>BLKM01000454.1:1979972-2249168 GCA_013340265.1 Coptotermes formosanus
ATGCATGCATACATACATACATACATACATACATACATACATACATACATACATACATACATAATGCACACATACATGCATTCCATGGATCCATAATTTTGTCACAAGACAATAGGATGTGGAATAAGTCATACACATACGAAAGTGTACAGAACTTTATATTGCAAAATACTTTAAACATTTTATATACAGCTAGAGGTCATTATTATAGGTTATTATAGTTTATCAGTACACATAACAAATTCACCTACACAGTAAAAGTAGTGTGCATTTAATTATCATCTTAGTGCTACTTTATATTGTGCCTTTTCCTTCCTAACGTTTGTGACACTGCGCAGCAAACTGTTGGAAATTCTGATGCCAGAGTAGAATGCGCTTCTCTAAAAGCATGATAGGTTGGCAGTTGGTCTATGAAGACGGTGCTTATTCCTTGTATTAATACTGTGTACTGATGAATTTGTTTGAAAATTTTGACTGTTGGCAGTCATGATTTCAACAACTGGGGAAGTATCTTACTCCGGCTTAAACTCTGTGTGTCATCACACGTAAAATATTCTTCTCCTAAATTACAATTTTAGTTTACTACGTAATTATTTGTTGCCTTTCTTTTCGCTGTTATAGTCTCGTGCTTCCTGGTTGCAGCAAGATATATGGGTAGCGTTTACTGGCTATGGATATGTCAGCTGACCACATGTCATGATAAAACACAAGGCCTTACTCTATAAGAACCTGCCGAGAACTTAACCCTTTAATTAAAGAATCCTGCTCATATTCGGCCTCTGAATTGTGTCACACATTGCATATATATGTGTCTGATATGATTCTCAGACCAAGCAGCGATTGTTTCCAGGGGCGTACCTAGGGTGGAGCGAGTGGCGCCGCCGCCCAGGGCAGCAGAGTCCAAGGGCCTGCAAAATGGGCGGTAAAACGAATATTTTAAGTGAAATAAATTTGTTTCCTGTGTTCAACAAATTTTAAATTATTGAAAAAAAGAACACGCAATTCAGTAAATGATTGTGATTTGTTTAAGGTTCGTAATTTCTCTCAGATTGTGCCATTTTTGTTGCTGGATCCGGGCGTCAGAAAGCCTAGCTGGGGCGCTGATTGTTTCCACAGGCAGCATAGGGCTGTAGGTGTCGCAGTGACGGGTGTAAAAGCCTACATGGACGTATTCGTGTACTCGGCCGCCCGCCCGCTCACGCGTTGTTAAATCTCGGAAGAATTTTACCTTCAGCAACTGGCGGGACTCAGATCTTAGCTATCCTACACATTAATTCACATCATTACAGTTTGTCTGGAAAAGCAACATGTCTGTTAATAGATGCTGCAAATTCGAGAGAGAGAAATATGATCTGGAAAGCAACCTAGAAGATTCCAAAATATAAGGACCTTATAATAGAAATACAGCGCATGTGGAATTTAAAAACAAAAGTGATACCAGTAATAACAGGTGTAACTTGAACCATCTCAAAGTCATTTAGAAAATACCTGGGCAACACACCGGGAAAACACGAAATCAAGGAACTGCAGAAAACAGCCATATTGGGCACTGCATACATACTGCGGAAAGTACTAATGTAAAAGTACAAGGCGCTCAACATGGGAAATAACATTACATGTACCACAAATTGTGAATAGATGATACCTGCAACACTGTACACCCTATAAACATGGGTTGTTTCAGGTACAAAATTGTAAATAGCCTGCGTAAAGCGATAAGTATTAACAACAACATTAGGCTAAGCAGCTCTCCAGCTTTGTGTTGCGCCCAGATTCATTACCGTAGCCTGGCCACCAGTACCATAACTGACCTTTGTCACATTCTTGCGCAGTCCCTTCCGTCAGATGCTGGGATGGCGTCTCATATGATGCAATGACTCTTTTATTCTAAATAATTTCAATTTACTTAATTGATTCATTAAAGTTCTTACCACTGGAGACTTTTTCTTCTGAGGTGCGGTATTCTTTAAACACAAAATAAATAAAAAATAAAAAATATAGAATTTAACATAAGGCTCGATTTAAATTTAATGTCAGATCACATTTTTTTAATGAGAGGTGCGAACGAAGATAAATTTCGCCCCTGGACTTATTTAAAATTTGTTCTGGAATCCATTGAACATGCGGACGGACGGACGGACGGGCAGTAGAATTGCGATTTCGCCATTGTGTGTTCATTTTACTCACCCATTAAAAACGAGACATAAAAATAACATTCGTTGGAGTGATTCAGGCTTATTTTATTCGCTGAGGAACAATGAGTAAATATGACGTTTGAAGTCAAATCTTATTCAAAAATTCAAACCTGCAGAAGGCTCTGAATTGTTCAGGTTTTCTCTAATGGACCTTGGTCATATGCTAAGTTGCAAACAGCTAATGATATAAAATTACCTTTTAATCTGTGTAAGAAACATCCATACACTGTAATCCTGAATGGCCAGGTACCTGTATGACACTTTGAGTGTCCGCATTAAAAAGCAATCTGGCAGATAAGAAGCCTATACGAGTATAATGTTGCGCGTCGTTACGTGCTGCTAATTGCTTAAGTGTTGCCGCCATTATGCAGGGAAGCGTGTTGATGATTCCTATCGGTCCAGTTATTATAATGTATGCAAAATAATTACAGTGACTGTAACGCTGTTGCGGTGACAGTTGTGATGGTGACACCAAGGCGTGGGGGGGGGAGGCAGTCTAAATAGAGTCACGACTTGCGAAGTGTGAAGTCTGGTTCTGAAGTGAGAGCTGGAAAACTTGTAAGCTAACAGGAACTTTGCACGTTATTATTATTATTATTATTATTATGGCTATTGTTGTTCGGTTATTGTTATCATCAGTATCATCATCATCATCATCACCTTTGTCGTCGTTGCTGCTGCCGCCGCCGCTGCTGCTGCTGCTGCCGCCGCCGCCGCCGCTGCTGCTGCTGCTGCTGCTGCTGCTGCTGCTGCTGCCGCTGCTGCTTCGTCCATTTGGTGACTGCTCCTCCCTCCCCCTGCTTAGGCGTTACCTTCCATTTGTAATCCATTCATTCCTTGGGGCGCACCCGCTGGCGCAGTTGGTTGAGACACTGCGTTACAAACCGGAAGGTCGGGGGTTCTATTCCGAATGGTGTCATTGGAATTTTTCATTGACATAATTCTTTCGGCCGTTACATGGCCCTGGGGTCGAATCAGACTCTAACAAATGAATACCAGGAATATCACCTGGGGGCTAAAGGTGACAGATGCGTAGGGTTGGCGACATTAACAACTTCATGTGCCGATTGCCTAGAACTTCTGGGAGCGTCAATCTCCAGGAACACACAGGGCCTGTCCAGTCCTGTACACAGATTGCTTTACCTTTCACTTTCAAAGCTATTTTTTACGTTTATTTGTAGTGTTTCATCGACACATGCCTCTTTCCAGAAGTTCTCTAATATCTACCTAAAGTTTGTGATGTGTCATTCTGCACCCTGCAACAGCTCTGGAATGAACGGTGCCTGACGTCACCACTCGTCTGTGTCTCTGAAACGTCAGCGCCTTATCACCAGAATTCAAGGCGTCGCATCGCACAGAATATTACCGTCCCTCGATTTCTGATTCGCTTTATCGACAGCACTGCTCAGAACGGCAATGCCTACGCACTGTCAGGGATAAAAAGAACGTTTCTCTGGCTATCTTTCATCACGTAGTGACGTCATGGCTGTAGGCTAACATTCCCACTTCGATTACTTTAACAGCCGCTGTAGCTACTAGTGATAGTATAACGCTACTGCGCGCGTTGTGCTCACAGTTTTCTAGTGTTATCAAATCGAATCGATTGTTTTCGGTACGACTTCAGCGTTACATATTCAGTGCCATATTTGATGGCCTATAATCTTTCTTCCCTTTTACTAGATCGATAAAGAAGTAAGAGTCGCTGTGTTAAGTGAAAGGACGTGAAAAGAATTGAAAACTTTATATCCTAACCTCTCACCAGGCAATAAATATTCAAAGCAAGCTGACATCAATACTCGTGTAATCCTACATAGTCCTATTTCAAAAGCAGGTTTCATATTGGAAACTCATTGCTACACAGACTTACCTAGTATTGAAATAACCGCTGTCTTTCCTTAAACTGATTTTGAGTTTTTTAGGTGCTTCATTTTTGAATGTTTGTCTTCTCTTCGGGTTTTTGTAAAATGCAGCAGTGGGTTGCATCCACATCTGGAGTATATGTGATTAGGAAGCATCCAAAACTGAAGAAGGAAGGAAAAAGTTGCTCCGAAAATTAAACAACACATTCTACGTCACACGCTGCCAAAGACTTCCGAAAACAAGATAACATTTCCGGTATATTTATGTTTATTCAGAAATGTACGGTGTCTCAAAGTTAGTGTGATACTGGTTCGTATTCCACTCGTGGTATTTGTCTCCAGGCGTATTTTAGGTGCGATTTGAAAAATAAATCGAAAACTACCTGCTAGTTCCGTAGTGCTGTTCCGACTGCCTGTTCCTAAGAAAAAGAACCGAAAAATCGCACTAATTTCGATCAGCCTCATTATGGTCCACCTATACTTTACAGGCTGCAGCAATTTTGATTTCGGTTTATTTTAGCTAATTTAATAGTTAGAGTCCTTTGTGGAAGAAAAGTCGTTAAAAAATGTAACTGGAAAATGCCGACGTCTTATTAGCGAATTCCCCACTGATTTCGACACAGTCATTACAAAATCCTAACAAGAAATAAGTGTGTGCCGTCAAAGGGTTCTTGAAGCAAGAACGATCGCCCTCTTATCAGCTTCATATCTTCACATACAACGGACGAGCGTCGTCCATGAACGACGCGCGCAATTTTTATAGCCCTCCGCTCTCCACCAAGGAACATCAGCCTGATTTTGTTCTCGGTGTTGCCCTGTGAAAGTACATTTCCCTTCGAAGCCATCTACTGAGAATAATTGGAACTAAGAGTATAACAAGGCCAAAATTCGCGATGAGTTTAATGTGATACTAAGTCACACAATTACTGTGTACAAGTTCTAAGGGGAAGAACGTAGCTTGTCTATTAACACTTTAAAGACGAAGCGTATCTGTTTTATATAAGGACTCCGTGCGTACCGCGCTGTAAACACTCTCCACTTCGGTTATAAAAACCGATCTCTTAATGTTTTATAAGGCAAAGTCGCTGTTTGTTCTGAGATCCGTACAAGAAACATAAATGCAATGTGGGCACCACGTAGAAGTTTTTAATGTTAAACCTGGCGCTACGTAAAGTTACCGCTAGGCTTTAAAAGGTTAATATAAATTTACTTGTAGCCAAGAATATTAAAAATAATCGATGTGTACTGGCAAAAACCCGGTGTTAACCAGTTACATCCAAAGACGTAAATGAATCTCAACTAATGAAAATGAAATTTGAAATTCGAAATATAAATTTACAGATTCTAACAACTGGAATTTTGCTGGCGTCCTTCTCTTTCTTTGTTTACCTTTTCTTTTCGCACTTCCTGTTGGTTCGATAGCCTTCCCTTCTTCCACGGTTCCAACTGACGACATTCCATGCAACCTGTCTGTAGAACGGAACGGCACCTTTACCCTGACAATGGAGACAGCATATTCCTTCGAAACGTTAGTATCCAACTAAAAGACTGCAAGTTGCCACTATTCAAAATAATTCGGTCTTAGCATTATTAATATTTATGTATCTACCAATGACATAAACTGCATTTCTTCTCACAGTACACTAGCAAATGCCGTCTGACTTTCATTATCTGTTAAAATAAGTTCGCTGTAGGAAAATGATTTATTATTTCTCTTATTCTTGAGCATTACTTTAAATCCGCCACTTGTCATCATCTTTTATAGCTGTTCAGTGGCCATACAATTCCTTGACAGATCACGTGACCAAATGAACCGAGAGAATGACTAATGTGCCTCTAGCTGTTGTGGCGAATAACGGAACACAAACTTTAAGAAATACAGGTAGCAGTAGTACTAGAGGGCACAGACGCATTGTCACCCTCTCCCCTGCAGGTGGCGCCAGGATAATTTTCTTGCTGTTGGTTAAAATTGCATTCCCGCCATGCACCTGCTACCCCTTTAATCTACAATCAACACACTCGCAGTGCGTCCGTAACGTACGAGTCACAGTGTCACGTGGTTACATCCATTTCTTACGAAAAGAAATATATTTTATGTTGTCTGCCTTTTAAATTTCGGAAGGATAAATTCCATTTGCTGAATATTTAGATACTGAGTCCCCTTTTCAGACAAAATGCTCATGGTCTGTGTTACATTACCTGCACTTCATTTAGTGAACTCTATGTATCAGATAAATACTCTGTGACTGGAGTGCAAAGCCTGTTAATGTTATAGCAGATGGTATGTATAGTAACCGCTGTACTTTAAACGGTTCAGTAAAATGCAGAATCATGTTTTAGAGTAATCTGTCAAGTGTGCCGTATTCCATCTACTTCTATATAAGACCCATAGTGTGTTACAGTTTTTAACATCTGATTTTAAAACACTGTACTTGAAATAGTAGTGTTCTGCTTTGATATTAAAAGTATTTCATTTTACGGATACGTTGCGTTTTGTATGATTCTCAGCATAAAGCTAGTTAATTTCCTAAACAGCATAAATTCTATCATTTGGAATATTTTAAATTTATCTCTTTTTTATTCAGAAATATTTATTAATTCGTGGGACATAGAAGGATGTGTCAATGAAATGGAAAAATTGACTGAAATGTGGTGCTTTCTCATGTAAACGAAGGATTATAGATGCTGAGAAAAAGTCATGAGCGTGGAGAGGAACACTTTCGCAACAGAACAGCAAGTTACAGCAAACTTTCCGGTCGACGTAGTAAAATAATTGGGTTTACCGAGTGGTTTGTAATGTAGACGCAGTGTACTTATTGTGAGGTAGGAACTCGGTTTCTGAGTATTATTTACATGACTGTAAGGCTTCGAAAGTTTAATTCTTCTTAGAATTACTTACTATAGGTATAATATTTTCTGTGCTTTACTTCTATATATTTCTATTTGTTTTTATTTCAATGTTGATATATTAAACTTTATAGGATCTCTATTTTATTTGATATTCCTTAAAAAGTGTTCTGTGAAACCGTAGACGAGTTTCGTGTGTTTTGACATGAAGTTTATCAAGTTAGGCACAATTGTAAGATTCTTTTTTCCGGCGACTGGACTAGTGACTGGATTAAAAGGAAATGCTGGCTAGATTCCCGATATCGAAAAAATTCTTTCCTTCTACATAGCTGCCTGCCCTACCCGGGGACCAGCCCCCTCTTTGGTCTATACACAATTGTCTTCGTGGGCTAAAACCGCTGGAATGTGAAGCTAACCCTCCACCCTCTATAGCACCCAGTTTAAAAAAGTGTGGGGCTCTACCTGCACTCTATACGTCTTCATAAACTGTTGCTTAAGTCAGCACAGTAGAAACCTTAACTTTGCGTTTGTTGGTGGTTTTCTGTCCCGTGAAAATTAAAGTGGAACTAATGTAGCTCTTCATCTCCATGAAAAAGCCTGGTTTTGCATGGAGACGACGTAAAGTCTCCCGAATTCCAAAAACAGTTTATCGCACACAACATGAAATACAGAGTCAGCATAGAGCTGTTTTCCAACATGTAAGTCTCTGCAATAGAAATTCTCTTCATTTCCGGTAGTAATGTTATATAGATGGCAATTCGTGAATTGATTAAAATCAACAGTGCAGATGATAAGATCATCTTACGTGTTCTCGGTGAACTGCACAAGTAATTAAGTTGGGGGTTTGTGTACATATGTGTGTGTGTGTGTGTGTGTGTGTGTGTGCGCGCGCGCGCGCGCGCGCGTGTGTGTGTGGGTATTTTCCACATCTGAAAAAACTACCAATTATTCTATTAAGCTGATTTTTTTTAAATGGTAACTTCCAAATTTTTGCTTTAAATCTTCATGGCCTATGGCATTAAAATTAGTAAAAAGTAGCCTGATTTTCAAAAATTTTCAAGTTCGTAGCCTGCATATTCAGTTATATTTTGTTGTTCTCCTATGGCTATAAGGGGCCGCGGTGGCGCAGTTGGTTGAGACACTGCGCTACAAACCGGAAGGTCGCGGGTTCGATGCCCGATGGTGTCAGTGGATTTTTTCATTGGCATAATCCTGTCGGTCGCACTCTGGCCCTGAGGTCGACTCAGCCTCTAACTGAAATGAGTACCAGGAATATTTCCTGGGGGTAAAGACGGCCGGTGCGTACGGCTGACAACCTTACCACCTCCATGTGCCGATTGTCTAGAAATCTGGGAGCTTCAACCTCCTGGAACCCTCTGGGCCTGTCCAGGCCTGTAATGGGACTGCTTTTTTACCTATGGCTATAACGTACAAGAATGGATTAAGTGAAGCAAGTACAGTGTGACCAAAAGTAATGGTAAATGCTTTAAAACCAATTTCGGTAATAAAGTAATTTTTTACAGGCTCGTAACGTAGATTTATCCATATTTGCTCTGCATAAATCACAACTAAGCGTTGTTTCCGAATCTCACTTTCAAAACCAGAAGATACATATATAGTATTTACAGTCTGCAAGTCGGTGCAAAGCATTGCCTGTGCAAAGCCACCTTAATATTAGGATCAGTCAGACTGCACGCAGATTGCCTGCTGCCGGCGGGTAGGCTACCGACATAACATGCAACCGATTTCAAACAAATAATTAATTAATTGGTACCGCTAGCACGAACTTCAGCAACAAGTCAGACTCTTTCATTTCATTACCATCATTGTAGTGAGGTGGATACAAAATGAAACGTACGTAAAGGAAAACTCCTCTTCTGTTTAAGACACTCTTAAATATAAATAAAGTCTGTGAAATAAAACATCAAATGTCACATCCGTTACAACGCCTAGCATCATCTAATAAAATCCACCTCTTCACGGTGCGTGGTGATACTGGTCTTGATTTACTTAAATTCAGCGAAGGGAAATCTGAAGTTGCATAGCTATCAACATGGAAAAGCAAACCCCTTGGAAACAGCGCCCGTATATTTTAAAACGCATTAGGTATAATATAGACAAAAAGACACTTAATCTCTTGTTGCACAAAATCTGGGGCAACCGAAGTTAGTTGTGTGTCTACTTAGAATTTCGTCTAGCCGTTTCTGAGCAGCACTTAGTTTATAAATTAAAATATACCATAACAATTTCTTACTGACCTGCCACTCACCATTATTTTACATCTTTATAAGAGACACATTTTTTGTTTTTGATAATTCGTTGGTACTTACCGTGCTCAGTCTGTGAATTATATTTCTTATCAGCAAGTCCTGTAAAGAATTAATGACCTTTAAGTTGTAGCTAAGTATAAACACTGCTTAATTAAGTACCACTACGTGAAGAGGTATGTAAAATAGAAGTAGAAGTTTACGCGTTGGCTGCTATACTCCGGTTGAAAAGACGTCGGTACCCATTGAATAGAAGGCTTGGTTGGCCCTGTAGACGGTCTGGACTTTGTGAAGAAGAAAAAGTCTTTTGCCCGCGCGGGAGAACTTAAATCCGATTCTTTGGTTGTGAACCCATTGTCTAGTCACTATATCGACTGGGATAGCCTGGCTGTCCTGGTAAGACTATGATGATTCCAGAAAGAAATAAAATACAGTATAACTCCAATTATCCGGAAGCTGGTTATCCAGATCCCCAATTATTCGGATCGGCTTGGCCCTTCAAGTAACTTTGTCAAGAATTATTTTCGCTTCACTTAGTCCGATCCTCTTCTACCTTGCGATGTAGAGGTATCTTGAATTCTGCAAAACTAATTTGCTTTGAAATTGCTAGTTATCGGATCGACTACAGTATTGTAAAGTGTTATGGCTGTACGTAAATTAATATGTAGCATAAAAATAGCCGTTTGTAGAAATGGCGTTCCAATTTAAACTGCCAGTGTAGCCTATTTTCAAAGAAAAATCCAATTACCCGGATTTTATGCATATCCGGACGGCTCGCTGTCCCAATTAATCCTGATAATTGGTGTTATACTGTACAGGCAAACATTGGAAGAAGACATAGATGCTTGTAGGGTAATATACGATAAAAATTACCACAGATACCGCTAGAAACTTTCGCAATATAACGTAAAGTAAATGGAGAGAATAAAATATTACAAGCCGTAAAAACTACGAAATATAAGAGAGAACTGCAGTCTGTTTGGTTTCTGTGGCTGCAAATTGCATTGCACCAGGAAACTATCTAGCTGAGATAACGGCTTTTAACGAGCGATGGTGTATTCTACATTAAATTCGTAATAGAAATCTCCAATATGGAAAAAAATTAAGTACTTACACTACTACTACTAATACTACTACTACTACTACGTTTAATATTACTACTACTACCATTACTGTCAATACTAGTTATTATAAGAACAATCTATATTGTAAAAATAAATAAGAGAAAAAAACAAGTGTAGAAACATGTGGACTGGTAAATAGTTACCGACACTTTAGAGGAACGTATTTTCTATATGCGAGTAGAAACCGGATAGGATTTCATGTAGATTGTTCCTCATTTTATCTGTTCACTTATATTTGCTTTTTAGCTGTAGAATACTAAAATGTGCTGCCATTAGCTCAAAACATACGTATTTAGTGGAAGTGTAAGAAAAATTTATTTGAAAGTAGGAGAAATGAAGAAGTTGTGGCCTAATGTGATATGCTGTTCCGGAGTTTGTTTGAAAGGACTGAAAAATCCTGATTGGAAGAATAGTCTGTCTTTGGGCGGAGATTAGAGCCAAAATTAATAGTTTCGATTTTGTTTGTTAGGAATCCTTGAATACATTTTTCTGTCTCTCTTTTCTTTTTTTAAGTGTGGTTTATGAGGCACAGAACTTATTTCAACGTATTCGATATTCTGTAAAGAATGTTCATCCTACATTTTTTAATTTGATTCTCAAATATTTCATTTTACAGAGAATTTAAAGCCATAATCAATAAGCAGGTACTATTCTTGGCTGCTCATCCTGACAGCACAGTGAAAGTGCTACGATCTATTGCACGTCTCGAACAGTCGCGTGTCAATACGAAATACTGATAGGCACTTACAGTAAAACAAACCGATCAGTGGGGCTGCATGTCTCACGTCATTTACTGACTTCCCTTTTTGTGAGTACTAAGGGCGGGTTGTCACCTCCGCCTCCTCCTCCTTTATATGAGAGTGTGGGCCCAGAAACTTTACGGAATTCAGCAATGCTGGGAATAATAACAAAATATCGCTTTTTGCTTTATTTAATGTCACTAATAGCCAATAAATTTTTCTTAAGATTGTCAAATGTTAAGTATTTGGGAGCAAAATTAAAACAATAAAGTAAATATTAAAATAGGGATTAAGGAACTGTAATTTTCCTTGTAGTTGGTAAGAGTTTAACACTTGATTTTACATGAGTTGGGCTTATGTTACGTGCGCTCTGGAACACTGGGCTAAGGAGAATATTTCTAACTAAGAGGAAAGCAGAAGGAATATACAGACAGGAATATAAAGGGGAGAAATTCATAATTTGTATTCGTAAATTAATATTACTAGGAAGATAGACTGAAAAGTGAAAAAGGTAAATCCTTTAAATAAGATGAGACGTAGTGATAGTTGGAAAATTGTAACACTGCCTGCATGTTTATCCTGAAGTTTTGTGCTATATTTTCTCCGAAATACCGGTATGATCCACCAGAATGCACAGTTAGTAAGCCATAAGTGTGAAGACCACAATAGATAAAAGAGTTTGTAATAATTCCGTATGTCAGATAATATTTGCCAGCTGTGAAATAGTTACAGAAATGTTTCTGATAATTCAGGTCCTCTTAGATATGGCTCTTTTCTTCGATTGTCAAATAAGCACAGTCAGATCGAAGGAGCATTGTATCTCCATCCTAAGCTTCAAGCACTCTAAGTAGAGATGTTCTATAACTGACAATAAAACGAATAATGTAAAACAAATTTGAAAGTTAGAAATATACTCTTACGTCCCAATTATATCTTAAGTCAACCCCCTGAAAACGGCCGTGTAGGCAGGAAAATGTTGACTTAATGCTTCCGTTTACTCTGTTGCTTATATTGTCATTTATTGTGGATTTTTACACGGTGGAGAATGCAACTCGATAAATTCTGTTTAAGTACTTGTCCATATGGCCTAGCACCCAGGAGCACTTACATTAAATTCTTTCCTTTGGAACAGATTCTTAAGATGATTTGGTAAGTGTTACGTATGGCAACGTCGACGTTGTGTGTGAAAGAGACCGTGAATGACACCAGTTGGGAATGCGATCGCTCACAGAATTCCAGAAATGGTTAACACATATTCTAAACATTGTCATTAAACTGGTACCCGGCAGTTGAATCATTACTTCGTATGCAGTTAACACAAACCACGAGGCTTATCTCTGTTTCACATCGCGCCTGCAAGTAAGCAACCCATTTGACATGGGTCCGCTCTTAAATAACCTTGGTACCGTAAATACAGTGAGATGGCGTCAGGCGTCCCAGCGACAGTCGGCCTTATTGACATATCAGTCAGAAGTGTTAGGTGGATCAAAATGGGGCAAGCATAAACGTAATGCAGTCACGGTGACTATACTGGCTTAATGACAGGCAATATTTCGCCACCAAACTTGTTTCATGTTTAGTAAATGTAGATTTTTTTAGGTCCTTGTTCTTGTTTTCTTTCCCTTTTCATTTTCGTTCTTATCGCCCCTTCGTGAACACCAGCTCAATAAAGTTCAAGGTTTTGTTTTTTTTTTCACCCTGCTCATGTGTAACCTCAATCTCACATCAGAAACTGGGCTAAATGTGGCGATCTTCCCTCCAGATTCCGATAGGCTTGTACTTTATCATGCTGACTGCCATTTGTTCGGATCGCGTTTCAATATGCTTTACGGACCAGTTGTTGGGACGAAGAACCCAAAAGTCCTACTCCCCCTTTCGTCTCCACGTCACCTCTTTGTCGGCAGTACATATTACTTATTTATACACATAGCGTATGTTGTCAACTGTTATTGTGGAATAGCTTAGCTTATATCATGGAATGACACTCCAAACTCGCTACAAAATTATGTACGTGCTACACAGGCAAATTTAAAAATTCAAATTACACATTTCTGTAACATTATGGCAAATTTTGAGGATCGTACCACAAAGCGAGGCATGTCACGATACCAGCCTGTTTAGGTCTTGCCCTGTAATCTTATAAGATTTTGGGTTAGGAAAAGAAAGACACCGCAAGTCGTCTTGTGAGAAACTTTGGTTATTCTTCTTGCGAAATAATAATTTTCATCATAAATATTACAAATCCTGACAGCGGAATATCATATGTTATGTTAATTCATCCCAATTTTTAAGATATTTCGAGAACCAATTTCCCTGTATCTCCTTTTATAATACCATCCTCGTATTTTAGTGCTACTAAGAGCTGTGTTTTTCTTTGCAAGAGATAGCACGCACTGAATAGTTAAATTGTGACAGTTGTTTTATTATTTGATAGGTCTATCTGGAACGGTTTTCCTTCTCTCTACTCCTTGCCGCCGCACGATTCCCTTCTCCGTATTAATCTTAATAATACAGCCGCAAGTTCGCGTGCTGCAAAACTGCTACTGTCCTGAGGGAACAACGATGAGCGGCTAGAGCAACTCGGCTCTGGTCCACAAATGGAGGGAGAGTTCAGAAACATCATTATTTTATTTCTTAGCGTAATTATGGTTAACCTTTCAGGGTAGGGCTAACTAGACTGCAAATGCTTTCATATTCAACCAATGGAAATATACAAACAAAAAAGAAAAATTTATTGTTTCCATTTTTCAAACACTTTGCCTTCTAATTGACCACAAAGATTGCAGATTAGTTCATGAAATTACGAAATTAATTTAAATATTATACAAATATTCAGTTTCTACCTCATAGCAAACACATTTCGCAATTACAAAGACACACTTCTTAAGGTTGTTTAAGAAAGTAATTCGTTTTTAGTCCGAGAATCACAAAAAATACATATTATCTAAGACAAAGGACAGACTTTCTGTCTTAAAACCGGTGGTGCATTTTGTAGTCGCTATATTTTAAGGTGCAACTCCGATGTTTCACTCCGAATCTTGCAGCAAAATGGATTTAAAAGCAGCCTTAAACTCCTTTGCTTAGAGATCGAATTTGAAAATTGCTTCTGTGATGGGGCTTTTATTCTATGCTTCGAATTCATACATAAACATAGTCGTTCTGAAATAACTTCAATGCAAGTTACGAGTGATATGCTGCTCCACAGAGAAACACATAAAAGCTGAACAGGTACGATGTGAATTTATATTTATTTGCTTGCGTGACTGCAGGAACAGCGCTACAATATCATAATAAAGAAACAGGCGCCATAAAAATATAGCGGCCACTATAAACATAAAATGTTCCGAAGGCAAAAATTTACACTCATTGTGTTCTTTGAATTTATTGTTTTTTTTCTGCATTTGTGTTTACTGCCTCTTAGTTTCGACTTTCAAACTTTATTTTATCACAAGATAACATTTATATTTTGTTGGTTAAAACTGCCTTAACCTTTCCGAATAAGAAAAGCCAAAATTCTGAACACCATACTCTCTTCCCATCTAAACAAATGGCGTCATTTGTTAAATTAAGAAACCATACAAACCGACAGAACGTAGACAGAGTCAAAAAGTTCAGTGTGACAGAGTAACTTGCGTGATCTCTTCAAGGTAAGTAAACTTCTGTACGTGGAGTCTAGAAAAATGCCTGATCAAAATAATCTTCTACGGAAGGCTAAAGTTTTCCTTAACATGCTGGCTTTTCAAGCCTAGCCCACATCTCTGGGGGCGGTCATGTACGACTACTAAGCAAAGGTGTAATGACGTCTGGTAAGAAAAAGAGGAATACACTGCAAAATATCTAACCCAGTCCCACTTCTCGAAACACACAATTCAAATTGTTTGCCTTGCGCCTCAGTTTAATGTGTAACGGCATGAGATATAACTTGAACGACGCAAAATGATAAATGTGTAGATTAAGCTCGCAGTAAACACGGACAGTTTTTTTTTCATTTATCTGTTGCTACGTGATCTTAAAATTCAACGACATTCCGGTTCCAAGAGCGCTAAACTGCTGACTGAAACATTTCCTGTTTAAAAAATAGAGGAGATTGTGGATACACGAACGGAAGAAAATATTACTTTTGATAGGAAAGCCCAACAAGATGTCACTTGAAATTCCGGTGGAAGATAATAAATTATTTTACGAGTTAATAACGTTACCTTGTAAAAGTGGCAATACGGAAGTAATGCTGTCTATTTTTTTCATAAACTACAATTTCAATTATAATGAAATTTACATATATCATGTGTAAATCTGTTACAAGTTTCAGATTATATTTGCACAAAGTCTCCGTTACCAACACACTTTTCCGCATTTGTCTGAGACGCTGTATGCTCATTGCATAAAACTGTTTGCTGAAGCGTTGGATCTCTTCACGCACGCTGCGTTACCGTTCGTCGTCGTCCGCAAACGGCGTCCTCGGAGTGCTTTCTTCAGGGGGTCAAAAAGAGGGAAGTCGGAGGGTGTTAAATCGAGACTGCAGGTAGGGTGAGGGCGAAGAGTCCACCCCACTGTTGCTATTGCCTCCCTTGTGCTCAGACTGGAGTGCGGTCTGGCGTTATCGTGCTGAAGGAAGATTTAACTCATCTCCTGCTTTGGGCGAAACATGCAATTTCTTTATTTTAACTTCTTTAATGTCTGCACACGTCGCTCTGAATTGATCGTGGCACCTTTATCCAAGAATCCCACCAACAAGTTTCCTTCGCTGTCTCAGAAGTCGTTGCCGTGGCTGGTCGGTCGGTGTGGTACCTGCTACCAATATCTTTTTACTACCCTTAAAAGGAAGGACGCCTTATGACTGAACTAACGTCTATGGCATTCTCACCATACACGCTTCTCAGATATCTGTATGCCTGTCGGACTGGAGCCTTTCGCATTAAGGAATTCAGTGACAACTTTCTGCATAGGACGTTCGTTCACAATATCCACCACTTGGCACTGCTACTGTGTCGCTATGCGGTGGGTGTCCGATGGGTAAGGCAAGGAAATCTACCTGGGGCCACATTTATAAGAAAGAATAAACAGGAGGCCTTACATTCGTACCGAGAATCAGAGCACTGAGGTCAAACACACAGTGCTCCGTCTTGTAGCAATGACAGCTCGTAATAACTGACGCCCACAGAACCATTCACAGCGACTTTTATGCCCAACAATGTATCATGCCACTACTGAACACAAGGTGCTGTATTTCAGATCGAGCGCCGCAGGTGCCTTGCCTTAAATTTACTCCAGGCTGCAATGTACTCATCGCGCAGAATATTTCAGGTTGTTGCGGTTGATTAAACTGGTAACTGATAATCTTTGGACTAACTTCTATAAGTAAAAGGAATTTTTTCCAAAAGGGATTCTTTGAAGGCCTGTGACAATGTTTAATTTCTTATACTAATAAAATGTATGACTTGGAAACCAAAGACCTGGCGACATTTGGCACTCAGTCTTGACGCGTTCTGCCTTCTGCTGATCGGACGCTGGGGTTATTGGTTTGAATCTCACCCACAGCATTCACGTATATCTGTGATGTTTCTGTGTTATCCTCTGTAGGGAGAGACTAGGCGAAAGGCCAAACGTTTGCCTGTGGCGTCCTGTATGATGCCAATAAACAGGATTAGTAACACCAATTACGGGAGGTCTGTGGCCACATTGCCGTCTAGCGCCAATGAACAGAACATAAACCCAGACAAATCACTGTTTGAAGTGAATGGCTGCAGGTGTATCAGTGATGAATGTTACAACTCTCAACATACAGTACTCCCTACAATGTTATGTTGCTCAAAGTCGCCAAAAATAAATCATGGTGTTTTCTCTCACTCCGTTCTGTTGCCCCCCTTGTCTCTCTGCCTGTCGCTCCTTCTCTGTTATGAAAGGATTTACACTGTACTTATAGTTCTCTAGCCGTTATCTTCCTTACACTTTCCGACTCTAATATTTTCAGTGGAGGCCATGAAGGGCTAAATGTGCCAACGAATTCTCATAAACTTTAAGGTTTTCAAGGCAATGACTGTGAAGTTGAAGATCTTCTGGCTTTTGATAACGCGTAGTTTCGTAGGTATGTCGACCCCAGTTGCCGCGCGGTGTAAGGCGTAGGTCTACGACCGTTCGCTTACTGGAATTGTGGGTTCCAATCCCGCCGGGTGCATGGATGTCTGTCTCTTGGGGGTGTTGTGTGTGTTATAGGTAGCGGCCTCTGCGACGGGCTGATCACTCGCCCAGAGGAACCCTACTGAGTGGTGTGTGTGTGTGTGTGTGTGTGTGTGTGTGTGTGTGTGTGTGTCTAATTTTGTGTGAAATAGAAACCTCAACAATGAGGCGGCCTAGGCCCAAGTTGGGCTGCTGTTGCAACACAGGACGGCAAAGGAGAATTTTGTAAGGTTACATCTAATACGTTCAGGTAGAATATGCGGTCTGCTTCTTTAGGGTCGAAGTGTGAGGCTGTACAAAAGGTGGTCAGTGAGATCATCAACTGAACAGACATGAGGCAGAACGTGTTCCGGGCGTACAGGAAGGTGGAAAGGAAATGTGGAAAAACGGTTTGCTCTTTTGAGTACAACAGTATGTTTCACAGGACGTAATTATAATTAGTAGTCTCAAAATAAGCAAACTGAAAGCAATGCAGGGTCAGGCTGTCATTGATTGTACTTTATCTTTATATTATTCATTCCGTTGTGTTGTTGTACATAAACCAATAAATTATCAGTCAAACACAACTTCCATTTTAACCGCAGCTACATATTTTGGCTTTAACAAAGAAGCTATAATCAAGCTGTAGAAAGTTAGCGGTTCAATGTATGTTATGCATGTTGTATATAGATCCTTTGTGTTTTTGTGCAGCCTGATGATGGTTTATTTGCAAAAGGCGAAACATGTTTCTCTGGTCAAAATATAAAATGTATTCGACGGGTAACTTATTGGTTTTTGATTACAATTTATTTATATTTCACTCTGCATGTACCAACTTCTAATAAGTCACCTCCAGGTTCATCGAACCCCTTAAAATAACAGTGTTGATTAAGAAGACATTTCTAAGGCAGGCCTGCACATTAAATAAACTGTTAAATTACACACAAGAACATGCTGCGAAATTGCCTTTGTTATGCTCTAGAAGTTTTGTATCTTGTGGTTTGTTTAATGTGCCCTGAAAGTGCATGGCAACCGATCAAAAAATGCCAGGCTAAACTAAAGATAAAATGTGCGCCACGAAGGCATATGGTCGAGTGGTAGTAAAGCTCCACGCGTTCTTAACCTCTGCGCGAGATGAGTGTGTTTTCATTTTTATGTCGAAACCTATCAGTTCCCAAGGGAGACACATCACAGATTTCATTGTTTATGAGGACGGGCATGGAGGTTTTGGACAAAATTCCCTTTTCTATACTGGGATTCGAATCCTGTTACCTCGGTCGTCCACCTCGTAGACTACGGAAACATGAACAGTTGGTAAGCTATGTTAGTTTGTAATAGTAAACAGGGTTTGATTCTGGGTGTAATGCAACTGCATGGACGTCAATATGATCCTGCTCTTGGCCGACGACAATTGGATTGAATGTTCTTATGGTTTTATGAACAAGAAGTGTAAGCTGTTAAATGCAAATGGGGCTCTCTCCTGCAATAAACTCTTTATGACAAGGAACGGCTTGCGTATTATGAACAGACCGTTAAAGATGAACTCAAATCTTTGAATGCCAACTGTCGATTGGCCTGCTTATATTATAATGGTAGTGCGTAGGCGATGTTATGTCTCACTCAAAGCTACGCCTTTAAAATTTGAACAGTTGAGAGGGAGCGTTAAGCCCCGTATATGAAACTGTAACGAGCCGCCACTGAATTTATTATCTCCCAAGGCGGGCTCATCGTTCGTTGTCCTTATCCGGTCCTCAACGGTCGGCATGCGGGCGGCTGTTATCAGAAGTTTCGGCCAGGATTTATACTGTGCTCAACACCTCCAGTCCAGACCACGAGCTGATTTGCATGACCCCGATAAGCGAAACACTCGACTTCCGCAGAAAACTTAACGCACGTATCTAGACTAAATATCAGGAGTTCATGAGACTACTAACATTACGTAGGAGAAATAAGTGAGTTAGCAGAACGGATTGCCTGCAGGGCGCTATATAGCTGAGCAACTTCCAGAGGGACCGATCCCAGTGGCCGCGCGGTCTAAGGCGTAGGTCTGCGGCCGAGCGCTTGCTGGGATCGTGATTTCGAATCCCACCGGTGGAATGGATGTTTGTCTTGTACAGTGTTTGTGTTGTCAGGTAGAGATCTCTAAGATGGGCCGATCCCTCGTCCAGAGGATTCCTACCGACTGCGGTGTGTGTCTGTG
Source organism: Coptotermes formosanus (assembly GCA_013340265.1). Lineage (NCBI taxonomy): Eukaryota > Metazoa > Arthropoda > Insecta > Blattodea > Rhinotermitidae > Coptotermes > Coptotermes formosanus. Next base: position 1,999,361 of record BLKM01000454.1, read on the forward strand.
TGTGATCAAATGAAATCACAAAAAACCCTCGACACCTACTGTGAACAAGTAGGTAGAAGGGGGAAGGACTAATAAAGAAAGAAAGAATTTACGGAGGGTCGCAAAGATAAGCACAGATCACTGTAAAACCAATTAAATTTCTTCGTCAGAAACTGATAGTCACTCGGGAAAGGAAGTAAATCCTGACTCTTTTTGTAACCCGGCATTAGAATACCGCAGGCCCTACTGTATTGAAATAAGCCTACCCCATTCTGAGCCAGATGATTCCAGAGGACACCCACATGCACATTTCCTGCTTAATCCATTACAAGTGCGCTCGCATAAACAGCGAAAAACATCTATTAGCTTCGTTATGTCTGTCCGTCCTTCTGTCCACCTGTCTCCATATCTGTCTGTCTCAGTGTGTCTGTCTGTCTGTCTGTCTGTCTGTCTGTCTGTCTGTCTGTCCACATATATCAGAGCTTCTCACTTTGGACAGAATTTAATCAAATTGATAATGGATATTTGTATGAATATCTGTCGAGAAACTTAAAATTTGTTTAAAACCGGACAACAAAGCACGCACATTACATGAAGACCTAATACGTTTATGTTGTTGACAGCGGTACGAAATATTTTCAGCTCGATTTCAGTGGAAAAGAAACACATTCGCTTTTCCATGACAACAGTCATCGGTTGTGTGTTGTTGACATTTACGTGTAGGTCGACAACAATAAAAAGGGGACGTAATTTTGCGTTTCCGTAGCAACAATTATTAAGCAAAGGCGCCACAGTGCCTATCTTACTGACCACACCACCGCAACTCAAGAAAGGCGAACAAATTTTCATGAAAATTTATATTAGGATGTGTCGCTAAAATTTGTTGTTTTTGTTCAAATTTGGTTAAAATCGGACGGAAATAACCGTCACTTTACATGAAGATCTCCATGCGTTTCTAGGCGAATCTCGAGCACAACTCGATAATCGTATAAGGTAGCGGAGTATCAGAATTGTTAGGCCATGTGCATGTTTCTTAACTTCATGTTCTTAAAACGGATATTCCATAACCGGGAAAGACAGACAGTATTTCATAGCAGACTGCCCACTGTAGAGCGGACAACATCATTGCTGCAAGCCAACTGAGCTGCATGCCCGCTTATCAGTGGTCGGAACGGCGTTAGAAAAAATTTCCCGTAACACGACACTAAGATATTGTACACGCCTTATTTTAAATTTAAGCGTCTTATTTTCTGTTAATTTTTAACAATTGAACAAAGTTGTAGCAAATGTCACACAACGTGAATTGCTCTTCTATGTAGACAATAATTACCGCGCGAAAATTTAAAGAGAGAAGTGCACAGTTAAAGTGTCATTCAAATCGGAAAGCTTGTCACTGCTTTTATAGATTCACTGCTACAATATTCTGCTCGACAAGACTTTTTAAATTTCATTTTATTGGAAGAAACATGTATAGAAGATAATTACTGCATTCCAGCTGTTGTGAAATTTATACGTCTTCGGCGAAGATCAAACATTATTTATGAAACCGTACGGACTTTCTCGCCGAATCCTCTTTCTACTGTCTAAGATTTTTCAGAGTAGGATAAACCCACACAACTTCGTGACGTGCCTTATCTTGTGGTAGACTCACGACATTCTATTGCTGCTAAGAAGTTAGGTGTGTGTGTTCAAAATGAGCTCCTTAGTGGAGTCATCGTTTGGATCTGTAAGAACTAACTTCAGAAAAATTGTCTATTTTCGTTGCAAATGTGGCGTGCGGAAAAGAGAAATATTATGTGTGAAGAAACTGGTACCTTGTGTTTTTGTTTTACTTGTGACACCCTGTTGAGTGCCAAGGGTAAGAAAAAGTAAAATCAATATCAGTCTCAACACAACAAACTTTATTAGACATTAGAGTCCGTATGCTTAATTAAGCATCATGTTTCGACCTAAATTAGGTCTTCTTCAGGCTCTTGTACTGATTTTGATTTCACTTGATACACCAGGTTTGTCGTATGGCCAATAACATAAATGCAGTTTGAGGAGAAAAGGTTTTAAAGAATATTTCAAGGAATGAACGCCCGGTACATAGTGTTAGAATATAGTTACTGTTTCTCAGCTCAAAGTTTAATAGTTTCGAATGACTCACAGCCGCATGTGACCATGCATCTGACTTTATTTACAGTGTTATCAATTCCACAGTAAGGTATACTTCTACGCTGTACGAACTTTGCCTGGCTGATTAATGTGTCTGATTTGCCTCAGTGTACTTTATGCTTCTTCTTCAATGTCGTAGTAATGTGAAGTCAGTAGCTAGTGTACGGCACAAGTATTTCCTGAGGATTTTCTGCAAGCCCGACAGCACTCCCAGATTTACTTAATGAAGGGAAATATGTAGAAACTCAAACTATGCTTACAGTAAGTGGATAAAAAATCAGATATGAAACTCAGAAGTACAAAAGTAATAGTTTTTACTCTATCCCATTTCTGAAGATATTATCTGCTCTGTACTCATCCGTCTTTTATTAAAGATATGCAAATTGTGTCCAGACCTTATAAAGCCGACTGGATTGGGCGTCATGATCCTTATCGCCGTGACGTGCTGGCGCAACCAGAAATGAAAACTAAGGCAATGCACATTCAGATGAATTTAACTTGACGCTGTCCCGCCCCTTATGTTGCGGATTCATCTCTTTCTACTGATATGTTAAAGATCAAGGCAGTGACCTTGAGCTACAACATAGGCGATTCAGTGTGGCAAAAAAAGAAGAATGTGCAAGTGATAACAAATAAAATATGGCGGGCTGAAATGGTCTTGTCTCTCTCTGGTGTTACCGCTGAAAGAAATCTACATTTCTTCCTCCAGTCCTCGTAATTACATTACTGCCAGGAGTATAATTCTGTGTGGGAAGATGGTATGCGTTTATCTGGTCAATAAATTGCCTCCTTCTACAAAACTTAAAAGTTTTTACAGTGTTCACAAGAGCCTTCAATCGCGCCATATTCTGAGCCAGATGAATCCAAACTACGCATTCATATCTCGTTTCTTTGCGATAAATTACCTCGATAGTACCCTACGTCTTAGCTGAAATCTCCAAAATTCTCTCTTTTCTTCTCTTCAACCAAAGTCATTTATATATCTGTCGTTTTCCTCATGCTCGCTGCATGTACTATCATCGATTGAATCCAATAACATTGATCCAAGCAGTTTGTGCTGCACTGCATATTTAGAAATGTATGTGACAGAAATACTGTAAAGTTGCAGTCTCGGCTACCTTCCTGGTTACTCTGAGAGTTGGGTTGAGTATTTTTCTTAGTATCAGCGGCGGAATACCAAGATAAGACTTTCCGAAATGTCATGACTGTTCTTTTCTTTTCTTAACCTACACAAAATATGCAGTCTCCTTGGTTAATTCGATTCTGAGGTTTCAAACTTTTTAGTTCAAAGAGAATCATACTGAGTAAACCATGAAATATAATCCACTTTAATATGTACGAGTACATGTTTAATAAACAAATAAGATAAAACTCTGCCTTACACGGAAAATATTGACTCTGCTTTACACACAAACCAGTGTTAGTGCTGTTGAAAGAAATAATAGCTGCTTATTTCGAGAATCATGTAATACACTCCTGCCTATGCATTTTCTGGGGGCACAAATTATGTTTGATTGTATTTTTTTTTGGGCTCGACAGACCATAGTGGGCCTAGGTCTCCTCATCACAATCAGACACACCACGCTTGATAGAATTCCTCTAGAAGAGTGATCGGCCCCTTGCAGACATATCTACTTCACTACACACAACACTCCAAGAGACAGACAGTCATGCCGCCGGCAGGATTAGAACCCGCAACCCCAGCAAGCGAGCGGCCGTAGGCTTTGGGTTGTATAGTGACTGGTAGATGTGGTGGCCAATACATTTCAAAGTGATAACAATTCTGACAAGAACTTCGTATTAATTAGCCAAACAATTTGTTTGTTTCTGATTACGTTTTTGTTTTTTATTGACTGATTTGTTAAGACACTTGTCTCTCTTAATTTGACCCACTCTGTCAAACGCAACTTGCCGCTTGGGTTACTGACATGACAAGGAATGCAATTTTTTTTAGATTCATAGTCCCCGTTCGCCCGCCCAACATGATCTTATCTTCATTCATTTCTAGTCACTTCCCTTCATGGTCGCAGCTGGTGGTCTAGCAGTTCACCATCCTCGTGGCCAGCCCTTCTTGCATAATATTAGTCGTACTGCTTAGGCCTAAGAGAGATGTCAGTTGGTATCAATACATGTGGCACATGTAAAAGCGTTTGATACGACCACAGATGTATAAAAATCCTCCCAATATACAACATTACCAACTGGAGCATAATTGCTCTTTTTGGATTTTTCATTTGTTTGTTATGCAGGGACAAATCATGAAATATGGGCAACAGTTACAGTTAGCTGTTTCGTATAAAATAATACGCAGAGTTTAAGACTTGGCTTTCGCCACTGAAACTGCCGGTTGTTAGAAAAGTCTAATTTAATATAAGCTGTATATTTCATTATAACTAATGACGGTGTAGTATCATAGACAATTACGATGACTGTTAATAAAGAAATTTTAGTACACAGTGTTTAGGATTTAATTGGATTAAACTTTGGTGACTGATTTTCATGTAGGTCATATAAAACTTCAGTTTTTCCTTCAAAAACGGCACAGCCCCTCTCGGCATTCAGAAAATACTGTTAATGTGTTTCTGGGAAATGTATCGCTGCTTTCTGAGAAATTCGTAAATAAGGTGTAAGCAGAAGTTTAAAATGTTTAGCTATTTCAAGAGGTGGTATATATTTTTGCCAATTTGCATTAAAGTTTTAAGTAATTTCTGACAAATACATATATATATATATACGTCCCTGATAAGAGTTTTAAATCTTATATTCATAGATTTTTCTTGTTTAAACAACATAATGTCCAACATAAAGTAAAAAGTGTCTTACATCTACGTTCCTACTAGACACACGGGAAGCGCGGCTCAACACGATTCCATACACAGAGATTTTTCTGATTACAAACAAATATTACGCCTTAACAGATACCAAATTGTGTTTGTCGCTTTATATTTTGCACTTACACCCTATACAATATAAAAGTATTCGTATTTACTTACATTACATCCATCCGTGGGATAATACTAACTCACTATGGAACGCATCTAATATTGTGGAGAATTTTAAGAGTTATACCACTGAATAATATATGTGTCAGAAGGATGTGTCTTTATCCTAAGTGTAAACACACGTGTATCTGCATAGCTGTGGAATGGCAGGAACACGTTTCGCATTTAAGGTGCACTGTGAGTCTAACGTTTTAGAATATGTGTGTTTATATTCTACCCCTCCGTGATTTTATTCATGTCGGAAATGGAAGCAGCCCAGAAAGGCAACGAATGGTTTAGTTCGGGTAATTTATGGAGCAGCGACTGGGATTATTGATCTTAAACTCTTTCCGAGGGTATGGGCAGAAATGCTTATTTCTTAGTGTTCCGCAGATTTTCAAAGGAACACAAGGTATGGGATTTTATTTTTCACATAATTTCTGCACGATTTTTCTCTTAGATTTTAACCCTTTTACCTTCAAATTTTTCTTTTACACTGGCTTATACTCTAAACCAAATTTTCTTAACGCGTTCCCATACAAAAGATTTTGTTTGGACAAAATTTCATGCCCCTTCAGCTTATATTCTTCGAATAGGTCCGACAACTCGAAACTTAAATAACATGTGACATGCGTGTATTCAGCGTCACTGTAAAGGCTGTAGTAACAAATGGAATATGGATTGGTTCGGTGTTGTTCCTAACAGGAATAAGTAAACATATTTGGTGTTATAAAATTCTTCTAGACCTACGAAACCTTATTTATCTTTAACATCCACAAGCTCGTCATTTCTCCACATATTTTATTGGTGGGATTTTATTTCATTTTCCTTTGCAGGTTTTATATTTAACAACTCTCCCAAAATCGCGATATATATAGCGTTGAATTTTATATTTATTGGTGGAAAATTAATTTGAAGTGACATCAAAGGAAGTGATCGTGTCCTACTTTGTTGCAGCATCTCGGAATTTGCTTGGAATGTGCTTAGGATGTGCTTAGGATGTGCTTGGAATATGTATGGGATGTGCTTGGAATTTACTTGGAATATGCGTGGATTGTGCTTGGGATGTGCTTGGACTGTGCGTTAGATGTACTTGGGATGTGCTTGGAATGTACCTCAGACAGGACAGTTAATCACCGAGACGAGATTTAAACCTAGAACTTCCGGAATAAAAACAGCAGTGCTGTCCAGTCGTCTGCTGATATCGTTTCCATAAAAAAACCCACCTATGGAAAGCTTTTGAGACAACAGGCCTAGGTAGCCTCGGTTTTGAGGTTTCTAGATCACACACAATTAGACACTCACACACACACACGCACGCACGCACAGACGGTACGACTCCTCTGAACGATTTATTGCCACATTGCTTAGGCTGCTACCTGCACAACAAACACGGAGACAAACCTCCATGCCCACAGCGGGACTCGAACCCGCTATGCCAGGATACTAGCAGCTGCAGACCTACGCCTTACACCGCACGATCATCGGGATCAGCACTTGAAGACACAGGCCTATATGCCTGTGTAATTTATGACGTGTGTCTAGCGACGTAATGCCGTAAAGCGCATCAGGCGGTTCGGTAGACTGGCTCTGTAAGTCCACAGCTGGAGGGAAGGGGAACCTACTCTGTCGGACCCGTCATCATTAGACACTGAAGAAGATAAATTGAAAGACTGCTGTGTTGTGGGATGCGACATCCTGTAGTCCAGTTAAGTCAAGAGGAACCTGCTTTCTCCGTCATCAAGGTAGATACCCTGATAACATAATCTTCACCGTCAAAGGCATGAGAACCTCAAATATTACTAAATAAGCGGAATTTTCAACTTTGAGCAAATGTATTTACACGTAGCCTTTTTTATCGAGCCATGTACGCTTGCTCTGTATTTCTATGTTCAAAATTTCGATTCTAGTGCTTTTGAACAAAGGCGTGTTATTTCATTTGTGGGAACCGCAACAGGGCACTTGGTGCAGCGACTGAATGACAGACGAATTGTGGTGCAGTTTCTGGCGCAGTATCAAAAATATTTCTCATATTCAGAGCCTCCAGATTGATAATGAAGCTGAAGCCTACAGAGACTCCTACTCAAAGCGTAAAGGATTATCTTTCCCTGGGAGCAAAGTAGCAGTGACGCGAAGTTGAATAATTACCTCCATCTGCTGCCGAAAATAGGAATGAATGGGGTTATACCTCCACTGCGCCATATGCTTCCATGGCTTTCACAGGGACAGCAATGCTTTTACTTTACCATATTTCAGTGGTATAAATACGTCAATATTCTGAGACCATAAATTACGTTTTACATACTCCTGAGAAAATACCTTGTACAAATAAATATACAATTTCTGTCTTCAAGTCCCTTAGGCTTTCATTCGGTGAAACAGATTGAAATGAACACTTGTATGCTGGAGTTCAATTCATGTCGACTGTGCAGCACGCTCAATACGTGGCGACTTTTACCTGGCTAAAAGGAGGCGGACAGGGGTACCAGAGAAATCAATAGTAGGTAGCTATAATAGTAACCACTTTAGTAAGAAAACATTGACTCCTGTCCGGAGCTTTACCTTATACAATCACATGACAAGTTCGCCGTAATTATTGGTCACGACAGAGGCTTAATCCGGCTAAACGAGTCTGTTAGTATAATCGGTCACGCAGTAAGCTACAGTGATGGCAGCATGCTATATAAAGGCGACATTAGGTTACGAAGAATATACATTATAAAGCCGAATAATATACTGCATGTAATGCAATATGTTTCTGTCTGTATGTGTGTGTGTATTTTTGTAAAAGACAATGATTTTTCTCATTGCTAATAATGTTTGAACCAACTAAATTACAGTAAACTACCCCGCAGGAATCAGCATGTTTGTGTTTCTGTTACAGTGTGTGACGTTAAGAAACTCCATGTCCTCAACGAATATTTGTCATGTCGATGAGATCAGAATATCGATGGGCACAGTAAGAAATTTTTGTTGATAATAAATTATCCGCTGAGAAATAGTGAGATTCTGGCTCCTATTCTGTATGACCGTCCAACTTTACCCCTGTACACGTGATCATAAATCGTCACTAATTCAATAAGTTTTTAATCCCTAATTTTCAAAATTTCTTCTTAAATGAGGAACACTTGAACCATTCCCCTTTCGTCTAAGTAACCACATTATATTCCCCTGTTTTTCTTCCTAGGCCTTTGAATGACTCGGCCAAGAACCGAACCCAGAAACAGCCACTCATATTTTATGTACGCACACATAGGTATACATTTATAAACACATACAAAAACATTTTTTATAAAAATAATTATTTCTTACGAGAAAAATTAAATAAATATTGGAAGTGCGAGGCGTAGAGTTTATAGGCGTATGTGACTTTCACGGGGTGCAAATAAAAGCATAAGGACATCTGAGTAAATTATGCAGTTAATAATTTGTTTATGCTGTTTGTGAGGTTTGAAACGTTTAAACGTCAGTGGATGCCATTAGTTCTCCGGAAATTCCTCTTCCGTGAACAACCAGCTCATAGGCCTCTCTCCTACTGGGAATCTTTCAATGATTGCAGCATAGAGCGAAGCTGAAATAGCTCAGGCTGGACGAACGGGGAATTTGGTTTGACTAGGCTACTTGCAGAATATATAGAAATTATACTTCTTCACAGCGACCACACTGGCTTTGGGCCTCGCGGCCTGCTATGCAGAGGATACAGGCGAGTAAATCTGATCTTTTCACTTACATCTAGCGACAAGATTAAGAATTTTCAGAGCTATATCTCTAATCCGCAGTAATTTGTCTGGTGCTGCACAGTGATATTTTTGTCTTTAAAAGCATACAAAGGACACTTGTCTGAACTTCATACTGCTTCGTGCATTTGTAAGGGAAGATAATGCACCCGTTTCTTCTACAATATATTGGCCTAGATCTGGTGAATATTACGTGAAATTGTAATGTTCCTATTGTTGTGCGCAATAGCTAGCATGTGCTTGTCCATCTTATGAAGGGGGCGCGGTAATGGGGGTTCGGCCATCAGTAAGAAATGGAGTTCACAATTTGAAAGACAATAAAGTGTAGCATTGGACTGTTCTGAATTTATATCTTCAGCGGCGTATCAGCTACTACATTTGGGATACGTTTCCGTTTTGCATTCCTAATTTTATATTTTTTTCTCTTTTGAGTGGATCATAAATTTGAGAAGAAAGTCAAAAATTGGATCAAGAAATCTGGCTTAAGATGTAAAGTGTTTACCAAGTTTTAAGAAAATATTTAGGCTCTGTATAGCCATATAAATAAATTAGTGGAGGATTTGATTATATAAAAACAAACCTAGACGAGACACAATTTTTGATCTAATGAGTGAAATTTGAAGCAACGTCCTATTAACACCACAAGACGCTAATATAGTTTTGTGACTTCGGAATTTTAACCTTTTTAAGCCTCACAATTGCTTTACGCACCACCAGGTTTAACATTCAACAATTCTATATGGTGCTTACATTGCGCTTATGTGTTTTGTATGGATCTCAGAACAAACAGCGACTTTTTCCTTATACAGAATTAACAGACTGGTTTTGTATAATCAAGATGGAGAGTGTTTACTGCGCGGTACGCACTGAGTCCTTATATAAAACAGACTCTTGGTCTTTAAAGATTCAATTGGTAATTACCATATTGTGACTTGCTACAAACTGCTTATTATCTGCAATTGACTTCCTGATGATGGCTGGATAACTCAGGCGAAACATGTTGGAGGTTGTGTAGTAGAGAGTGACAAATAATAGTTTACGCATATTTGTTTCATGTGTATGATTCAGCATCCAACTGAACTGCATTTAGCATCGAAACAAACTTACTAACCTACACGGCGTGTCACCCCGAATGAACAGCATAAGAATTTCTTATATTTCTGACATAAAATGGAGAGCATAAAATGAACCAGACTGTCTTTATGAACGGCGTATTTACATCTGTTCGTATTTCAATTATTTTCTAGTATGCAAGTATTCAATCACTTCGCACTTCAATCGCACTTACTAGTGAGGTTTATCACAGTCGATGAATGGGCTTGCGTGTAATCGTATTATTGAGTACACAGAAACTGCAACTTGGGAACACACAGAGCTCGGTGAGTGATTTATTGGTCTGGTTCGTGACTGTACCGCATGGAGTGCTATCACACTATCGCCTTTAATACATTGGCCATTTCTATCAGATGGTGGCTTCAGTGTGTACAGCGTCGAATGGTAAGATTATTAGTGAATAATATACAGTAACGTGTTTGGAAGGAAATGATCCCACTCTGAGTTGAAATATTCTTCTAGGATTTTCAAGGAAGAACTGAGAAATATCAAGTAAAACCTCAAAAATTATAGAGAGTGTACAACCGGAAGTTCGTGTCACCTTCCGAAAACAAGATACGTCTTAACCCTTGAACCAGCTGGTTAGGAGCCATGTTCTCACTCACTATGTTGGAGGCAGGGTTTTCAAATTTCATCCGTCCATATGACCAGTTAGGGCCACTTTGTATTTTGGCACTGTTCTCTTTAGTCGCTCTGGAACGAGCAAACAGATAATAGTTTACATGAAAAATTTTCTGTACTAAATTCCTCGCAATTCGTCATTCAGAAACGTCCTTCCTTTCCAAATTCGACTCTACGTAACCGTAGCAGTTGCTGAAGTATCCGCATAAGCAACCACCGTTCTTACATGGAGAACTTATTTCCTTTTTGTTGCACAGGACGACAAATCTTGATTATTGCCTAGTGACTGAAAGTGAAAACGTAAATTGGGCCCCGTGCTCCACTAAGCACCACACCGTGAAGACAAGTAAGGGAGTGGGGGTACAGGACAACTATATTTAATCTCTGCATTAAGATGTGACCGTTCTCTTCCGTGCCGTAACCGCTTTACGTCCGCTGACAGTGCTTCTCGTGCCCGTTGAATAAGAGGCTGTGTGAGACTCAAAGCTGGTCTTGAACCTAGACAAGAGAAAAATATTTTCCCTGTTGGGAATCTGACTGAAATTACTCGATTTTCCAATCACTGTGCAAAATGAAGTTTCGATATCCTTTGTAATAAGTTCCGACTTCGACTGATGGCTCTACTGCCAGCTGAAGAAATATTTAGTGTTTTAACTTAACCCTCTTCTTTGTATTTAGTGTCTGTTTAGGTTCTTGAGATTCAGTCCCTCGGTAACAAATTACTTTTCCTTCGTTTATTTATTGGCAGTCTTTGCAACCAGTAAATATTAATTAATACCACTCAGTATCCTCTGAGAGGTCGCACCTCGGGGGTATTTGAAAATTATCCCCTAATCCAGCAAAGTGTAATAAATCTGACTTTTTTCTCTTTTTTTCTATCAGGGTTCCAAGCTTATGAATTTTTATATGTGAGAAATACGCGCCCTTAACAATTAGGTTTTTGGATGCGACACAGGTTATTAATTTCATATAAACATACAGTGTTGGTTTGTATTTATTTTATCCATATAATTTTCCACTAAAATCTCCCAATAGAATTTTCGTTTGGTACTTACGGATCTGATGAAATTCCTGCTTTAATTCCTCATAAAACGTATCAATCGATTGTCATTTGGGGCACGCACGTTTAAGATATTCTTATATCAGCGATCTGGTAGTAGTATATGTGACATCCTAGCACTAAAGAAGTCCCCTGTGATAAAGGTTAATATGATTTTCTTATGTATTATCTCTCCTGTTCTTAATTGACGATTTTGCTTCTTCTTCCATGGAAACAGTAGAATCCTCTATGGGTTCAGTGACACCTTGGCCCACCTAACCACCTGTACTCCCACTAAATTTAACCTATATATTGCTGGTCTCTTGCAGCTGTCTTCAGTATATGTGACTTACACAACATCAAAATCCAAGTTCCACAACTCGTGTGTATTTTCCTTTGATTACGTCATTCCAAATACACCGGCCAAGTCCGGCACCCTATGTAACAATTCGTAATGTGCTCGTTATATTACACTGAGAATTTGTTAGCCCTTTTTAAATTTCGCAAATGGAATACCACGCCTTGGCTGCTGTCTGCAACTGCTTATTCAATGTATGCGCATCGTATCTGGCGTAGTCTTTAACATCCGCAACTTGAGGGCATACCATGCCGTGGCGAGCTGTCTGGAAAACTTCGTAATATTCTGAAATATGAAAATATTAAATTGAAATACGCGGCGCTCATTTTAAATGGTGTTTATGAATTTGTTGTAGACCAAAATTTATGATAGCGGGTATTGTATTCTCAGTCTAAAGAAATGGTTGCATGTAGGTGAAAACATTAGAATCCGCCACGTCTCAATCAAGCTACGTCACATGACAAAGAAACGTGGTATGACCCCCCCTACAGATCTGTGTTGTTGCATGCTAGCTACACCACAATATCTCAATCGAGTAAAAAGCGGCACATGAAAAGCAAGAAAAGGAAGAAAAAATAATGACTAACGTCATGGAGAATACGTTCATTGTTCACCGCAAGACGATCCATTGTGTGGTGCTGTGCACTGGGAACCGAATCACGAATGCTGCTCAACCGACGGTTCGCTAATATTGATTCATCAGAGGCGCTGTTAAAGCCAATTTGCCAGCAGTTCAAACTCTTATGCTCGCTTTTTGAGAAGCTGTATGACTCACAATGAGAGAGGGAATGGTCACGCTACGTGTCCGAAATATCAATGCCGTAGTGCCACAGTGGCCTGAGAGAGGTGGAGGACACGTGTGGGTATTATGAACCTAATCAGTCCAGCTATTTCAGTCGTCTTTGGTCTAAATTTTATCATCTTCAGCTGTTGTAACAGAAATTACAAAACGCACAGCACAACTTCCTTCTGTATATATATTTGGGTATTTAATTACGTAAAATACACACTACATGTTTCGGCCTCGATTCGGCCATCTTCAGGTGTGAATCATAGGGAAAACTTTAATTTCTCTTACACTAGCGTTAATGCACAACAGGATGGCAAATATTAAAATTCTTCAGCTTGTATTGTATACACGCACACTTGCCAGCATGTTCCAATTCAGAATTAACTTCTCAAGCTGTAAATCCTCCGAGACTCAATAACTCAATTTTTGGAAGGCAGTGACATTCGGAATTTGATTCTGTTTCGTTTCGTTTCGTAGTCCTATTTGTTCACAGTAGGTGTAGAGAGTTCTGATTTTTCACTTGATCACACTCAGACACACACCACAGTCGGTAGGACTCCTCTGGACGACGGATCGGCCCGTCGCAGAGACCTCTTCCTGACAACACAAACACTGTACAAGACTAATATCCATGCCCCCGGTGGGATTCGAACCCACGATCCCAGCAAGCGCTCGGCCGCAGACCTACGCCTTAGACAGCGCGGCCACTGGGAAATTTGATTCCGTTGGGACAGAAATTTACATCTTCAGCACAAGCTCTAGACCGGTTTTGGGGCCCACCCTATCTCTTATCCAGTACGTACAATGGTTTCTTCTCCAAAAGCAAAGCAGCTGGACCATGAAGCTGACCACTCGCCTCCACCGCGTACGGAAGCCGGTAATGAACTGAGCTCCACATACTTTCATTCCCCTTACGTACAGTCTGGTGCTTAACCACTGGTAGGACATAGTTACCTTCTTCCCCGTAACTATGAATTCTATTCAACATTGTTAGGGCTCCTCGGACAGGGCGTCAAATTCCTACAAACCTCTTTCCATAAGAGACAACAGAGAGAAAAAACGGAGATATAAAATCCAAACACTAATTTTTTACAGAACACATGGCTAAGTGCTGTCGCACACAAAATGCACCGCACCGCTGTGCTCGAAACGGAATTATAGCGTAGCTCCTAAGCAGCGATAACAGTAGTAGTAGTAGTAGTAGTAGTAGTAGTAGTGGTGGTGGTGGTGGTGGTGGTAGTAGTAGTAACATTGGTGATGGTATTACTAATAGCAGCAAAACAGCAGTAGTACTACTACTAGTATTAGTAGTAGTAGTAGTAAAGGCTGAAGGAAAAATGTGTCTGTGCGTGCCACAAAAGAATATTTGGCAGCTGGATATATAGCGCAGTTCATTCTTAAACTCGCCACTGAGGTCCTCTAGCGTGGGGCTCAGGCAAGCGGATAACGCCTACTCACCGTACAAAATTCAGCATGTTACGAAATGTTACACACGGTCTCGGAATTAGACAGCCCCTTAGGAACGAACTACTCACAGGGCAATCGAGGGCATCTTTCCGACACGGCAATGAAACTTCGAGTTTTATAAAATGGACCGAATTTGACCGGCTGAGGGACTATTAACTCGAGGATTCATGTCATCTTTTTCGTTACACTGGTCAGCAGGACACTGACTCCGACGTCTTTACCTTCCGTGGTTCAAGTTAAAGATGAAGGCGGTACATTCTCCTTCGAAACGTTGGTATCAATACTCTGCTACCCAGTGTAACAACACAAAAGATCCGAATTCTGAACATCGGCACTGTGGAGACCTCAAATCTAAGGGCTTATCTGTTCAAGAAAGACTTCGCTTCATGAAGTAAGCGAGTTTGAGATGTCTTTTTTTTTAGATGTGCCCCGCAGCAGACGCTATGCACGCACCGCAACCTTGAGGCTCATTGTGCAACACTGTGATGAAGATGATTACTTTTCGTTTTTCCGTATAATGGAGCACCGGTGGAATGAAGTTGACAGGGAAAAACCGAAGTACTCAGGAAAAACCTCTCCCAGTGCGAGTTTGTCCACCACAAATCCCACAGGGGCTGTAATCGGATGGAACTCGGGCCTCCGCGGTGAGAGGCCGGCGACTAACCGCCTGAGCCATGGTACGGCCCCTAGTTAGTTAGTTAGTTAGTTAGTTAGTTAGTTAGTTAGTTAGTTAGTTAGTTAGTTAGTTAGTTAGTTAGTTAAACCCATTAGATTTTTCAGAATTCTGAAAAAACATTTTTCAAGTTTGTCACCTTTTCTGTGAATCCACTAGCCCGCAAGTTTGCTATTCAAAAAGTAAAGTAAAAATTCTGCAAGCAGAATCAGAATGTATGGCGGTGACAGTGCTTTTCTAGTCACTTCGCGATACAGATCTGTTGTGTAACCCGACACAAACCGTCCGACGGTATTGATGCTGAGTATCTAGCCAATACCAGCCACATAACGCAATGCGCCTGCGTCCACTAACTAGAACAGATAAAGCCTCCCCACCCAGAGCTTTCTACTCTTGTCGCCATCTTGTGTCATTTAGAGACTGGTATGAATTTGCTGCTATAGAAATAACAGGGTCGTAAGATAGCATTAAACAAACGAGGAACACGAATTAATGACGTACTAAATGTACGTTCGATGATGGTAATGATGTATGTCGCTGTAAAGACTTTGGACATGCGAGGCCCGCGACTCATATGTTTTATTACGTATATGCATTTTGGTCTTGTCCGCAGTGGATTAATTCAAGTATCCTACTGGTCTAGATAATGACTGGGTTGCCATGCGTGATTTAATACGTCAACAGTGCAGTAGTACGATATATGGTTTGGCACTGACTTGCAGCAGAGAAATTCCCTCTCTTTTATGGAAGACGCATTTCATTACCGTCCTCACAGAATCGCCAGTAGGCTTATTTGGCCTGTAGAGCTACCTGCACACATGCTACCTTACTTCCTATTAGTTATTTAAAAAATTTAAAACAAGTCACAACTTATTCCTTCCACATCCATTCATTTTCAGTATTCCTAATCAGGCTGTAATTGCTTATTCCGTGTCACATAGGCCTAACCTACGTAACTGACACTAACAGCCACTCGGTATAAGGCGTGGATCTGTGGCCGCTTGCTTTATGGGTTTGCGGGTTCGAATCCCGCCGGGGCATGGATGTGTGTCGCTTATGAATGTTGTGTGTTGTCACTTATAGGTCTCTGCCGATAGCCGATCCCTCGTCTAGAGGAGCCCTACCGAGTTTGTATGTGTTATTCAGTGTGATCAGATGCAAAAATAAACTTCTACACCTACAATGAATAAGAAAATGGTGTCCGAAAGAAATAAATTCACAGTAATTCCATAGGTAAGATTTGTGTAAGAGTCAGAGAGGTGCTCTGCTCTTATGTGGAGCAGCGGGCTTCCTTGCCGTGTTCATAAGCTTCCACCAATAGTGACATCTCCACTGTGCCAGATGAATCCAGTTCACATGGTCTTTAAGACCCACTTCAATAGTATTCTGTCATTAGTCCTAGATCACGTAAGCAATTCTTATGGTTAGGCTTTAGAGAGAATCTTGTCTCATCTGTCATTCTTATTATTCATAGACCTATTGAACAAGACTATCTTGACGCTTCTACCGGATTTATTACCGTTATTACCATCGATAGTATGAAATCAGGTTTGTATTTTTATACCCCAGTTAACCGGTTATACATAGTGTTGAGTGCATGCCACATTCAGTAACCCTGTATTTTACCAGTAGAGTGAGATCTATGGTTTTGCTATGATTCTCAGCATAAGCATAATTAATTAGTCTTTGTAAAATGATGCAGTGTTTTCTGAGGGGCCAGAAATGAATATTATGATATTTATTTCGAAAAACCTTTTGCTTCAGAGGGCGACCTTGGCGAGACTATAAATAGGCCTACGTACGTTAGTAGAGTGACAAGGATGTACGAACACGCCCTACACTGCATGATGGCAGTGCGCAAAGCATTCGTCACGCTTGTCATCTAACTACAGGCGTCGCTTTTGTGGAATATCATTTGTTCGTAGTGCTGTAGGATTATCTCACTTTCGCTGTTCTGGCAGGTGGAATACATGACGCAAGACATACTTGTGTGTGTGTGTGTGTGTGTGTGTTAACGTGGCGTAATGAACTACTACAACGGTGTCACATTTATTGGATCTGCCACAGAATGTAACGATGGTGCAGTCAGTTTTATGGTAATAAGTTTCTTCAAACGGGACGATTTTCCAACAATTATTTCAATCTTCTTTTGAGATTTTCAACTTACTGAAAGATGCCGTATGAGTCACATAGCTTATTCCAACAAGCAGAGTTCTTCTTCGGAAACAAGTGTTTTCTCACCCGGGATAAAAATTCGATGCCTTTCATAAATTCCAAATCTCTTTACCGTGTATATAAAAGCAAGTCAATGCGTATTATTTTGTGACAAAAGAATCCATTTCATGTCATCCCGTCCTATTTGCATACGATCAGTTTTGATATTATCCTCCCAAGTTTGTGTCATTCATCCAAGTCGCTTTTTCTTCGGATTTCCCTCTAAAATATACATATGCGCACTTACAAATACATTCTCCGATTCCTTACCTGTCCCTCCTTTATTTTACCCTCATACGTAGCTAATATTTGGTGCAGACTACAAACAATCAAGATACTGAGATCCGCCCTCTTCTGGAATTTTATACAGCTTTGAGGGGTAGTTCTGTACTGACGTTGCCGTACAAACTATCAGTCCCATCTTCAAGGGTCTTAGACTTCTTGATCCTTGAAGATGGGACTGATAGTTTGACCCGAAACGTCGGTATAGAACTACCCCTCAATGCTGTATAAAATCCCAGAAGAGCGCAAATCTCATCGACATAGGGCATAAGCCTGAAATCACGCATCAAGATGTCATTTAACACCGTCAGCGGCGTCCACTTTCTTCCTTTTTCTTATTTCAACATTTATCGACTGCTTGTTTATGTCGCATTAGAAATGACGAACTAATCATGACGGAAGCATGTGGACGGCAGCCATCGTGGTCTGCCCCATTGTACTGTTGTGGCATGCTCTTATAGAGACTAAGGGAAACATAAAGTCAACTTCCGAAGTCAGATTCGAAAAACATTTTTCGCCATAAAAACAGAAATTTTAAACATTACGCCGCGATACTTCGTTAAATCATTCGGTGTTCTATGGAATATAGTCCACCCGTCTATGGAGAAGTATTAAGACTAACCGTGGAGTTAAATTTCGTGGGGAAATTGGAATGCTGTGCACTACATAAGGCGTGACCTATAATAAGAGATTTGTAGTTTCACCCTATGTGCTTCGTCGTATTTATGTATTTCTGCTTGTGTATAAGACAGAGGCCGATCCCAGTGGCCGCGCGGTCTAAGGCGTAAGTCTGCGGCCGCTTGCTGGCTGGGATCATGGGTTCGAATCCCCCGGGGGCATAGATGTTTGTCTCTTGTGAGTGTTGTGTGTTGTCAGGTAGAAGTCTCTGCGACGGGCCGATCCCTCGTCCAGAGGAGTCCTACCGACTGTTATGTGTGTGTCTGAGTGTGATCAAGTAAAAAATAAACAACCTCGACACCTACTATGAGTAGGTAGAAGAGGTAAGGACTACGAAAAGAAACGAAAGGAAATGTATGACAACCGTCGAATGTGGCCTGTGAAAATATTGCAGGTAGGAATAACAAAGAACAAGCCACTTGACGAATGTTGCCACCTCTGCTGTCGGCCCTTACTTATGAAGACAAACATAGGCCCTACATTCCGCCAGGCTCCACATAATCGTTTAGTAGGACAGTTACCCCTTAATGACATCAGCCCCATCAATCACTCAATAATACATGCGCTTCTAAACTGGGAAGGAGGCATTATGGGACCTACAGAAGAGATAAGCGAACACAGGAAAGGTGTTTTCGATAACAATAATAACACAATGCGTTTTCTTTACTCCGAATTCGATAAAGAATGGCCATTACTAGGGAACTCATTACGGTTCCAGCTAACCAGCGCCTCACAAGATTGTAGCGGCTTACGTGGCTGGACTTTCTAAAAAGAAAGTTTTCGTACCCTAGCAGAAAATTAAAATAAAATTTCACATAAAGCGTAGCGTTTTCTGGGATGCTGTGCTAAGTAGTCTCCTAACAGTATACCGACATTTTACAGGAACGCGTTCTTTCCTTCTTCAGAACATAAAAAGTTCTGCACTAGAAATGGAGGTAACACGTTCTGAATACATTTCATTCTTTTATGTTGAATAAATATTAAAAAGCTGTAGTCTTTGTTTTCGTAGTTTTTCCGATTCAAATACATTACTTTAAAGTTAATAATAATAAAAGTGGTTATGGTATTGAGGAGAACCTTAAATTATTTTCCCTTGTTTATTTAAATGTTTGACACAAAGAAAAACTGTTTACGTAAAAGGTGTGCATTTTAGTTATATACTTATATTATTTGTTACGTATCAGTAATATATAAATGATAATTTCATCTTAGAATAGATAATTTATTTTCGATTGCATCTGACTGTAAATTGGGAGATATATGTACTAATACATATACTGAACTTATAAACAATTAGCCATAATGTAATCCTACTTATAACGAATCATAAACTGTGTGAAAATAATTAATGAAAATTTTCCGCCTAAAACCGATAGAGCAGTCTGGAGCCATGGTACTTGGTAAGAACGCCAAACAAGTTCTTGTATGGGAAATATATTTCGTCACGTGTGTGAATTTACTTGAACCTGAATCCGTGTTTGTTGTGTTTCAGGCGTTGAACGGCTTTCTGCTTATCCTTACATGCGAGGGCGAAGTGTTCTTCGCCACGCACAGCATAGAGAGCTACCTCGGGTTCCATCAGGTGAGTCACAACACCGATAATTTTGTTTGTTTTTTCGGGGTTATTTTCCGACCCTATAAGTCACTCGGCTCTACAGCGTCGAGTGATATGATGACTTATGGGGAAGGGATTTGGAAGAAAGCGGTCGTGTCGCCATCAATGCACTGTTCCGTCATTTGTCTGATGGCACTCAGAAGCACGAAACACTTCGGACAGAAATTTTGATGAGCCGGGAGAAGTTCATATCAGGCAGGACATCGCTCCAGCACAGTTCTACGTCTCTACCATCACGTCATTCCTTTAGATAACTGACTACATTCAGGTCTTCCCCGTTAGGACACACAAATATAGCAGCCTGGTGTAGCGGGAATGCTCTAACTTCGCATTCGAGATATGCTTGCTTCGAATTTTGTCCGGGTCATTGATTGTCGTGCCTGAAGATATTTATGTCTTCCTCAGTTCTTCAGGGCAAATGTAATGGTAGGTGTATAAGAATTTCCTTCCAAATAATTTCAAAATTTTCAGTTTGCTATTGGATTACTATAGCCTGAGTCACTGACAGCCACATAAAATCCATACACTCAAATGCCGCTCATTCAGGTAGGATGAAACTGCATGCGGTCCGAGAGCACTCACTCTTTGAATCACAGTGCTGACTGTCAACGTGTGTTTGTTTGTTTGTTTGTTTGTTTGTTTGTTTGTTTTTTGTTTATAAATAACCTCTGTATTTTCTCCACAGAGTGTAGAGGTGTTATGTTATTCTTCGTCGTCGTCGTCATAATCATAATCATAATCATCATAATCATCATCATCATCATCCGTCACGAGTTAGACCTTAATAGACCTGTTTCGTCCGCGTCTAATAGTCTCTTCAAAAGTCTTCTGAGCTGTCTTCATCCATTTCTTGTTCTTCGTGTATCACCAAAAATACGGGTTGTTTTCCTAAAGAGTTTTAAGTGCTTATTCCAGGAGACAGAGACAAAGTGTTCTCTAAGCATAGAGACTAGAAGTTTGGATATTAGTTTCAGGAATTGCATGCTCACATCAGGCCAAAATTTCGCGACCCATACGTCAAATCACTAAGCCTAGTTCTGTTAATGGAGGCTTTCCCTTTTACAGCTATCCATAAAATTAACAACAGAAACGTGAAATAATAGATCTTCTGTCTGAATATCCTGGATATTGTATGTTTCTCAAACCCCGAGTAACATCCATGAACGAAGGTGTAGAACCAAAGCATTAGGTTATGTCCCCAAGGTGAATCACTGTTTGAAATGGTTAAGTACAGTAAAACCTCGTTAATCCGGACTCCGTTAAACCAGACTTCGTTTAATACGGACAGGGTTCCTGGATAAAGAAATTTTTATTTTGGAGCCGACATTAATAGAATAAATCACCGGCGCGAGTCTGAAGTGACCGCGGGTTTCTAAGAAATGCAGCTGACTCGGCAGTTTCTACCGTTACAACTAACGCACGTCTCCACGAACATCCCGTTCTAAGAAGATCGCAGACGATCCGTAGTATTTGACAGGCAGTATTTTATTAACAATTGCTGTACGTTACAACAATGTAAATATGTACCTGTTTTACTGTTTAATAATTATTGTGATATACTTGTATAACACTATTTTGAGTAATGTGTCTTTTTTATTCGAGCAATTACTTTTTTTCTTATTATTCGTTTTAATTCGGACTTTTATAATCCGGACTACTTTTCCCCCCCAAATAGTCCGGATTAACAAGATTTTACTGTATTTGTAAATCACACAAATATTAATGATATTTTTTCCATGTAAAATTAATTCTGTAGATTTAGAGGTAAATTTTTTAAGTGGGTGTACAATTTTTCCTCTGTGTTCAGGGCGTCATTAGTAGTTGGTAGACTCGAATTATTGATAGCGTCCCTTGCCGCTTGACAGACGCACAGGTCTCTGGTCTCGTGATCGGGCCACGTAACGATCTAGTTAAGTCGCATGTTGTCAGTACTGGCACAGCTAAAGAAGGCCTGAAGACGTCGGTTCCTATGTTCTTTGTCGTTGTTAATGGGTCACAGAGACGCTGGGACCTAAGGGCAAGAGGGATGAGCCACACTGACACGTTAGCTGCGGAACAGACCCCTCCGTAAATGTACAGAATTACGGGCAAATGTAAAGTCTTCGTAATAAAGAACAGAAGATATGAATTTCTTTCTTTCTGTAACATTAATATTCCTTCACTTATTCTATTATTTTTGACGATGAGAAAATTTTGAAAAATGTTAAATACAGAGTAAGTACGAGTCAGCACTTCAAAATGAATGCCATCAAACAGTAATCTTTATAGTGAAACTTAAAATTTCTTACTCTCTCTTTAATATTAAATCATCAAAATTATTTTTTACAGAAACAGCAGAAACAGTATTCTACACATTATATAAAATTACGTCCATTTGATGCAAGCAGTGTCACAGAACTCTACGTTTCGCGCAGTACGTTAAGCAGGCCGTCGACAAGTTAGAATTTTGGAAATATGCGGAGATGTTTTGTAGCAGAAATAGTAAATCGAAAGATTTACAATTTATGATTCCATTTTTTTTCCATGTGCTGGTGACTAATGTATATCAGCTCAATGGGGTTATGAATGAATCTTTAGTACATTAATGACGTCGTATTTCTTTATATTATAGTCATTTGAATTGCAATATTCACTTCCTGATAAAAATAATAATTTTTCGGTTTGTTTAATTGTAAACACAGTCCACCTACATGGCAATTTATAAAACAGAATCAAGGTCAGATAGAAAAATAGTTTTAAATTTGTTCTAAAGAATAATTCATTACACATTTATGCCAAATGCCCTTTTCCCATTTATCTTCCGAAATTCAAAATAATTAAAGAGAATATATTTTTATACTGTGTAATTTCATAATTGGAGAATATTTGCGCTGATTTTTAAAAAGTTCATATTGCAGTTGGTGTCCGAAATGTGTCAAACTGCCTCAAATTTTACGTTAAAAGTTAGCACTGACGAATTGAAAATTATAAAAAATAACACAGTGAAGGCGCCACAAGTCTTATCGTGTTGAATTCTCCATAAAAACAGTGTACAAACTGCTGATGAATGCGAAGTGGTCACAGAACTGGAGAAATGTGATTGTAGGTTAAGAGCGTAACTTACTACTGACTGGAGGGACAAAGTTCAAATACACTTAGAGCACTGGGATACTTTCTTTTCCCCATACACACCTTCCTGCGCAGTGGCCACAGGAGAAGACAATAGAGAAAGACTTTGTGATCACTCAGCTCCTCAGTCTACTTTGGTGAAGAATTCTTCTAATGTTGCCTCATAAAAACTTGACTGTTATAAGCATTATGCTATTCATTTCCGTGCATTAATATCAATTTTGTAATTAAACTCACCTAAATGCACAATTTCAGTACATAATTAGTTAACCAATTAATTAGTTAAGTAATTATATTAGTTAACTAATTATGTACTGAAGTTTGCATTTCGTTGGTTTTAATTGCAAAACTGACTGTTATAATGTGCAGGTTTTTAAAGTATAGTTTATTTAATTTTTCCCCTCATCCCTCTGGGCTTCTCATAGATTTATGCCAGTTGGGTACGAAAATACAAGCACATATTTTACTTCAGCCACTATTTTTATTAATGTAATAGAAGCTGTAATAACGAATAGTGACTCGGCTTCTCCTGCAGAGATTTCATGACGCGTATGACTTGACACTCTCTACCTGAAACGTCCTCGATATCCTCTGTGAAAGAAGTGTTACTTGTGTTTGATGAAGCACCGTGCTATGAAGGCGTTTTTGAGAGTGGATGTGTAGATCCACGCATGCTTAACCTCGGGAAGTAAGTAGCCAGTTTCAATCTCTGGCTCCTTTACAGCTGGTTGAAATGCCCCTAGTACCCAGTGATACGTATGTCATATTTGTAACCTAAATATAGTTTATGTGGAAGGGACATGAGTCCCCTGCTGATATGTGAAGAGGCACAGCACTAAAAACAAATATCAATACTACGTACCTTTTGGGTTCCCCTCAGTTCGTGACCTAGAACTTACCGCAGTTTTTTAAGCTTGTTAGTAATATCGTAACATGGTTTGACAGTTACTATTAGCCTCCATGATTATAGTGAGTTTGTTGGGTGGGTGGAGATGTGGTGATGATAATTTCGTGAAATGGTTGGCTACAGCAGCTCTGTCAACATGTAAATTTGACCTACCTGGCTCATTTCCTGCTGCTGTTCTCTTTTCGTATGTTCAAATCGTGACAGGAAGCACGCAGCACTGGTGTCAAATGCAAACTCTTGCCATAGAACATGTCGCTGTTGTGGTTGTTGTTTTGTCCTGTATTTTTGTTTTTGTTTTGCGATTCTTGTCTTTACAGTCGTCACAATGATCATCATTATCATCATCACGGTTATTCTGCCTGGCAGACCGCTTATTGTAGATTCTATTGCCCATAATCCCTTTCCGAAAACCCAACTTTAATATAGTGTCCCATTTAGGTCTCCATCTTCCATCAGTCTTCACATCAGTTTATTTGAGGACTTCTTTCAGTGCTGCACACCATCCTGAACTTCTCATCCCTTTCTGTGCAAATATCATCACTATCAGACAGCCAGTGCTCAAACCCCTGTCAGTTTCACCCATCTCCCATCCTCAAGAATCATTCCATAATGCCTATGTTGATTGTTACTTCAGTAACATTTGTTTCTTCACCTTAGAAACGGTGGCTTTGTAAGTAGTTTTCCTTCCAAAACTCTATATTAATTTCTTGGTTCCTCCTATCCATGTCCAGCATAGCATCCTAGAATTCACTTCTTTCGCCATACTTCACATTTTTGAGTGAGCCTACACACACGCGCGTTTTAAAGACGTGGCAATCCTTGGGAGTAGTATGATCGTGGAATTCCGTTCTTCTGTTGCTTTTTGTAAGAAGTTCACTCCACGGAATAATTTGGCCGTCTGTATGGTAGTGAGGTCTGGCTTCATTATGTGAAATTGATAGAAAAAAGACTAACCTTCTGCAAAGGTATTCATAAGATATTCAGAATTGTTTTAGAAACTTAAGATCATATTGCCGAGTAGGGCGCGGGGGGGGGGGCCACTGGGCATTGGCCCACTGTGCACATTGTATAAAACGCTCCATACCTACGTACTTTACAGGTTTTTCATCTGTGCATTTTTGATGGTGTTTTTCATACATAAATGTACTCACAGCATGATATTTACATACATATCTCGTAATGTAAGCAGCAACAAGACTCTGTGACGATAGGGAGGCCGATCCGGGACAATTAAAGACTGAGTGTAGGAGCGCTTATGTGGTGCAGAAACAGCTGACGAGTTATTATTATTATTATTATTATTAGTAGTAGTAGTAGTAGTAGTAGTAGTAGTGGTGGTGGTGGTGGTGGTGGTGGTGGTGGTGGTGGTGGTTGTGTTAGTACTAATAGTAGTGGTGGTGGTGGTAGTAGTAGTAGTAGTAGTAGTAGTAGTAGTAGTAGTTGTTGTTGTTGTTGTTGTTGTTGTTGTTGTTGTTATTGTTATTGTTGCAGTAGTTGGCTTATAAGCACGTATTCCCATGCAATGTGACTCTTAAACGCTGGTCTTCTGCAGTACACGTACCTTTCATTTCGTTTTCTGCAGTACACGTACCTTTCATTTCGTTTTCTGCAGTATACGTCCCTTACATTTTTCTGCAGTACAAGCCCTTTACATTTTTTATACTGCTTTTCTATATACCTTTAAATTTTATTTTTTGCACTGCACATCCCTTATCTTTTCTTTCATGCTGTAAACATATGTGATATCTTGTTTTATGCTCGAAACCCCGTCGTGATGTACTCTCAAGCCATTAAATCACTTTTTTGCACTTATTCTTACCTCTTATGCTCTGTCACTTAGTTTCCCACTTGCATTTAATTTTATATGAAAACATACTTAAAATATTCAAATCTGCAGCGTTATTACACTCGATTAATTTCTTTTATGCCACTTCCTTCTGTTTCTGCACGAAATTTTTCCAAAATATATGTACACATTTTCTAGAACAGGCGAATGTACAGACTAGTAGAGACATTCGGTAGGAAACAGGCAATAATCCTGCAGATGTGTGTTGCCCGATGTCGGTTCTCCGTTTTTCAAGCACCTAGTGGCGAGACTAAACTCCTCTTTCCAATACAGTGTAGATATTTCACCATTTTTCATGTAATTTCGTAACAAATCACTAGTAACGTGCTGGTCCCTCATTCAAGGTGCCCTATCGCTTGTCAGAATCGATTCATTTTCTTAAACTTAATCTGAAAAGGATCTTGTCGACTGGCCTGTTCTCCTTAATGGATCAGTGGAGAGATACGATTGTAACAAATATGGACAGTAAGAAGGGAAAAATCCAGTCTACCAAGTTCTCAGAACAAAGATGAAGCAAAACTCTACTCCACCTCGTCTTTCATCATAACACTCCGCCATAATTTGAAACAACGCTTGATGACTTTTCTCATTATCTGCTGCTAGTGTACCGGTTTGGTTTGTAAGACTGTAACAAGCAGTTAGACTGACTACTGCAAGCTATTTGCATTACCGTAGAAGAACTCTTAAGTCCAACATTAGTACTATCAAATCCGTGCTTTGGACGTGATCACTAGCCAGTTCCATCCAGTTCGCCTCCTCGAAACTTCTTCATAACATTTATCTGAACGCTATCGTCCCATCTCCTTGTCGTTCTTTTCAGTTGAATAATATTTCAAGACATTCCAAACCAAAAATCTGTCCAAATCCCCAAACTTTCATAATAAAGCAGTATCTGCATATATTTTCCACTCTATTCAAGCTGTTAGTAACGAAATCCAAGTAAATTTTTTCCATTTTCTTATTAACAACAACTTTAAAATCACCTACGCTCATGGTGTAAAAATCAGGTTTCCTTAAAATATCGATACACGTGTGCAAACCACGTGGCACCACATTACAGGGCACAACCATCATAGTCACATCCGCAAGAACATCAAATCTCACTGAATTAATAAATGAAAACATCTAATAAAGTAACATTTCTGGCGTCGTCTATAAAGTCTGAAGACTTAGAGAAAATTGTAATGGACAGGATATACGGGCCCCATGTTGCATTTTTTCTAAACTTTTCTTGAAACACAGTAAGAATAAAAGTGAAAATAATATCTCTCAATAAGAGAAATTATTAAAAAATTTTGAGCACTGTTGTTTGATATTTATACTGATAACCTGAGGTTGGTTTGTTTTTCATTTTCCACAATTTTTTCCTCCCAGATATTTTGCTTCTGCTCGGATGGGCGGAATGAAACTGCCACTGGTTAAATAAGAGGCCTGGAAAAGTAGTGTATTCGGATAGACAAGGGTCGCTCCCCCAGACCACATGGCCCCTATTTGCCAAATGTCCACAATTGCTTATTCGAAAAATTCTCTGCTCTGTTATAAAATTCCGTGACGGTTAGACCGCCATGCATATTTCCTTTTCATCTTTTTGTCATTGCGCTTACATTCGTGGGCGATTCTTAGTGTGTGACATCGATCCATCAATACTTTCACGTGCTTTTTTGTATTCGTTGTTTCTGGGTCTACAACTATCGCTGCCAGAGTAGGTAACAGGCCAGGATTGCACTGCAGATGGACAGGACAATAAAAAATAATGTACGTCTTTTGTTCTACAACCAAAAACTAATTACCTTGAAAGAGGGAATTATGGTAGGCCTACTCCCTACTAATCCGCGCCTCGTTTTATTCGTGAAAGATGTTAATAAGAAACAGGTTCAACGTTTTCATCTCTTTGAGAGACCCCATGTGGCACTGAGCATGAGACTAGATATATGTACTTAGCAAGCAGATCACACGCGTTGGTCTCTCATACTGAAGAATTCCCCTCTGCGGGAAATTCCTTACTCTATGCTCCAAACAGAGGTTTATAGTAAGCGATCTGAAACACCTTTCACGTTTACAACACCTGTCATTTATACGTGTATTGGAAAACTGGTCTCCTTTTACGGGCATTCAAGTCCTTGTGGATCCCCTATTAAAATAGTCCTGTCTGTCTGTCTGTCTGTCTGTCTGTATTCATGAAACGCCACTAAACGGTAAATGAATTTTCGTGGAATTTCTTGTGCTGGAATTAAATTAAAATTTGAGAGCCTTCTAAATTCAAAATGTGTTTCTCAATTGACCCTGCTTCATATCCCAGGAGATATGAATCTTCACTAAGTCAAATATTTCTACCTATCGAAGTTTCGTTTAACAACCAACAACGGACACTTTACGTGAATATCTACAGGCATTTCTGCTGCCATCTCAAAGCATATCCTGTAAGTCGTCAAATACTCATATGTATCGAAGCGGAAGGAACGTTTCGAACAAAGGTTATTAGGAACAAAAACAACAAATACTTTATGGTCAGTACACGTATTCCGTGATTCTTGACTTTTCCGATATATTTGTAAAAAAGCAGAATGAAGGTTCAAGAATCATAATTCTGTGACTAAATTTCTTTAGTTTTTCTTTTCCTACAAGTACGAAATTTTTGCTATGCGTCTCATGTTTTATATAAAAACACAAGTAAGGCTATCGGCTTAGAAACCGCGAGCCTTGCGACTGGAGTCACTGAGAATTCTGCAGTGCAAAATTGGAGAGGAGTCAACGACTAAATCTCGTGGCAGGGGTGAGAACTGTGCATTGATTTACACATGTAACCAGTTGATCGTGAACCCAGAATGACCCCGCGGCTGCCATGGCTTAATGCATGTATTATACCCCACCGCGTTTTGATTTAGACATTCCGCAGGAACCACTTGATTGGCTTCGATTTATTACAGTTCTGCAAACCCGCTCGAAGCGTTACAGGCGTGTAAATCATAGCCTAGTGCTTAGAATGAAATAATAATGTCCCTGTTATGGGTCTTACCATGATTGTTAACTCCGTTTGAAATCATATAATCTCCTTCACCATTTAATTTTTTCCTCTCTCAGAAAGGAAAGTATTGATAGATTAGCTGGTAAAACTTCTCGTTCGGAAGAATCCCAGGGTAAAATTTTCGTCCAGATACAAATTGTCCTTAATAGTCATCCATAGAATAACCCTTAAATTTGCCTGTGCAAAGCATTTCGCATATGTGTTTAACTTAGAATATTTTTCCAGGAAGTAACTTTGGCTCATTTCACCACACGCTTTTCGTGTTAATATTCTGTATAAACCATATATCTGTAATAAACTGTCACGAAAATGCAATTATTAAAGGGATATTTTAACTTTCAATATTATGTGTGATATTTACCTTACTGCAAGGAACAAACACTGAATTGAGATCTTTGTTCTTCTGCGATGTTACACAGCGTTGATTGGTAGCTACCGAACGTTCGGGAGAGTCTGACGGTCGCATCTTCAAGGGTGAAGCGGTCGAAAAAACCTGATTTTTTCTTATTACAAATAAATTCGGATTCTCAAGAGAAAAATAATGGCATCACACATATATTCGGTGTGTGTAACGGTAACTGTTCCAAGTACTGAATTTATCGTCTTATGCACTAAAGCATTAAGTTTGTGAGGCGGCGACATTGCGGTGGACTTGATCACAGCCGCCTGGCATTGAAAGAAGGTGGGAATGAAAGGACAAATGGAGACGTAAAAATGTAATATATGCTAGATTCTAGGTTAATACCATATATGTACTTCATATATTTTCGTAATTCCATTCTTAAATTTATTCCTGCCGTCTCAAATGAAACTGTGTCTCCCATCCAGTTGGTTCGTAGTTATGGCATAAATGCTGCAATCGGCACGTGATCAGGGAATTTACTGATTAGACGCGACGATCCCAGTGGCCGCGCCTTCTAAGGTGTAGGTCTTTTTCAGGATCGTGGGTTCGAATCCCACATGGGGCATGGATGTTTGTCTTGTACAGTGTTTGTGTTGTCAGGTAGAGGCCTCTGTCTATGGACGGGCCGATCCCTCGTCCAGAGGAGTCCTACCGACTGTGGTGTGTGTCTGAGTGTGTTCAAGGGCAAATAAACAACCTCGACACCTGCTGTGAGTAGGTAGAGGTAAGAACTACGAAACGGAACTGATTGGACGCCCAATTTCAAAATGTGAAACGGGGTAAATATCTGGTTGAGCTAGCACAAATGCACCAAGCTTATGACCTCATTAGCCATTTCCTGCCCCGACACTGTACCTGTTAAAGTGTCGCAAACTCTTACCTAAACTCCACCGTCATCTTGATTGATTGACCTGCAGGTAATGTGGATCCTCCACTGTTCACTAGGGAAACTGTCGCAAGTGAAAGATATAACTCAACACGTGTTTATGGCTCTATTTCCCCTTACCACTTTTAAATACGTAATTTTGCATCTTATTATTTATTATTGTATTCCATCTCAACAATTTTCGACAGTATTTCTGTTTTATGTGCTACTTCTACTAGACTTCAATCATACATGCGACTCTGGATTCAAAAAACGGCAGTTGTTTAGCACTTGTCAGTTATATTTCTCACTTCCCACTATAATCGCCTTGGTTGCTGTATGGAACACTTGCTCTTATAATCTAAGTCTCGACGTTTTGCACAGTGTATTTATATGTTTTGTCTGATTCTCAATATAAATAACAAATATGTACCTACACAGCATATACCGACAATTTTTCGTAATGGAGACGCGCTTTGCTCTGTGTGACGTGGGAAGTGATTTTTATATTAGCCTATTATTTAGATAAGCGTCGTGCTCCGAATGGCAATGAGTGTCCAACACTTGTTAATCGCATAAGGCTGGGGCAACTGAGTTGAGGCTGTTTCACGAAGAGCCGCACAGGCAATAAAGATGTAGTGTCCCTCCCTCGGCTCGACTGTCAGAAGTCTGTAGGTGTTAATATGTGCCTAAAGTATCTTTTCTTCATCGTGACGGAGTGATGGATGACCAGGCATTAGTAGTGATATAGAATCGAGACATCTGTGACTTAATGGCTGCTTATGTTGGACGTTACAATCGGTAACAACAGTTTGGATACAGATCATCACCAGACAACGCAACTGTTACCAAGAATGCAAACATTCATAGTAGCTCTCAAAATGATACATTTGTCGTAAGAACCTTACGGATGTGTATTAACAAATTGACACCCTGGAACAGAACATCGTCGGCAGTTGACAACACTACTGCTGATTGCAGTATTTCTTGTTTATGAAAACAAATGTACGTAATAATCACACTATATTCAGTCCAACAAAATAAACTGTATTTTTTCAGGTATTCTCTATTAGAATATCTTGCTAATCAATCCTACATGTTTCGATCCCTCATGGGATCATCATCAGGGATTCATATCAAAGTAACACTTCACAAAAGTGAACTAACAATCCATATACATATTACAAGGTCTGAAAAGACGATCAGTAAAAACACTGAAATGCAGAGTTCACTGTATTTACTCGTGCTGAAGAATTATTTGCCGTATGTTCTTGCAAATACTTTTGACCGTATTTCTTACATAAGTGATATTTGTTGTCTCCATTAACAGATTCATCAAGTTGATGGCAGACCATTTTATATCGTGGAACCTTTCTGAGCAAATTTTATTTTTTCCACTCCACTCTGCACTCTATTCTTTTATTATCGTTCGTAATTGTAATTTATTAAAACCATATACCTGGCTAATAAGCTATGGACTTCTAGTAAGGTTTCTTTGGGAACTGTATTACTTCTGTATTATATTTGGGGTTTACACGGCGGTAAAATGGACAGTATTATGTTATGTGCGGTGAACCATCCTGCCCGTTATGTGGCTACGAACCTTTAGAAGGAAAACTCTTTCAGGTTAGCACGAAATAATTGTCTCTGCCATAATTTATTCTGGAGCCCAAACAATTTTGTCTTACTTTTCCTAGTATGCTATTTATTTCTCTAAAATAAATTTTAACGTAACGAGATATGAGGTTCTCACTGCAGTAACTATCCAACTTGCTGTCTCCAGAGGTGTGAGACGCTGTCCGTTAGTAATTACTAATGATTCAGAAGCGCATTCTGCAGGACAAAAGATCAAGACAAAACCTTCTTCCACAAATATCTCATTCCAGAGGAGAGTGACATTAAAACTTTAACATTATTTTTCCATCTACACGTAGGTCTCGAAAGTGCTCCCTTTCCCTCTCTTATAAATGTGTATGTTTATAACATGCACTCGACACATATAGAACTGCAACAGCTGGTGGCTCCAGGCTCTTCATGGCCCAGTGGAGAAACAGAAGCCAGTTATGAGAGAGATAGTGAATCACAGATGAGTGATGATAAGCTATCTGCTTCCTGCCAGCTGAAAGGAAGCCGGGAAGTGACAAAAAGACTGTGAGCAGCACCTGGGGCCGCTGTCCAGCTGGATTGTGCATCGCCACAAACAGTTCAGATTTTCCTTTTCAAAAACAAAATAACATTTTGCAACTTCCTATGTTTTATTCCGTCACAATACACAAAGTTATATATGCACATTATTCAAATAGGCCGACATGTTTCCAACTATTGAAGTTTATGCTCACGGGACCTCCACGTCGCTTACACCTTTACAGCTTCACAGAATGTTACAATTACGTAAGAAACCCAAATAATATTCGGAGTTCTGATTTTATTAAAACATTTAAATGTCAACACTTTTCTTTATTTTAAATGTATGCCAATTAAAAATTGCCCAAAATAATATATTTATTAATTCATCAGGTATGCCTATATATTGTTCTGCAGTAATTCCTCGATAGAAGTGTTTTACGCTGTATAGACGTTTTATTGTCCCATGTCAAAGGAATGAAATACTTAGAAATTATTTAGATCTTTGCCTAAAGAAGCCTTTTCTATGGTACAAAAAAAGTAAAATCCATATCCCTCGACAAAGGAGCGTAGCCAATTCCTACTATGGAGGTCAGTTTAAATAGATCCAGCAGGTTGTGTTCTGTTACTAGAGGGCAGGAATCTGATGGACCAGTGTTACAAAATGTAACAGACATATTTCTGTTTCCATGCACAAAAAATCAACATCTTTGTACGTTATAATCTCCCGCACTCATGCACTGAATGTTCACAACTTAAGGCTACGAATGAAACATAGAGCCGGTTAAATAACTGGTGCATTCCAAGAATTTGGAGTTGGAATCCCTTTATAAAAAATGTTGGGACGGGGCGTTGAGGACTCCAGTTTGTCTAAACAGTACCACATGCAACACCACGTCATCAGTGCTAATATCTGTCAGTTAATACAGCTCGGGCAATCGCATAGAACAGCACACTAACCTCTTCGACAATGTTAAACCATATGAGATATCTCCAATATATTTCAGGCCTATCTCTCCTCAGGTGTGCTCCTGAGTGTAGTACATGTGAGGACGAAAACAGGTAGTTTTTGAAACATAGTGTCTGTGTGATCTGGGACAATGGAAATAGTCTTTAAACATATTAGTGATATCTCGAATGATATAGAACTTATAAAGCCCACGTGTCGTGCACAGAATTTTCTTGTACATGGGAGTTTAGGCGCTTTG
Source organism: Coptotermes formosanus (assembly GCA_013340265.1). NCBI lineage: Eukaryota > Metazoa > Arthropoda > Insecta > Blattodea > Rhinotermitidae > Coptotermes > Coptotermes formosanus. The sequence continues at coordinate 2,032,551 of BLKM01000454.1, forward strand.
GCGAAATTGTGAAAAGTGACCATCAGCCTCGCTATTTCTTTCCGTTAGTCCTTCTACCTTGTGTCCGCTTGTCTGTCTGTCTGTCTCCGCATGGAAGAACTTGGCTCACACTAGACGGATTTTCATGAAATTTGGCTTATGAAGATTTCTCGAAAACCAATCGAGAAAATCCAAGTTTAATTAAAATCTGGGAAGAATCACGAGTAATTTACATGAAAACCTGTGTAAGTTTATGATAATATCCCGTTGAATTCTTCTTAGAATGAGAAATATTTCATACAAGGTTGCTCAGAAAGTTAAAACACATTTTGTGTTCAACACTTTTTTTTCCCGACAATCGTGCCTTTTATGTGATATTTGGAAAAATGTTGCAGAGCCGGACAGGCCACAGATGGAAATATAATGCGGCGCTCAAAAGATGGGATTTTCATGCGGGATAACTCAAGCAAGAATGAAAGGAAACATTATTATTAGCAGTATTATTATAATTTTCCATGGCAACAGTAGTTACAAAAAACTCCTCAATGTTACATGATACGTACAGTACCTTGCCTGCCTCGCTTGTTACATGATACGTACAGTACCTTGCCTGCCTCGCTTGTTACATGACACGTACAGTACCTCGCGTGCGTCACTTGTTACATGATACGTACAGTACCTTGCCTGCCTCACTTGTTACATGATACGTACAGTACCTTGCCTGCCTCACTTGTTACATGATACGTACAGTACCTTGCCTGCCTCTCTTGTTACATGATACGTACAGTACCTTGCCTGCCTCGCTTGTTACATGACACGTACAGTACCTTGCCTGCCTCGCTTGTTACATGACACGTACAGTACCTTGCCTGCCTCACTTGTTACATGATGCGTACAGTACCTTGTCTGCCTCGCTTGTTACATGACACGTACAGTACCTTGCCTGCCTCACTTGTTACATGATACGTACAGTACCTTGCCTGCCTCACTTGTTACATGATACGTACAGTACCTTGCCTGCCTCGCTTGTTACATGACACGTACAGTACCTTGCCTGCCTCGCTTGTTACATGACACGTACAGTACCTTGCCTGCCTCACTTGTTACATGATACGTACAGTACCTTGCCTGCCTCGCTTTTTACATGACACGTACAGTACCTTGCCTGCCTCGCTTGTTACATGATACGTACAGTACCTTGCCTGCCTCGCTTATTACGTAAGTAAACACTGTGCTTTAAAAATGTAAAGCACGTAGTGTTAGGTTAATGCCATCAGATGAATTCGTGCAACATCTCTTTCAGTTAGTCGTTTGATTTTTATCGTTACGGCCTAGGTTAATAGCCCATATAACACTTGTAAAAGTAAACCTCACCCTAAGACCGGACTTGAACGCCCAGAAAGGTGTAGAAGTTCAGCTCTACTTTTCCTTTAACCTCAGTGCTAAATGGGTTTAGGCGGTCAAGGCCACGCCCTGACCGCTTTGCCCCCGGGAAAGAGACCAACTGTACACGAGACTGACTGGGTTCCAGGCCCGGTCTGGATGGGTGCGAAAAATCTTGTCCCCACCGATTTTCCATCCCCGGCTCGTCCAGTCCGTAGCGAGTCGTTATACCGACTACGCTATCCCGGCCCCATATAAAACTTTTAATTGATAAAAATGGCACTAGAGGCGGGTGTTATCTTCGAGCACCTCGGTTTGATCTTGTCAGTTACCATTCCACAATTGCTCTATAATTTTCTATCATCACAGGCTGGTAAAATTGGTTCACTTGAGATTACAATAGGGAAGGGCAGAGTCTCACTCCATTCGCCTGTGTGTGTGTGTGTGTGTGTGTGTGTGTATGTGTGTGTGTGTGGGTGTGTGTGTGGGTGTGTGTGTGTGTGTGTGTGTGGGTGTGTGTGTGTGTGTGTGTGTGTGTGTGTGTGTGTGTGTGTGTGTGTGTGTATGTGTGTGTGTGTTTATGTATGTACTCGCAGGTACGCATATATGTGTATACATATGGTCCATTATTAGCTGTGTTTGCATGCGTGATATGCAGAAGTATGGATCGTTGTTATTAGTTAAGGAGAGGAACAAGGAGAGTATAAGCATGCAACAGAAGTCCATTAGTCGGTATTGCAGCCTATAACTGTCCAGAAAATTTGTATTTTGTGCATGATGAATTAAATTTTGATTAAAAGCCTTTGAGGTGATATATGGGTTAAAATTGTGTCTATGAAAGTTTGTTTCTGTGGAAGCTGTAAGCTGTCTAGTGAAGGAATTTGTCATATTTTGTTACTAGATTTTGAAAGAAAAATTCACTAATAGCTTGCCATGATATAGGCATAAACAAGAAAAAAAGAAGTTGCTACCTCTTTCAAGTATTCAAATTCGGTGTTAATTGTAAGAATATTGACGCATATGTTTTTAGAGTGGTTAGAACTCTGCATTCACGAAGTTATACGTGCTTTACATAGTCGATATTTTACCGGGTTGCCACATTGTGCACTGCAATCTGTGGCGTTTGTTTTGTAACGGCCCCTGAAACACGGAGAATGAAACATTGCGTGACGCCCTAATGAACATTCCGGAAGCTTTCTGATTCATCCGCCTGAGTCTGGAACCCAAGATGCGTCACGCAGCCGTTTAGATACTCTTGTCTTATCTAACTGCAAACTTTGTAATATTATTAATTAGGTTTTGTTGCGATTCCCCGTTGTTGTGGACGACAATGCTCCAACGTAATAACACGCCATTGTCTTCCTGTGTGGACAAAAGCTTTCCTGAGCACACGACAGATCTGGCCGGCTGGAACAACAGCTGTCACACGTGTCATTAATAGTGCCGTAAATAATAACAATATTATTACTGTTTTGTTATTATGAACCGGTGTAGCGGTAGTCGGTGTAGCGACTACCGCTACAGCGGCTGGACGTTTCAGTGTTCGAAATCCTTTAGAGATAAGAGATTTTTCACTTTTACAAAACGTGCAGATCGGCAATGGGGGCCACCTAGCCCCCTCTTGAATAGGCGCCGTGGTTCTTTCTCTAGTGTAAAGCCGCTGAGGCGTGAAGTAACCACTCACCTTCCATTGGTGCCGAATAGAGGTACACCGTTACTCCCCTTGTAGGCCTACTTGGCGAAGACAGAGAAAACGTTAGTGTCTTATTGTTATTTTTAGCAATACAATTATTATTATTATTATTATTATTATTATTATCTTCATACAGAGTATTTAAAATCATGTAACTGAAAAAACCGACGTTTCTAGGGTACGTAGTGTCGCAGATATTCTCTGCTTAGAATGTGTGGTACGCGTAAATTATTATTATTACTATTATTATTATTTATTGTTATTAATTTTATGCATGATATTTACCTGGAAAAATCATATCTCTTTGCCCACCAGTTTTATTTGCAACTGCTACACAAAGCTTAGTTTCTGCGTTTTTTTAATTTTTTAATTCTTAATTTTAAAGGACCATTAACCCTTGCAGAACATGCCAGTACACAGTCTCGAAATACTGGGCATAAAACCTTCAGTGATGGAGCACAAAATCCCTGAAAAACGGATTTTTCCTCCCAACTGTCCTTTGTCGACAAATGTTTCATTTCTTAATTCTGTCGAAGAGAATTTCAACACATTTACGTGTTTCGTCCAGTGGTGAAATTCTGAACACTGTAAGGGGTTTTGGATTCCATAGAAAGTGGGGAATTCCCCAACCAAGTATTGGGTTCTTAAGGGCATTCGTGGAGTTGGTTAGCTATATTATGATGAAGGATTGGATGACTGAATGATGAATTAGAAATATATGCAGAAAAGTGTCGTGGCCTACTGTGATATTTTTCCAGCTTTAGCCACGTGTGGAGACACTTCAGAAAACCTGTCAGATTTGCCAGTCTACAATTTTTAGGTATGCTCTACCCAGAATTGTATCCAAAAATGGCTTTTTTCATTTAACTTTAAGTCCAAGAGAGGCTAGTAACAGAATTGTGCCGCACTTAACAAAACATATGCCACTGAAGTTCTTCACGACCAAATGTGCATGAGCATATTTAAGGTTATGCGTATTCCGTACAGTTGTTTTCTGCACACTAGTTTTATTTAAACCACTACAAACAACTTAGTCTCTTTAGACACAACGTCACGGCTGTTCTATTTTTACAACGTAAAAAACATATATTTATTATTGTTATTCTTGTTGTTGTTGTTGTTGTTTGTTGTTGGTGTTATTATTGTTATTCTTGTTGTTGTTTGTTTGTTGTTGTTGTTTGTTGTTGTTGTTGTTGTTGTTGTTGTTGTTGTTGTTGTTGTTGTTGTTGTTGTTGTTGTTGTTGTATGAAACCNGTTGTTGTTGTTGTTGTTGTTGTTGTTGTTGTTGTTGTTGTTGTTGTATGAAACCTAGGGACAAGTGTGAGTCGAACATCTTGATCAATATAATACAGATTGGGTGACAGAAAAATCAGGGTTACATCGACAGCTTGGCGAAGAAATGCCTTTTCCTCCACTGTGACCCCACCGGCCCTGAGTACTACCCAGCCTCCTGCCTAACGGGTTTCCGAGTTCCTTTCCACAAAGGTTACAGAGACCAAGGCATGAGGCTGATCAATCACCTTAATCTATTTTCGAGTTCGAAAATGTTTGGAGTTGTACCTCCACCCTCCTACGTGTCTTCAAGGCTTGATCCTTAATTAAGCATAAGGACAACTTTATGATACATGCTAGTCAAATCACAGAAGCTGAAGAATGAAACGTATAAGAAAGGCCTCTCGGACAGGGTAATGATGATGAGCAGAAGACAGGGTGCAGCCTATTAACCTGAGGAACGTAATGCATTGACCGAATTTCGCAGACGAGTGACGAGCTGTCTTGTTTCATATTTGGTGCTCCTGTGTTAACGTCTCGACCAGTGTGTCATTGTCAATTAGTGTTTTTGTTGACCGCACATGCTAGGATTTATTTTTTTTTTATTTTTAATACTTGGTCAGATTTGAAATTATTTGAATTTAATTTGGCGATTGTCATATGTCACGTCGAGATATTTATTTAATGAAAATGGTAATTCAGTAATGATAAAGCGTAGGTTTCTATAAAACGTTATTGCAGTAATTACGGACGCTATTCTTCAACATACTTTGGTTTAACAGAATTGTTAATTGATTTTGGTATCTCATCTAAGTTGCTACGACGCGTCACTTCCTTGATGCATACTAAATGTCTTCCAGTAATGATTCATCCACTGTGCAAGTCGTGGCTGTATTTTTCTTGTCAACGTTTTGGCGTTGTTTTAAAGCAGGTAACGTGGTGTGTCGGTGTATACATTTCAGGCAGCTGCATTTATTCAGTAACTTTGAAAGAAAAATCCGCTTTCTTTTACTGCTTCATGCCGTTAAAATTTTTGCCTCTAACACCATGTTCATGTGAAAGGTCGGGGCATTATTTTTTCTTCGTTTCCTTAAAATGTTTTACTGAAAAGATGGTAAAATTTATCGACTGGCATTTTAACTGTTGCTGCTACAGATGCCTTTTAGCACGTCTTTGTTTTTTTTTCCGTTAATGTGAGTAAATAAAGTTATATTTTTTAAGGGTATATAGAAACTGAATGGTTGTTGGAGAAACACTACCAGAGCTATTGCATGTTGTGATATATATCTATATAAAAATAAAATAAAAAGTGGGATATCAGTGCCCATTACTAATAAAGTTCCGTGCATTACCTGTATTTCTGAAGCGGATTCCTTACTGCTTCGAATCCTGAATTGCCGTTGATGTTCTTATATTTCAGACACAAATATACTATTACTGGATAATTCATGCTGCAGACGTAAAATCGCGCCACCTTGAAATTTCAATTCTGCGAAAGAGAGATTAATTTACGAAATTTGGCTTCGTTTTCCTCCCGTTTTAATACATGTTCAATGAGAAGAGCTTTGTCATTCCATCCCTTGATACAGCAAACAATACATTTACATCTTAAAATTCATGTCCCTAGCCCCTGATGTTTCATAAAATTAGCACAATGAATAAATCATCAAATGTGACACAAATATATGCGTCTCTTAAACAAAACAAATAAACCTCTTAATATACCCCTGGCAGGTTTCAAATCTCAACTGGCCATCCTCACGAAAAGCACTTTTGTGTTCATGTGTTTTTCGGTTACATGAGTTAAAAGTGTTTCGCGTAAAGTTTCATGAACCTTAAAAACTTGTGCATGTGAATGGTAATGAAACGTAAATCCTTGATGCAGTTAAAACTCTGCTTGTTAGTTAAAAACTATGGATTGGCCCAGCTTTGCTCTCTATTCAGAACATCCACTTTGTTATTTGTAAACACGATCTCTAACTGTACAATCTAACATTGTATTGAAAATAAATAACGGATTTCGTCAAATTCTCAACCACTTCTGTTTCTTACCTTACAGTGGTAGTTACTAGTTAGATTAGGATAAAAAGGAATTGTTTAATCGTACAATCATTCCTGTGTACATTATTTACCTTTTATTGTCATTTGTTTATACAGGCTCTTTATGTTAATCGCATTTTTCAAAGAATGTTTTAAAATATGTAATAGTACAACATATGATAAAGGTGTTTCTCCTGAGGGTGGCCAATTGACGGTAGAAAAATTTGGGACATATGATAATGGTCTTACATGTTTCATTTAATACATCCATATGCTAATATTATATTTGAATCTGTACATCTTGTGACAACGCCTTACCCTATCCTACATTCAGAATTTGATTTATGCTTTTGTGTAGAAATAAAAGAGATAAGAAAATTTTCTCGTGAAATTTGAGCATGGAAAATGTTAGTTACATTTTCTTTTCTTTCGAAAAACATGAAAGTTACGCGTATCAACTGCGTCTGCATTTCAGAAGAATTGTAAGGATACGCCATACAGAGACTAGTGTACCTCCGCCACTGTTACCAAGTTTAGTCGATATTCGTATAGTAATTTCGAAAGTAAAATATAAGGATAGACAGATTTACAGCATGACTTCGTCGATATATTTTCTGAGAAGCAGAGGAAGTTGGTAACCATTTTTAATTTAGTTATGTGTATTTTATATGGTTACAAGTTTCTGTGTCAACTGACAGTACTTAATGTTCGCATGAGGTTTATTATGATGTCGACAACAACTTTCCACTCTGCGGCATCAAGATTAGCAGCTCCGGTAAACGAAGAATTCGATCCGCATATATAGGTACACGTATGTCTTGTGTATTAGAGCTACCAGACCTTTTTGGTTCAATACTCAAATAAGTATTGTTATACTAACACAAACGCAAAGTTTGCGATGAGTACAGTTATTACACGGTGTGCCCATCGCATCACGATATTACACACCTGACTGATGTTTGCACGCCTACCTGGCAGCCTTCCTTTACAGCTGTCAAGTGGCTTTAGTTTCGTATGACAGAGACGCGTAGGTCGTAAGTAATTTAATCAATGTTCACACTATGGAAACTGCTGAAGGTAGTTGTGTTTAATTAATTAAAGGACTATGAAACAAGAAACGAAATATCTCTACACAGTTTTTCGGGACTTTCATCAATCCCCACTGGAAAATATTTGAATAAAGGGTCAGTTGTGTTTAAAGCACAGTAGTAACATTTGCCTACCAGTAACTTTCGTATTAAAGCACTAAGTATTTTACTTAGACGATGTATTTGTATGTTTGTAAGCTTGTTGGAAAAAAACAGCGATTAGCTGTAAAAAAGAAAGATTAGTCTATACCTGTACAAGCGTCAATCAATTTGTCTTTCTTATGAACACTGTGAGAATTTACTCTGTTCTAGAGACTGAAATTTGTGTATTACTTAGCTAAATTTCATGCTTCAAAGCGCTTAATTTAACCCATCAAACAAAACAAAGGAATGTACGTTAAATAGCACTTAGAGGGAGACTGATGCAAATGAGATGTGATCCGAGTGGCCGTCTCCAAAGAATGACTCTGTGTTGGTGTGATCCGCAGTCAGACATCGTTCATCAGTCCGTGTACGAACTCGTTCACTCGGAGGACCGTGAGGAATTGCAGAGACAGTTGATGTGGAATTCCTTCCTACCGCCTGAATCAGCCAACTTCGTGCTCCAGGACGTTCTCCAGCCAGAAAACTTTCACCTGCTGGAGCGAAGTTTCACCGTCCGCTTCCGCTGCCTGCTGGACAACACCTCAGGATTCCTGGTGAGTCCACACCGCCACTTGTTTACTCAGATTTCTAGCAGTGTAGGTAAAGACCTCGCAATAAACCGTCTGAGTTCCTGGTGCTTTCAGATCTCAATTTCTACTCATATTCCTGTCAAGGCAGGCCAAGACTCTTAGTAAACTAAGCCAACCAAATCCCGTTAAGTCAAATATAGTCTGACTCACTGATTTTCTGCAAGGTAGACCCAAATTTTCAGCATAAATATTTCATACACATTTGTCAAACTCCATGATCAAGCCGTGGGAAGTTGAAAGTATCTGTCTTTCAACCCTCCTATTGAGTCGAGCTACGTTCTGCTTTACTGGGTTGCATTCCATTAGTGCCAGCAGATTTGTAGTACCATATTCGTGTGTTTGCGCCACATAATAACAACTGAGACAAAGACAGGATTTTCGCAAAATTTGTTACGTCTGTCACATCAGTAATGACAACCCCAATATTGCCCTTCATAATTTTCTCTATAATCACAATACCAAAGCCCACTGCGTGGACTTCTTAGGTGCACCCTAGGGTATTGTGTGTTGAGAGGATTACAAAAATATATTACTCTTGTTAATGTAACACATTTGTAGAACATAAGCAGCACTAAGCTTTTGGTCCGAAATGTAGGCTTATGTGTCAAATTTTTTTCGAGTTTTCAAAAATAGTTTTTAAAATATTGGAAATATGACTTTGAAATTTGTGTAGCAAATACATCTTAAACTACATATTGTGTACAAGACTTCCGCGTGTTATCAAATACTAACATGACGATACCAGACGCAGACAAATGTGACAATATGAATACATTCGAAATTAGTACAAGTGTTAAAAGGGTTCAGTAACGAGACCATTGGCTCCTTTGATCAATTGCACTAATTTAAAGTGCTTGCCATACTGTGACCATGGAAGGAAGTCCCGTGGAGTGACCCCCTCACATCCTCCTCGAGCTGTCACGCTTTCCTGTCTGTCGTACTTCCCTGAATTCACCTCCATTAGTCTAGCCGTTCTGTCCACACGAATGTCTGTAATGGTGAGCACGTGATAGAATTCAGTGGCCACAAACACTTTGGACTCCTTAACACAGGCCAAAGGACGTTGGAAGACAATACAATAGTAGGAATAAAGAGTGATGCCTGAAGCACCGTTACCTCCACTGCCCACGGAACTCCTATCCGTGGCCTCAGAATATTTTCCTCACTTATACTGAAGCATTTGAAGGAAGTGTGTGTCATAAGTGCCAATCAGACCTGTTTGAACGTTACTGTAGCTGCATTTTTATTAGTATTATTATCAGATATTGTCCACAGACCGACGATTCCCCACCTTGTCGACAAATTCACAATTTGTGCGATGTTTACTGCTGTACTGTGAGCACTGGGTTTAAGTTCTCGCGCCCTTCTCCTGTTCGAGTGACACTAACTGACGAGCGCTTGAAGAATATATCTTAGCTGTTGGACTGCTTTGGTGTCCCCCTGACATTTTTTTTTCCTTCCACTCTTGTTCCATTTTCTGGGCTGTTTCTTTGCCACACGTAACGTGGTATTTCCTTTTGAACTTTTCTTGCGCACCGTCCCTGGCAGGGTTTTGTGTGTGTATACAAGTATATTTTGTCCTCAGGTCTTCAGAAATAGCACCAGACTTTCCTTAAGAGTCAAGCAGAAATAAACTAGATTGTCACGTCCTAATATAATCTTCTTCATGTTTAATATTTTAAATTAAGACGACCCTCAACCTTTCTACTGGGTCCGAATATATTCGAAATTAATCATATGTGGATTTAGTTCTCTAGACACCTGTATCATCATAATTAAAGCAAGATTCTACTTTACATGTTCAGCGTGTATACAAATGGGTGCCAGATTAAATAATTTGATTACACAGTGGAAGCATTCAATTAATTAGGAGTGTCAGGGATGTAATGAAAAGTCAGCTGGATGAGGGGACAATTCGTCATGGTCACGGTGAGTGACATGAAGCAAATGCGTTCCTGCTGCTGTTGCTGCTACTGCCGCCGCTGTTGTTCATGTCTGCTTGTAATGAAGTCGTTGTGGATCTTCGCACGCCGTGTAAGCCTTGAAACCCTCGAAAGTTCTCCATCAAATTAAATATAAAATATTCTTTTCTACACCTAAATACAATATGTGTGTGACGAAGTATTCATATGCACCACTTTAATCCAGCACAGAACCCTGCTATTTCCCACTGCCATTCCTTCCGTCAGGTTTTAGCTTACTCATAGTAGAATAGCCACGCGTTGTAAGCTGTAAGATATGCATCTACTGCCATTTCCTAGCTAGGCAACCATAAGCCCATAAACATGTGAAGCAAAATAATTTAATCGCTGGTTCGTCGGTGTACATCCATGTAGGTTTTAATGTAAAACGCAATCTTTTTCGTGCTTATACGTCTCGTAACCACACAATGTGTGATGTCTAACTACGTAGACAACCAAAGCTCATACACATTAACTAATGCCTTGATGCTGACTGTCCTTCAGAAGTGAGCAGTCTGTCAGCAAGTGAAGAAACTCCTCATGTTTTACGGGACCGGATAATTCATTGCCGTGTTGTCAAAGTCCAACACTCTTCCTTTACAAAACAAAGCAAATCCAGACTAAGAATTTGCAGTTTTTTCTCGAGGATCAATTTTAATATTGTCCTCTCACCTGCACCGAGGTTTTCCAGGTGGTATCTTACATTTCATTTTTAAAGTCCGATTTAGTAATGAGTAAGAATACTTCAGTGCTTGTTTTCTGTAAGGTAAAGCAGTCCCATTACAAGCCTGGACAGGCCCTTTGGGTTCCAGGAGGTCGAGGCTCCCAGATTTCAAGAGAGTCGACATGTAAGAGTGATAAGGTTGTCAGCCGTACGCACTGGCCGCCTTTACCCGCAAGAAATACTCCTGGTATTCATTTCTGTTAGAGGCTGAGTCGACTCCAGGGCCATAGTCTTGTTTCCTGTAATTTTCTAAATTCAAAAAATAATATAAGGTTTTAAAGTGTCCTTGAAATGTTATATTTTTATGAAATATTTTATACTTCCTTCCGTGTCTGTCTAGGTGCGCGCGTCTGCAGGCAGTTTTAAGAAGTATATTCAATACATGGCATAGCATCCCCTGGTGTACAAATTTTATCATTTGTCTACAGTTTATTTTAGGAAGATCTCTGTTTAAGAACTGCTTAATTTCAGTCCGTCTTTACTGATTGTCCTTTTTGGCATTGCCCTTTTTTACAAGTTGAATTTTAAAGCAGCTAGCAACAAAACCAGAAGTAATTTCATTCATTGCCTAATGTCACATAGTACATAATTATTGTAGCTGACAAAGGTTCTTTACATACTCCTAAAAAGACACACTCACAAACTGATATCAGTATTCCTCTATTGTACGGAACTACGAAGCAGTTTGCTGTATTTTTTAATGTTATGCATACCGGTTGTTATACAAGATTACGAATAAGTACAAGCACTCCTTTGCAAATTACTGTATTTGTTGTCATTTCTATATTGTGGTTTTTAAGAAGTCCTGCCAGACTAATAAATTGTACCACTAATGTGCCTTACAGCAAGTGCGATATACGTGTGTGTCATTACTGTGCTTTAAAGCAATGATATACCTTTCCTGGTTAGTGTTACAGGAAGTTACAAATTTATTATATTGCATTGTAATTCTTATATCCAATTCTTACTTCTTTCCTATAGGTTTGCCTGTCCAATATGTGATATAATTAATTAAGTATTTAAATTTAACCTCTTCTGACAAGCTTATGTCAATTGAAAGCGCGCTAGACGTAACCATTAACCTTTCTCCGTCGATGGCGCGACATCTACCAGTGGGCCAGGGCCTAATCATTACGAAGACTTCACGATCACACTCAGACATATCACACCCTGTAGGAATCCTTTGGACCAGTGATCGGTCCGACGCAGAAACCTCTACCTGACAAAACACAACACTCACAAGGGACAGACGTCCTTGCTTCCGGCGAAATTCGAACCCACAATTCCGGCAACCGAGCAGCCGCACACCCACGCCTTATACCGTTCGGCCAATGGGATCGACAACCATTGCACTACACACAGAAATAATACAAGTTTTTTGGCTGTCTTCTTGCGACATGCGTATTAAAATTTTTATACTGCGATTATGAAGTTAGGCTAATTTGGAAACCTATCACAACTCTTTTTTAGGTGGCAGATTACTGTAGCCAGTGTTAAAAATATCCCCGTTACCCGAAGATATCGTGAGCTTTTTTCCAAACGCGAAATTGACCGGGTTTTATCCATCGATCTTGCAACAAAGATAACAGTAATTCAGATTTATTAGGCTCATGAACGAAGAAAAACTCTTCTTCTGCCTTTGACATACTTGGATTACAAAGTTCAAATCTGCTTTAACAGTTCGTCCTAAGGATAAACGAGACTAATTCTAGCCATTTTAATTTTAATGGTTAATTTTAATAATTTCATTAGTGCTGCTACTCACATTACACCTCTTTACTGTTCGACTCCACATCCTATTTTATACGTTTGTATTATATCTTTTTTTTCCTTACTTTTTTACTCTTTATTCTTTTAGGCAACACGCCTATATATGATACCCCACATTTTTGACGTATTCATTCCATCACTGTTGTAGAAAGAGGAAGATCTTCCACTTTCCACAAAATGTAGAGTTTTTAATTTTGTGGTTTCTTGGTGGCCTGATGATGGCTCTTTGAACCGAAAACGCTAGCCTAAATACGTTTTTAATAAAGCGAAGTGTTGGTTGTGATTGTGCGATTAATAAGTGGAAGTACGCTCTTCTAGCCATTTTAAATGTTAGTCGTTGCTTAACAAAGTTTTCGATTACTATTACAATAATTCGTTTTTATTTTCTTATATCCTCGGGGTATTTCTATTTTGGTTTACTGCGAAAACAGGAAACGTGCTTTTGTATGGTTGAAGAGAGGCGGAGTATGAAAAGGGTAGGAGAAGCGAGTAATTTACAAAGGCCAACAAAACTTATATTTGGCGGTTTAATAAACACTAACACAAAAGCCATTATATTGCATATTTTGCAAAATATTACATTGTTAGTGTAGGAACACAAGCTTATCTTTACACAAAGATATCAAGAGAGGGGATTCTGGTTTCAAACTAAAATTTAGCATTGTTGTCGCCCCATGTCACTGCAGAGAAAAACATATTTTATTCCTACCAAACTTAAACTTAAATAAGTAAATGTCCTTATCGCTTATCAGGCATCCAGTAAAGAAGATTACTGTAGCTTTCGGCAGGCGGTGGACTTAAGTTGTTCCCAAAGACTCGTCATTAACGGCAAATCCTTCCTTGCCCCAAACCAAGGAGAGCTATTGCATTAACGTGCCCCTTTCTCCACCCCTGTCCTTTTATCTGCCACGTTGTCTCTGTTTTATTTCGAAAATAGTACGAATGTGTTCAGTTGTTGCTTTCCGCCCGAACTTCCATCTTCCTACATTGTATCAACCTGCTATCACTGTAGCAATTAGATGTCAGTGAATAGTGAAGAGTAAAACCATGTATGGCCGCTAGTCTTTGCTGTATGGAATTTTAATTCTTTCTCGCTGTAATCTGTTGCTTTTCTTTGTCTAAAAGTGCCTAAGCTTAAGCCTAAACTAAAATTTACGGATGACCTTGAAAAATAATCTTCTTCTCGACGTGGCCGAATCGAATCTGGGTCTGAGTGTACACATTATTTTTTTAGGTCTTTCGTATCAGTTGCTAAGAAAGGGCTGTTAGACCTGCCGGAACATGTGGAATCAACAAAACTCACATAGAACCTTCAAGGCGAAAGCAGTTCATTAAAGATAACGAGCTTCTTGTTGCTAAGAGGCCAGTAAGTGAGGATGTACATGCGACTGAACGTATCTTAGGAAGCTCTGACACTTGGCGCTACTTCAAGATAAAATTGTGATAAATTGCGACGCTACTAGCTTACGATGCGGCTCGTCCCTCTGTTTCAAATACGACTTCGTACTCTGAAGACGACAAGGCAACGATAAGTTCTCGACGGTTTGATACGATTCGATGACGACTCAGAACCCTGTAGCAACCATCTCTCAGACGTAAACACATCTCCACACAAGGTGAAAATCTGACGCGCTTTTGAAATGCTTTACTGTTTTATACAAGCACATGTGAGGAAGCAGGTATTAAACTTGGGTAGCTTGTTGGGTAACAGCCCATTTTCTATGACTGAAAATATCCTAGTTGTTCAAGAAAGAGCAAAATTTAAAGTCGTTCCTTTTCTTCCTGTACAAGATGTTCTAAATCAGGAATATATACATTTTCCAAAAAATCGAGGAACATCCCAACACCCCAGAGTATTGCTAGTAATCAAGGTCCATACTGAGGACCCATTAATACCAGGCGCCATCGCAGAAAATATAGATGTTACAGCAAAGCCTGACCCCGCGTTTTGTGCACCTGTGATCTAAATCTCTCAATGTCGTAGTCTAGCTCCCTGACTACAAACAAAACTGTCGATTCACCACTTTTCTGCAGTAAGGATGAACCCACTACTTCCGTCTTGTTACCTTCTTATTTAATTTTCCCTTCATCTAACATGTAACAAGTACGTCTTGATTTTTAGTTTTCACCGTGAATTAAATACTTCTTCCTGGTTTTGGGGTTTTTGCACGGTGTGCGAAGCGAGTTTACCGATGACGTTTCGGAACTCCCTGTGTGTCCCATCTTAACCGGTCAAATGAACACTGTTGGTCATTTGACCAGTGAAGATGGGACCCACTTCTCTATGCACTGCAATTGTTGCTACATTTTTCAGCTAATTTCTTATTTTTACTGGCCACCAATAAGTATATCGATTCCCAAAGCTACTTTAAAAAGCGTCTCCATAAAATTCTGATTTTAATTTATGACATAAGAAACAGATGATGTAAGAGGCAGCTGATTGACTCAACTCTATACACGTACGAGTATGCAGTTGCTGTTGGGTCACCGAAGTTACATTAAATTTTATACTCAAGTAAATAAAAGAGTCACGCAAATAAAGTAATCGTCTTGGAAATGGTGGTGGTGTGTGTTGTGATAAAATAGTGAGTGGTAACCTCAAAAATTCTGACGGTAATAATAAAAATAATATACCGATGCAGCTTCTAATATTATCAAACATGCACTACATACGCACTACAACACATGTACTCGTATATGTGGTGAAAAGTACTAATTTTGAATAAAGTCAATATATCTTTTTGCATTCTTCAGATTTTCTGCCCCTCTATCATATTCTCATATATTGTTCTGCTGTCGGTGTGTTCCAAAATATGAAAAATGTTTAAGTAAGAAGCATAAAACCCATACAGCCAGGCACTAAATTAGAACGTCTGTGTGTATCAAAAAGCTGCAACATCCTGCCTTTATTATTTTATCATTATATGCTGACAATATTGTCAACAAGGTATTTTCATGTTGATGTAGAGAAACCTTATGTAGCTAGATCGAAAAACAATACATACCATTTTTCCCCTTACGTACTTTCAACGTACACTTACTCAAATGAATTGTCTCTTCTGCTTCATTGTTTTTGCTTATGTTTTGAACAAAAAGTTTATTTTTTCTCTTTTCCTTCGACGAAATAAGTAACATGCACAAACCCATTATTTCCCATTTATCATCATCAACGTCTGAAGTTTGTCCGGCAGACAGACACACAAAAACTAAGCGAAAGGCTGCGACATCACAGTCGCCGCAGAATCCTTGACAAAACGTCTTTAATAACAGTGCGTTAGTGCGCGTTTTATGCCAGCAGCAGACAACAGGCGGCAGTCATTTGTGAAGAAAATACTCCAAACAGGGCTGCTTTATTCTGTTATCAAATGCAACTAATATCTTATCTTTTACTTAACACCATATTGTGTAAGCATGTCGCAGATTTTAACAAAATGATGTTATTCATTGATTTAGTCAGAAAACCTACTAGACAGACGTTTCTTCACAAGTAAATCCACGCCTATCCACACCGGTATAATCGATTCGCACTTAGGCTACTGACCTTGAGATACGTGACATAAAATATTCAGCATTTATTACGAATCATTTCTGTAACACTTATTAGACACAACTCAAGGTCAAAATTTACTCTCTGACATATGTGTAGAAACAAAACAAGTTGGAAATGTCGGCAGAAGTAAAACTTCTGGCGCTTCCTCTCCGTTATTTATCCTACATGTTGAATTCACGACTAATTTGGAGACTGAAACCAAAACTGTGAGTATTTTAAATTTGTATTTAAATTTAAATTTAATGTATATTTCGGAACTTGTGTATTGAAAAATTAACAACATTTTTCCGAACATATATAAAAATTGCCAAATATTTTATTGTTGATAATAATTGAACAGAATTTCTTTCCACCTGAAATCGTAAGTCTATATAAATATATAACTATGTAACATCATTTAATTAAAATATAATTAAATATGTATCTATAAATATTAATTTATTAAAATGTATTTTTGTTTCGAAACAATTAACAAAACGGTTAGTGAGCCGTAATTTTCTTGCTGTCCGCTAGCAGTACTCCCCTTTTTTACCCTCTGAATTTTATTCTTCCACTACCAATTGAAACACTATAAAAAATGAACTTGTAAGTTTCACGTACGCACAATATTCGCTGTCAGTTTCCATGGACAGTCTGTCCTCATGGCTAATAATTGGCATGCCGTCGGTGCTCAACGATTTCTAATGTCTTTTGGCACAGATGTACACGTATGTCAGTGTGCGCATTTGTGTAATATAGTATCCCATTTCCCGTGTAAGTGTTTACACTGAGCTTTTAAGAGGTAATTTACACGTAACACATTATTTGTCGGAAAGAATCACGTAGATGTGCGTAAAGAATGAGAAATAATGTAGGTAAAGACATCCTTCTGCACGCAATGAAGTTGTATGGAGGAAGCAGTGGTATAGCTTCACGCATTCTTGACCTCAGCATTAGAGACGAGTGAGTGGTCAGCTTCACACGGTTGACCGCTGTACCTTCAAGGAAGAATCCCCGGTTACCCAATGAATTGGGGCCGGTTAAGACTTTTTGGAGAAGGGATTAATCTCTCATCCCTGCAAGGGATCAAAGTGTGTTTCCTTAGTTGCCCAGCCTCTAGTCTTTTTACTATACCGACTAAACCATCCAGGCTTCGGTTAATTATAATTAAATACATTTTCGGTAAATCTTAAAATGAAGGTGACGATATATTTCTGCACACTTCACTAGCATTACGGGTATTCTCCATAGTCTTAGAGTTTATTACTTTACGACATTCTTAAAACTCTGTCTGTTTATGTCTCTACGTGGGAAGTGGAGGAGAGGGACCGTAATCTGTGGGGTCCATTTGAAAGAGCTAAACTCTCTGTCTCATTCTACGCCATGTTCCACCAGAAGACCAAACCGACCTAGTTTTCGAAAAGTTTTTGTGTAAAGAAACAGATGTTCCACGGAGAGTAAAGCAGTAAGCGAGATTTTTACATTTGCTGTGGTCCCCACTCGACCATTTGGGATGTGAAACCTGTGAATGTCGATGTGCAGTGCAGCACCTCGACAGCAGACAAATATTACTTTGGCGGACAAAAAATTTGACTGCCACAACAAAGCTTTTATCAGTTCGTCATATCTGGCTCAAGGTCTGGTTCTGGAATATATGAAAAAAAAAGCTAGTTACAGAAATAATAACTTTGAAACTAGAGCTGATTAATTATTTGGCTCACTTCCCCTCTTATACGCAATGTGTCTTATCGCTAAGTTGAAGAAAAATATAAATGCTCTAACACCGGAAGGCAGGGCAGTAGAAGCACTCACGCAGAAAGCAGGTTTTTGTGGTAAAATGAAAACCCGTAATTATACTCTAAGTATTAGGGAACAATTAAAATGTGTGCAGTGACTGTTATAGCGAGTTTGTACGGTCTAGAAGCATTTATATTTAATTGGAAGGAAGCGGCATTTAGTTTATCACCCTCTAGTTACCTCCATAAATATTAAGAAGAAGGAGCTCAGATAACACTCAGATGTAGAATAAAACGGGAGCACACCCATAGATGTAAATAATTGTTTTCATTCCTTTCGTCCATAGAAGCAATGGAAGTTGCTAGAACACCAGCGTTACTTTGTTCCTCCCTACGTTACCTCTTTATAATACACAACAAATTTACCTGTGCCTCGCCTCTAACATGCGTCCAGTTGCTCTTCTTCGATATCGCTATATGAAATAGCCAGGCTTTAAAGAAATAATAACATTGAGATGACTTTCTATGTTGATATATTTAATGACGCTGTCGAATGCAACCCTTTTGTAACGTCGATAATAGATGTATGATAAAGTATGGGATATTAATGGAAGAGTATTTGGGGGGGGAGCAAAGTATTCTGAGAGAAACCTGTCCCATTAACACTTTGCTCCACCACAGATATTGTATGTTGTGTACTGTGACTGAACGTGGGTCTTCGCGTTGATAATTCGGTGACAAGCCGCGTGAACCATGGTAGGCCCCTAATGATATTAATTTAAAAAAAAGGTGGTTTGGGAATTAAGAGTGGAATCTTAGCTAGAAGCTGCTGTAATACTTGTACATTATTTTATGTGACGTGTCTACCGTACAGTTGGGTAAAATTGTGATGTAAATATCATGGGTGTTGTCTGTCAGGTTCGCGGTAGGGAAAAGGAAACATATCTTATATCCACATGGTTGCCAGTGTTCCCTCCAAGGTGCGCGGTTGCGCGGACGCGCAGTAACTGAAATACTCCCGCGCACAATGAATTATTGTCGCGCAGCTGGAATTTTTCAATTTTCATTTTAAATATTCTTATTATGCATATTACAAAAAAGTTTTAAAGTGCCGCGCAATCATCAGATCGTGGAAAAATTTTCTGCTCAGAACACTAGCAGGTCCGCGCAGCTGTAAGAAAATTACAGGGAACGCTGATGGTTGCTCTCCTAACAGTTAAAACTTTAAGGAAGTTATATTATTCAAAACAAGGGATTAAAAAGGTAAAGCAGTCCCACTACAGGCCTGGACAGGCCCACAGGGTTCCAGGAGGTCGAGGCTCCCAGATTTCTAGACAATCGGCGCTTGAAGGTGGTAAGGTTGTCAGCCCTACGCACCGGCCGCGTTTACCCCCCAGGAAATATTCCTGGTACTTGTTTCTGTTAGAGGCTGAGTCGACCCCAGGGCCATAGTGCGAAAATATATATTTTAAAATTATCCAATTAAATATAATGAAAAATCCACTGACACCATCGGGAATCGAACCCGCAACCTGCCGGTTTGTAGCGCAGTGCCTCAACCAACTGCGCCACCGCGGCCCCCCAAAACAAGGGATTAACGTTAAAAAGAAGGGAGATTAGAAATGATAAGGATTTGTTGGTTCAATAAATCTATTATACGGCAATGCTTGCGCATCCGCTTGACTGCTTGGTTACGGTATATATTTTTAAATGTACGCAGTGAATTTTATGGTAGCCTTGGTTGTTCTCTATTAAGTCTGCTCTGGACAACAGGAAAAAAAAGTCTTGTTCTGTGTAATACGTTTTTAGATGAATAACCTTCTAAGTAAAAGAATGAAGGTAAGGTACGTTAATGTTTCGCTTCCAAGCAGTCAATATTTAGAAACGTGTCACGTACAAAGAAAAGAGTCTTGTAGGTTAAAATTTTCCCTGCACCTCAGCATCGCCACATGAAATTGCGCAGCCGTGAAGGATGTATAGCTCTAAGATTTCTTCATCTCGACACCAGATTGAGAAGGATGGCTGTCTTTATGCCATGGCCACTTTATGTCCGGGGAAAACGACCGAAAAGTCCATTGAATGGCGGCGGGGGGGGGGGGGGCCCCCGCCGAGCGTCTCTTCTTTCGTATAAGACCTGCATAGTCAACAATCCCCTACTTATTGGCATGAATATGCTAATAAGATTATTAGTCTAATTACATTAATGTTAGGCTCATTATAGAGGAAACAGAAATAAAAACTGAAGGAACGCGAGTTACGTTTCAGTGAAATCAGAAGACACAGACTTCTTTTCACGTGCTCGTATTTTCCTGAGGATTTTCTAGCCATTATAATTCTTTCACATATTCCTGTGCACTGTGTCTTCTGGTTTAAAGTTCCTTCACGTACTTGTATGTTCGTGTAAGTTATGTATTTTTATTTGAAACGTTCTTTGGTGTATTTGTATTTCACCTTCCCGTGACTTAACGTTTTTCCGTTTGACATATTCATTAACGCACGTGTTACCATTCTACACTGTGTTACCATTTAAAATTTCCCTTCGCTCGTTTGGGTATTCCTGTGCATTGTGTCACCATTTAGGAATCTCTTCTGATCAAGCACGTATTTTATGTGTCTGCATTAAGAATTTTCCTTTAATCGCGTGTACATACTTGTTGGTTGTGTCACCATTTAGAAAGTTCCTTCACTGACCTCTGCATTCCTGTATATTGTGTCACCATTCAAAACTTTCCTTCACTAACCTGTGTATAATATACACTATGTCACCGCGTATTAAATCCCTTCCCTCACTTATACATTATATATTTACCATGTGTAACGTTCATTCACTCACTTGTGTACTCCTGTGTATTGTGTCATCATTTGTAATATCCCTTCACTCACTTACATATTCTTGTATATTGTGTTGTAGCGTTTGGATATCCGGGGGCGAATCAAAGTTCTCCATGGGCAGAACCGCAAGACGGAAGAACCTCCCCTTGCACTTTTCGCCATCTGCACCCCCTTTGGCCCGCCATCACTGCTGGAAATTCCGCAAAAAGAAGTGATGTTCAAAAGCAAACACAAACTCGATCTCACACTAGTATCCATGGACCAAAGGTAATTACAGCGAAGTAACCTGCCTGTCTGTGCAGTTACGTTTAGGTAACGACGAAATAATTGAGTACCTATAGAGCCAAATTAAATTAACACCCTTTTATTTGGCTGTAAAGAGTTGTGACAGTCCATCCCTTAATACTGTGTAGTACTGTGTCTTCAAATTGGCGTATTGCGCCACTCTGTATAATATATGATTTCGGAGGGTTGATGGAATGGTAATTGTTATGGGAAGGAAAACTGCCTGTGAAAATCGTGCCTCATTGCTACTTCAACCATCGAAGTCCCAATTGGAGTACTTTGTCATTGAACCCATGCCTTCGTGGTGAAACGTCGGTGAATAACCGCCTGGAGCGTTCAAGGCTCATTTCTTGTATTATTAACGAACGGCCCACTGGTCCACAAAAAAAAGTGGGGGGGGGGGGGAATTTTTCTATAAAATTACACTAAACCTATCCGACAACGTTATTTAATATTTTTTGTTATTGGGCCCGTACTAAGTTCTGAGCTTTGTCCATTATATTAATACTTATCCCGAATAGAACACAAAGTTTCGGGAAACGAATTTGTGTCTACGCTCACTTAGTAAGTTGGGAAATTATTCTCTGAGCAGCCTCAGTCAGACCAAGGTACTCTCATCATTGGACCGTGTCCAATGTCGTAACTCAACATCATCAGAACCCTTTAAAAAGGTTCATATCTTTCGCATTCAAATATTGTCCCCGACCATTTGTTTGGGAATTAAATTTGATACCCCTATTGGGGAACCAGTAAAATGAACTAAAGGCACGTACCAAATTTCCTTGCGAATTTGTAGAATAAAGTATATCACCAAAATGAATGTTTACCGTATGTGTGTGTGTGTGAGTGACAAAGAGTGAATACAGAGGTGCTAATGAGGAGAACAGCCACGCGTCCCAGAAGCGTCTTATTTTAGTCATCTTGATTTGATATTATTTGATTTGATAGGGGAAAGATGTTGCTGGGATACTCCGACGCCGAACTCGCCAATTTGGGAGGCTACGATCTAGTCCATTACGATGACCTCGCTTACGTAGCAAGTGCGCACCAAGAACGTAAGTTACTACGTACCTAGTTAGCCGCTATTGGGCTGTAACTGTAACAGGCCATTTCAAATAATGTTTACTTTGTAACAGCTACTGAATATCGCATGTCACTGGCTACCACCCAATCTTCACATTTTGAAGGGCCCGAAAACGGGCTGCCTTGGCTTATATGTATATTACATTGTTGTTTCTCTCACACGCTCAAGGAAAAGTGCGGCAGTGTCTTGAAACAGGCCACGACTGCTTCCTTGTCATTCTCCCCAATACCTTAACAACTGATCATTCTAATGTGTGGTGACTTAGTTACCGGTTGAACGGCCCTGAAACTGATGTTCTGTTCCTGGTAAGGGTATGTATTTTCCTTCGTCACTAAGGCAGTTCGTCTCTGGCGCCCACTCTGCTACTCATTCAGTGGACACCGGCGACTCTTTCCGGGAGAAAACCGGCTGGACCGTGAATCTGATTACTTGTCTCCATATAGTTCCAAGTTTAAGAATGCATACAGCTGTACATCCACTCCTACATCTTTATGGCTTACTGTAAGCACAACATACCTACAGTTTATCTTTTGACACAATACAGTTTAAGCGGAATTAAATAAAATGTAAATGAATAGATGAAAAATTTGCATGTGACTTCTAAACAGGTTTTGTCCCAATGTGTTGCAGTCCTGAAAACGGGTGCTTCGGGCATGATTGCCTATCGGTTCCAGACCAAAGAAGGCCAGTGGCAGTGGCTACAAACGAGCTCGCGGTTGGTGTACAAGAATTCCAAGCCGGACTTCGTTATCAGCACCCATCGTCCGCTGATGTGAGTCTCTCGTAGGCAGTGCGGCGCTCCTTTCTGCAAATAAACATATCCATTCTAATACGTACTGATGTTTATTGTGTCCAGTATTGAACAGTTTGAAGCAACTATGGTAAGGGTGAAGGGGAAAGTAGTGACAGTCATTACGTATAGGCTATATTACAGGAAAAAATTTTTTGAGCTGTGAATATTTCTAGCAACGTTAGCTTTCTCGTCTGTGAAGTGACGTGAAGTAGACTGTTTTCGGTGATCAGTAGAGGAAGTAAGTGAAGCTCTTAACTAAATGAGGGCTGAATTTGGTATTAACATTTGTGTGGGGTGGCATGATGATGGAACTTTAATATTAACTTTGAGAGGTTTCCTTTAACGGGTCTTCTTATTTTAATATATGGAAGCTGCTTTAGAAACATGACACACAGTAGATGAGTTCTTGCCTCGTATTAATGGCTTGACAGTCTTCATTATAAAGACAAACCAGTTAATGCTGTTTAGTGAAACAGAAAGTGTTTATTGTGACAAATGTAAAAAACACACATGTACACAGTGTTGACACAGTGCAGATACTTGATGTTCTAGAGCCTTAAAAGCAGAAGCAGGAGGACAAATGGAGGGGAAGAGGAATGACGACAGAACAGGCAAATAGAAGGAATAGGAAAGGAACGGAGGAGAAGGAAGGGAAAGGCATATATTTAAAAAAGGAATAAATAAATAAGAAAGTAGGTCAGTGATGAAATGTTTGCCCCCGGCAACTAGACTTGCTCATGAGATGAAATGTCAAGAGCAGACAGCCTAAGAGTAATTTGACTTTGGCATTCGAAAGTAAATGCAAAATAAAACTCCAAGTAATTTTAAAAGAAATCAAAGCGAAATTATTTTTCGGTTGAATTATTTTGGTCTTTATAATAACAAATTTATATATAATTAAAATAACTTTTTTTTAGTCAGTAATAAAGGAAAATCAGCTAGCAAAATATAGATATGTTCTGATGTATTAAGAAGTAAACTCATTTTTAATGAAACCCTTTACACTATTTCTTTATCAGTTTCACTGTTACGAAAAATGATTTTCAGTTTTAATATAAATTAAAATTTTTGCTCAAGACATTGACATTTATGAATTTCGTTCTCCTGTACTGTAACGAGATATATTACATCGACATGCAGACAGGCTACGGCAACATCTCCTTCCTTATAAAAATTATAATGTAGACATGAAGGCACAGGACACGCCTGGACATAATGATTTGCTGTAAATTTCACCACGCGCGTTTAAACAAACTAAGAAATTGGGAAAATTATGAACATAGCTTAACAGTTGTTGATAGTTCCCTCGATTTTGTTTAATTAATTATATATACTCTTAAGGCTTCAGGGCAGTAATACTTGCATCTTCATTTCTCTGTGACTTCTGTTCGAAACATTTTGCACTCCGTATTCTCCACATCTGCTCACAAACTCGAAGAGATTCTCACATAAAATAGTGTCTGTTATTATTAAACCACTCAAACGAAAATTTCATTGCAATGAAAAATTTTAGTAATATTCCCCATCCTTTGATATCACGGCAATCTCTTGAGCGGTTCCAAAATTTCGGGATTTCAGATTCTCAAAACTGTGTTGATTAAGACTCCAGGCTTCTGGAATGAAAGGGCTTTAATTTTCGATTCTAGATACGTTATATGTGGAGTGATGAAAGAAAAAACAAATAGAGAGAGAGAAATGGGAAATATAAATAAGCCCGTTTTTAACTAACAATTTCGAAAGAGACAATTGTTACACGTTCCAGTCAAAGACACTATCGCCTATCCAGGAATATTGTATTAATTCTCTGAGACAGCTACCTCATAAAATAGGCCTAAGAACTTTCATGAACCGTGTAGCGGAACTGTGCAAAGGATATTAATTTTCTTAAGGCAGGGGAAATAAACACCTTTTGGAGATGTAAAAATTTCCGCCCGGTTTCACTTAGTATACCCTGAAAACTTTCAATGTGCTATACAGCCATAAATAAATGCTCGTGGTAAGACTCAGAACTTTAAACATCTTGGCACATAACCCGGTGATAAATGAAACTTTCTATGTGTAGGATTTTCGCATTCAAAATTAATATCTTAGACATTCAAGACTCGTATGTTATCCAAAATATTTCTATATATCGCGACTGGTCGAATTCAGTCAGCTTCCTCAATTTTAACCTTTCCGCGTACAATAGGTATTGTACTGCCTGTAAAATAAATTTCTTATGATCGAGAATTTCTGGATATTCTTGATGCAACAATTCTCTCTTCACAGTAATAAGCTCTGATTTCAGATCAAACTATTGTAATGAGAAATGTAAGTATTAGGTGTCTGTGTCATTTTCAGGGAGGAAGAAGGGCGCGACCTGCTGGGGAAGCGCACCATGGACTTCAAGGTAAGCTATCTGGACGCAGGCCTCACCAACAGCTATTTCACGGATTCTGACCAGCTGGTGGTGGGCTCTGTGCAGCATCATTCTTCACCCTCCTCATCACACCACAATAACGCGGTGACTACGGCACCGCAGCGGGTGAACCGGCGCTACAAGACGCAGTTGCGGGACTTCCTATCAACATGCCGCACGAAGCGCAAGCTGACGCATCACGTGGGCCCCGGCACCACCGCGGGCAGTACAACGGCAAGCGGCGGAGCACTCCCCAATACCATGGCGGCCGTAGATTACATCGCTGCTACCGACACGTCTAGCGCCGCTGCAGCAGCCGTTGCAGCGGCGTACTCCAACCTGAATAACATGTACACGACACCGTATCCCACCACTGCCGTGGCCGGTTCGCCGGCCGACACATACATGGGTCACTCTGGGAACTTCCACCAAAGTTTGTATCCTGCAGCAGCGGCGCTAGACAATCGCTTCCTGGCAGCTACGACAGAGAACCTGTTCCACCAGTACCGACCACTGGGTACGTACTATCCAGACTACCACCACGCGGCCGCCACAACGCCATACGTGAGCAACGGCTTCCTTGATATGTCACCGCGTGCCACAACCTGCAGCCTACCCACGTACGACACGAGTCCCGCTGCCTCTGGTACGCACCACCACATGCACCACCAGTTGACCGGTAAGACGAGTGACGCAGACAAACTGTACTCATGTCAGCAGTTAGTAGACACGACACCCACATCAAAGTATGCAACGGTGGTGGACAGCAGGGGGGGGTATGTGGTTGCCAGTGGTAAGTGTCTGGATGTGGCGTCCCCATACTCTGTCTCGCCGACTGGCGCAGTGACCATCCAGCCAATAGTAATGACGTCGTCCTCACCCTCCGTTATAGGTGACATAGCACATAACAAACTAGTAGTGACCGGTGGCAAGGCGGGTTCTAAGCACTCGCCGTCAATGGATGGAATGTCTTCGTCCAACTCAGCAGGGTCTTCGCCGACAGCAACGTCTGCAAACGGCCTCATCACACCCAAGCTGGAGGACATTAAGACAGAAGTGAGCTTACTGCAGTCGGGGAGTCCCCCCGCTCACCACCAGATTACCAGCCACCATATAAACAATCAGCAAGTTGTGCAAGCCCCCACGTCCCAAACTGATATCCTTCCTCATCAATACTCACCCCCTGCCTCGACGAGTGATACTCCACGTCAGACCGTCCTCATGTGGGGTAGCGGGGGTACCACGACCCTCAACCACGTTGCCTCGACGGGTAGTAGCAGCAGGTCGCCGCCCCCTAATGTCATCGTAAACTCGGTGTCCTCCAACCCTGGCACGCCTGCGGTAACCACCCTCTCTAATGGTACTCCGACTTCATATGGTGTCCACCCGCAGACAGAAGCGAGTCCTGTCAACAAGAAGTACAACAGTACTGGGTCAGACCCGCTCAAATCCCTGGCGGAAATGAACTCCATGGGTGGTGGTGACCCGGGAAACGTCTGCAAGTGGACGAAGCCAGAACCAGTGTCTTCGGCGTCCCCCACCCACCCCGCCAGCAGTCCAGCCCTTAGCGCCAAGTCCTATCACCATCACCACCAGCACCACCAAGTGGTAACGTCCCATCACCACCACCATCATCACCACCAGCACAGCAGCGGGCTGGCATACAGTGAGACTGGTGCCGGGAGCGAGGTATGGCCCGCACATCATCAGTATCACCAGTACTATCCTTACACCACTCCGTATCACCACCACGCACCCCAGTGAGTGAAAGAAACACTTTTTATTTTATATTATCTAGCAACTAGACATATAAGGTGGAGAGACACATCCAAAAATCGCCAAAAGCTAAGCACTACTTTAACTGGCATTTGAGCCCAGTGTTTCTAACAGGCGTCGGCGTAAGCAAAGAGCGATTGTTGGATGGTCTGTAGTTTTGTAGTGCATGAGAGGGTCTGCACTAAACCCGTAGCTCTTCCTCCAAAGTTTATTGCTTGTTATTGCCTTTTCCTTTCAAAACACTTTAATATTCAAAAGAGCTGGAGCATGTTTCACAGTGATCTTTCCGTAGCTGAATACCAAGTAGTCTTGATTGGCCTTACTACAAAAGGAGGTGCTTATGTAGCTCTCTCTTTTGTTACCAGTGGCATGGTTGAGTCTGGAGGTCTGTGACGATGGCATGTACTGGACATTGCCCATCATCTCGTTTTGATAATAGAAATACTGCATTTCGGATGTTGGGTCTGTCTCTATCAGCAGGTAAAATTATAAACCTTAGAGTGATAGACCATTTGGGTGAACATAGTCTCTGATTCTGGACAACAGTAACCCCATTCAGGGTAAATAAATTGTAAACTTCGAAAACTCAGCAGTGGTAATTCCTCCCCCACCCCCCCAAATTTATTTATTGTATTTTATTTGTATATGGTTTAAAAATTTTGTCACTATATCCGACTCCGTAACGCCTATTGGCAGAATGATACTAGATGAAAAATTGGAAAGGGTGTGGAAGTATTCGGTCGTGGCACAATTTACGTATTATCTCAGAATGTGTGTTGGGGAATGGGGAAACGTTTGATTCGGTCGTGGCACAATTTACGTATTATCTCAGAATGTGTGTTGGGGAATGGGGAAATGTTTGAGGAACATTATTGAGCTGCGAGACAAGATTTGAATCCAGAACCTCCATAACAGTGCTAACCACTATACCGCTACTTTCCAGTGTGCCTTCGGAAAAAAGGCAGATTATTTAGCAGAAAATTACGGGTGTTAATATTACTAACAGTCATAAACTCGATTGCCTACATAAGGCACATCCTTCTCACACCGCCAGCAGGACTCACCCACCAGCCACTTCCCAACAATTTGCACATTATGAAACCCAGTACACACACGAGCGTTCTCCTCATAAGCGCAGATGTGTTACCACTATCATTGCTTCTTTTACTCTAGGTACCGTGCTCGATTCACACTACTGACGGCTTTAGGCGAACATCAAAATTTGCAGGTCCGTTCTTTAAAAAGCGCTCTCTGTTGTGTTCACCCGAGTCTCGTAACATGTCAGTCGTGTTGCACGGTTACATTAGGGCAGAATGCACTTGTGTGTACCAAGCTCAAGTTTCATATTTGCATGTGGGCTCATATATATCTTTAGAGTAGAGTTGGCCTAAATATAAGTTTTGAAACAGGCAAATTGTATTAATTATTTAGATCCTAGCATTTACTATATGTACAGTCTCCCCCATCATTAAAACACCTGTGTGGCATTAGCGCAAAAATAAAAAGGTTAATGGGTTAGGATTCAGTTCTGGGATATGACACTGTGTCGTCGAGTACTAGTAACCCAACCAAACAGCGTCACATTCCAGATCTTAGTCTTCTAAACCGCCTCTGCGCGAACCTCAAATCTCTCAAGTTAATCAGCTGTTTGAGCCAAAATGGTTATATTTCATGCAAGGAGCTTGACTTAAGTAGCTAACCTTTGCGGGAATAAAAGGAAAGTTATGGTATTAAAAGGGAACAAAATTAAAAAATAATGTCTTCGGCCCTCTACTTCCGTTTGCCTGAGATTGAAGCAATTATACTCGCTGGACGCGCAAAATATTACGCAGACATCTTTGTTTTCAAAGTAGTTGGATCGGTGTCTAAAGTATACCACAAAGTTTCGATTTTTCTTTAACAGCTGATTTCTCCACTTTACCATAGTAAAACTAATATTTAGGACCTAAACTTGTGACAGTCCTTTAAATTCTTTTTCACTTACAGCAGATTGTTTTATACCGCTACAGGCTGAAAGTCCTACCACCCACTAAAAAGGGCTAGGCTCCGTGGATTCACATGCAGAGGAACTGAGCCCTTATCAGCGTCATTGTCAGCACCTCATATCTCCCAAACATTAATTTGCTTCTCTGAACATCAAGCCTTTGTTACTTTTAATGAAAGCCCTGTGCGTTTAGTGTCAGATGAAAACCAAAATTTTGTTAGGAAAATTTCTTTCTTCAAAGATGCAAGCCCACTGCTCTTTAGTGTTGCTTTCTAGTTTTACATATATATTTTACATAAAATATAATTTTAATATTTTTTCAAAACTAGATTCGCGGAAGTATATAAGTTTATGAAGTAATGTGTTTAAAATTGGGTTCCAAAAATCGCCAGAAGAGGCAAAACTGCAACAGTGCTACATCGTGTCAGCTGCTTTGTGTTTTTTAAACACCGTTCATGAAGATTATCAAAATTTTACTTGTCTTCTTTATTGTGATGTCGTAACAACATAAATATTAAAAAGTGGGATGGGTTACATACTTGGCCTACGTGACCTTTCAGTCCCTCACAGGTAGCTCAAATTCTCAGTCACGCATCTCAATGATCGTATCTTAGCGAAAACATTTCAGTATAAGTGTAACATTCTTATAATTATCTTAAACCCAAATTTTTAGTTTGTTATACGTATACCATTTCTATCTCTTGTCATTGCAATAAATAAAGTAAAAATAATTATTTTAAAACGTCCCGCTAAGATTGTCCATTCCAAATGGGAGCCACTGTCCACCAAGAATACCGCGAAACCCTTTCCGATGGCCGCCGGAGAGCGAACCGCTAAGGAAGATGCAGAATTAATATTTGTTCTAAATAAATTATAAATTTATGTATATTTATTAATTAAGTGCGTCAGTGTGTATTCAATTTTTCCCGGCCCATAAATACAGAGTAAACTTAACAAATTGTTACGTGCATTGTCTAATTACATAGCGTAATGCATAAACTCTTCTGTAAAAATTAATAGAAATGTGTTTAATACTATTCTTTAAAGTGGTGTCTTATGTTAATTCTTTACTCAGAAAACGGAAGCAGACGGTTACTCCGAAACGGTGGTACCTATCTATCAGTCTACAGAATATCACACTTTTGAAGATGGTGATGACATCTCAATCACCACATTTATATAATACCAGAAGTGCTGTGTTTAGTGTGTATGTTATCCGCTTATTTTGTTAAGGTAGAGACTTTGACATGGAAAAATATGTTTCACGCACATACAGAGATGGCAACT
This sequence comes from Coptotermes formosanus, assembly GCA_013340265.1. Classification (NCBI taxonomy): domain Eukaryota; kingdom Metazoa; phylum Arthropoda; class Insecta; order Blattodea; family Rhinotermitidae; genus Coptotermes; species Coptotermes formosanus. The sequence goes on from BLKM01000454.1 coordinate 2,062,899, forward strand.
CTACGTTCAAAGCCGTCCCATCTGAAGGACAGATAAAAAACTTGATTCATTGTCTTAAGTCAGCTCGAACAAGAAATATGCAGAATTCCACGGACTTTTTAAAACAGCAGTATTTCAGTTTTTGTACAGTTGAGGAGATCAGACTGTCTTATGTGCATCAAGAGAGCTTCAGAATTTAAAAACTTAGTAACCTCTGTTCTAGAAGACTAATTATTTTGCAAAAGTTATAAGATGGACCTTTCGACAAAATTTATATATTATAAATAAATATTTTTGTCGTATTGAAATCCTAACTATTAGGCTAACGAATTGTAAACTTTGAGATGTGGTGAGATATGATACTTTAACTTGTCTCAAACATCAAATGAAACCAGATCAAAATGTAAGGTGTATCTAAAAGTTATGCTGCCTTTGTTGCAACCAAAGCATCAAAAAAATGTAATATCACCTACTTCAGAATTATTAAGCCGTGTAGTTTGTTATATGGGTACCAACTTTGCAGAGATATGTAGTCTTTCGATCTGTACTAAAGAAAAAAGTACCATTCTCCTCCGAAACCTTGGAACACACATAACACAGTGTAACACAATGTCATGACTACACAGAAGTCCACAATACTGTGTTAATATTCACGGCATAGAGCATTTCAAGTATTTTGTAAGAAAATTTCAGCATTTCAGCTTCTGTTTATAGTTTTACATGTTTGTCAGTTAATATTGACTGCTTACTGGTTGCAGCACACCGGCCAGCGACAACGGTTATCCACAGATAAGCCGGACGGGAGTCCTCTGTTGTCCATCTCTGAGGTGACCAACACCCTCCTCAACCATGAGTAGCAATGGTGAGCTTTCGAAGCAAATCTGCGAACAGTTCGCTTCACACGTTGATAGCTGCTAAGACGACAAATAGCTTCACAGCCTTTTTAAGAAGTGCAAACATTTATTAGAGTAGTGGTCCTCAAACTGTGTGCCGTGAGTTCCACTATGTATGCTGCGAAAATTTGGATGTCATATTGTTCCTGGGAAAATTTGTAAATAATTTTGTTTAAAATAAATTTTACTTACACATACAGAGTATGGGGTAATTACAGTAGTCTGTAATTATTGTGGCTGGAGAACCTGCGCTTACTGGAGTCTCCATCTCACTCATATTTATGTCAACTTAAAATTCTCTGTTCTGCCATTACTGGTGGCAAGGAAAAAAGTCCCGCGAGCAACACATTTTGAGAACCACTTTATTAGATTAAACACATGAACCACCTACTGGACTGCGATAGATGTATCCAATCCAAAACATAGCTTCCTATTTCAATAATATCCCTCCTCTACATTAGATACCAGGACAACCGAAAGCCGTGGTGAAATAGACAATAATACTGCCTCATATTCTGGACATCCTGCTTTCAAATTTCTAACCTGCAATTCAACTATTTTAACTCAAGTTTTTGGGGCTTGATTTGTCCCTCCAGCTGTGGTTAAGTAAACTGCTAAAAACAAAATAAATATTTAAGAAACTTAGGGAGTTCCTCGGAGATAACAGCGGCCGGAGATTAAAGCTGGCAGTTCGCACTTATATAGTAAAATCGTTACAATTCATGGACCTATGCATCACTGCCCTGTAACTATTAATGACTTCGTTTACCATTAAACGCGTAAATGAATTTAACGTCTTATTTATCTGTGGTATTTTTCTCCCATCTACGCTGAAGTCTACCAAGGAGCCTGTTCCTGTTGTGTTTTCCACCTAAAATGTTATACACCTGTACGTTTCTTAGGTTAGCTGTCACATGCGTGCTACATTAATATCCCATATTATTTACCTAATAATATTCAGCGGAAAGTACAAGTGGACGATACTTCATTGCTGGCTGATGCTTAATTTTGTTGACATATAATAATGGCAACAATAATAATAATGTTAATAACAATAACAACATAGACAGGTGAGGATTCAAGTGTTCTAGCATATGAAGCATGTCGTTGGGTGAGACGTTCCCAACCTATCAAAGGATCGTGGTGCTTCCATCTTCAGGGTCAAGCTGTATTCTTGCGCTCTTTCACCCTGAGGATGAAACCACTATGAACCTTCGAAGTGGGCAACTGCTTCCTCAAAAACGTGGCTTCACATCCGGGAATATTCGAAACTTCAGCGAACCGCAGTGATAACCCCAAGTCTTCAACAATAAAAAGAGTTTCTTTTGCCAGTTACTTCTCGTGGGTCAGCTTTTGTAGCCCATTTAACTGTATACAGCTCAGTGGTAACTGAACTTGCCACCTGCCCTAAAATTCAGAATTGTGCATGATTTCAGCTTTATACCTCGGTGTAAATTAGATCTTTGCTCCTGATGTTACAGGGAGTTGATTGGTAGTTATTTACGGACGTTTCGGGACAACCTATCGGCCCCATTTTCAAGGGTCAAACTGTCTTCTTGGACTGCTTGACCCCTGAAGAAGGGGCCCATATGTTTTCCCGAAACGTCGTTAAATAACTACCAATCAACGCTACGTAACATCCCACAAGAGCGAAGATCTCAGAACTCTACATTTTTCCCTCTGTGTCACGTGCTTATATTCTCTTTCCTTTTCTCTGTTTGTCTTTTTTTTTATTAGTAGGTATCTTATAATGGATAGCTTCCTCAGGCGATTAAACCACAGCAGGTCAAATCTATCCAGGGGTTTAAAATTACTCTTAATTCTAGGATAAAAATCCCGAAGTACGTAATTAGTTATTTAATACACCAGATTTAAGTCAAAGCAGAATGGCCGCCAGTTATGGAGGGTAGCTGCAAATACATTGAATAAGCAGTCGCGGACAGCCGACAAGGGGTGGTCCTCCAGCTTGGGGGTTGGGCAAGATGCTAACAACTCCTCACCTTAAAAAAAAGTGTGATGTTGCGAAATATATGGAAGATGGGAGGATAATATTGAAATGGATATTCAAGAAGTGAGATGGGGACATGGACTGGATTGAGCTGGCTCAGGATAGGGACAGGTGGCAGGCTCTTGTGAATGCGGTAATGGAGCTCCGGGTTCCATAAAATGCGGGGAATTTCTTGACTAGCTGAGAAACTGTTAGCTTCTCAAGAAGGCCTCTGCTCCCTGGAGTTAGTTATAAAGTAATAAATGCATACCATGTTTTCTCATGTGTCGGGGTAGGTGTACTTCATTGTATTTTAATGCGAAGTCCTACCGTTTACACAATTACAACGGCAATTAATTCAGGTGTAAGTCAATCGTACCTAAGTTCGTGTCTTAACATTCTGTAGTACGACACTAAAAGTCGCTGTGAAATAAAGCGCGGTCTCTGCAGTTAGCCTTCGCTACAGTTGCCTACTGGATCCAAGCCGTCTACACATATATATATATACACATATATATATATGTTTTTAACACAGGCGAGAGCCGTTTATTCGAGTTCCCACGCCACCAGGTTTACAGTCCGCGGCATATTAACGGTAAGATCTTTGGAATCTTTCCGGTGGCTGGGTTGTGTAGCAAATGTCGTGCAGTGGACTGTAAAGTTCCTTTATATGTCAACTTATGTTTCTTTTTTGGCACATGTATTGACTCTGTAAACTGGGCTGAGAGACAAAGGTTGAAAAATTGTGATATAAGTACGCATTATTCCGTCTAACACAACACTTTATTATTTCTTTCAAAGCTACACGTTTCGATCGAAAACGATCACCATCAGGCATGCTCTACAAAACTTTAAAAATCAAGATAAAATGTTGCTATTTGCGAGATATCTCAAATATTACAAAATATGTACCACAATAAAATTATAGTTTTTGATATTATCTTATATAAGTAGTCGGTGGTGTAATTGCTATCGTATTTTTTAGGTTTCTGAGGATAACTAACTAACTAACTAACTAACTCCATGGAGCAGAGGCCTTCTTGAGAAGCTAACAGTTTCTCAACTAATTAAGAAATTCCCCGCATTTCATGGAACCCGGGGGTTCATTACCGCATTCACAAGAGCCCGCCACCTGTCCCTATCCTGAGCCAGCTCAGTCCAGTCCATGTCACCCCACCCCACTTCTTGAAGATCCATTTTAACATTATCCTGCCATCTAGGCCTGGGTCTCCCAAGTGGTCGCCTTCCCTCAGGTCTCCCCACCAAAATCCTCTATGCACCTCTCTTTTCCCCACACGTCCTACATGTCCCGCCCATCTCATTCTTCTCGATTTGTTTACCCGAATAATATTTGGCGATGAGTACAGGTCATTATGTTCCTCGTTATGTAGTCTTCTCCACTCCCCTGTCGCTTCGTCCCTCTTAAGCCCAAATATCCTCCTCAGCATCCTATTCTCGAACACCCTCAGTGAGGTTTCTGAGGATGCTACTCTTAAACATGGGTTAAAAATAAAAGATTACGGACCTGGCGAAAAATAAGTGAATTGAAATATAAAGGGGAACACACACACTCAAGTCAAGATTGGTAATAAGCATTTTCATGTACAGCCCGTTAATGCTTACCTTGAGAACTCATGCACTACACTGCCTTTAATGGCGTTTCCTTTTGATTCCCTGAACAAAATAAAGAAAACAGTCAACTGCATTACCTTTAGGCTATATTGTCTAATTAAGTGATAGGAAGGCCGGATGCGTAATTATAATATTATCCAGAGAGTGAGTTCTAAAATTCACTTATAGTGATTAGTGTATAACTGCAAATCTTTAAACAGTTCCTTTAAGTTGGTTCAAAAATGTTTCATCTGAACTCTATGTAAATACATTCTTCTTGGATGTCTGTTGGTTTCGTCAGCTAATTGTCAATAGACTCTACCATATTTTCAGTATGTTACTGTAACCTCAAAGACATTATTCGGCGATGTCTAAAAACAGCAGTTTGTTATTTGTTTGAGAATCTAGACAAATAGTTAATATCTCAATAACCACAAATCAGAAAATCGTAGATGAGAGGAAAAAAGCCACAAATTGCGCAACTATTTTTCTTGTTTATGCTTTCAGGTTGGTCCAGTTGAAACCTTCTCCCGGGCGTGAGAAGGTGTAAGTGTTGCGTCTACCGAATTATACGAACATTGTTTATATCGCGTCATCCTATTCTAGAAATCAAAATATGAAATATCCATATTAATAATATTTCGCTTTAATATCTTAATTATTATATTATATTATTATAGCTATGTTTGTGTGTGTGCGTGTGTGTGTGTGTCAAATCGTCCGTACCCTGTGTTGTATAAATATTTGTAAAGCATTCTCGCAATGTATATATAGGCCTACATGTTTTCTGTGATACGTGTCGAATATAACTACTGTAAAATGAGAAATTTTAAGAATTATTGTAAATTGTGTACTATGGTTCTAAAACTCGCATAATATATATATAACTCGTGCATTTTTAATTTTTAGAACTGAAAAATACTCATTATATGGTTTTAAAATCAATAGTACCAGAATTTGAGTTTTTAAACATTTGAAGATATTATTATTAGTATCACTATTATTAAATACATTCCAGTGGACTGAGTACAAGTGGCGGGCGATTTGTCCGCGGTATTGTATATTCATGTGCATTTCCCGTAATTAAATTAAAACTTAGAAATCTTTGTTTTATTGATCGTACGTTAAGGTTTTGTACAGACACGTCATGTGCAGCTGAATCTACATATCTCGCAACAGTATGCGCCTTTATTCTAGTCTTGCTAGAAGGCTTCTTTCAAAATTTATTATATCAGTCTTCTTGTCTTAAAAACAATTGTAGTTTAAACTTTATCCTGCTAATGTGGAATATATGGTGAGCTGCTAATAATGCCAGCACCACTAATGTGTAATATTTGGTGACCTACATTTGGCAACGCTGAAAGGAGCCTCTTTTTTCACTCACTCTCTCTCTCTCTCTCTCTCTTTCTCTGCGCAATGTCTCAACACTGAATCAATCTTGAAAGACGTCTTATGTCATATCTGTGTGCACACAGATATGACGTAGGACGTGTTTCACGATTGATTCAGTGTTGAGACATTGTGCAGAGAGAGAGAGAGAGTGAAAAAAGAGGTTCCTTTCAGCGTTGCCAAATGTAGGTCACCAAATATTACACATTAGTGGTGCTGGCATTATTAGCAGCTCACCATATATTCCACATTAGCAGGATAAAGGTTAAAATATGTTAATTAGTGTCTTTCTCATGAAATTAAGTGTTTTCTTGCTGATCTGTTATGAAGATACTTCCTTGTGGGCTGCTTCCTAAATCCAGTTAACATAAAGGCCCTAATTTGTGACAGAATCGCCATTCCCAAGCTGCAAATACGGGACAGAAAAAGGCATATTGCTTTTTTTGTGTGTCAGATCAACAGCGAAACACAGATGGATCATGAAACAGAGTAACATACAGTGACACACGAATCGTGAGTATTTTTTTTAATAGTTACTGAGCTTGTAAATTTCGAAAGAAAAAATATGCACCTTAATGAGTGAAAAATTATTACATCCCACTGCTGGTTATTTTTCACAGCCACGATAATTCGTATTTTTGTGTTTTTCTAGTGACCTACTAGGAACAAATATTACTCATTTTTTAAAAATAGTTCCAAGGTTTACGAGTTTAAATATTATAGAATATCTTAGTAGCTGCCCATTATATATATTAAATTATAAATATAATATCCAAAGTAACTCTTTTTGGCCCCACTGATGATGAAGTACCTTATAATTGTGTACTATGAAAAATTTATAATGAAATAAACATGTATTCTTGCCAGGGTGGCAATCCTTGGTAAACCTTCACGAAAACGTATGTTTCCTGCCCGAACAGTAGAACAATGCCTACGTACAGCTTGGCTTATGTGCTTCTTTATGCAACAGCTGTTGAGCACGTAACATCCCAAGGTGCGTTATAGTCATAGTTCTACGACAAAATATTTTTCCAGCAGAATAATAAATAGAGAAAAGGGCTGGTGTATCAGTAGAACTGTATATTTCGTCGGAGATGTTCCTGTTTCAAATTTGGCTCGGGTCATCACCTTTCGTAATCAAGTTTCCTCTTTGTTCTCCCCAGTCACTCCAGACAAATTTCAGGTAGCATCTACTGCCCACAGCTGCTTTCTTCTGAATTTTTTCAATGTAACTTTTGTTACTCATTATACCTTTCAAGGTTACATTTTCTGTGTTACCAACACAACGTCGCAAATAAACGCCAAGAGAAAATACAAGAATATAATAGAGAGACCGGATATATTTACACAGAATTCCCAAAAGGCATGTGACATTTACATCGGCGAATCACAGCCTGTTGAATTCCTTCGGCAAAAGTTACTGCTCCGCGTTTCCTTCATCCGGAATGTCATAGTGCTGTGGAATAGCGGTCTGCCTTCACTGCTGTGCTGTGATCCAGGAACTGAAGAAGTGGAATGTCCTGCACACTCTGAAACGCCGTCAGCATCTCTAAATATCGCTGGGGATGTCTGTTTCATACACCGTTCAGCCCTGACGTTGTGCCTAGTGATTTCCAACTCGTTGTATCACTTAAGAAGAAATAGAAGGAGAACGTCTTTGACATCAGAATGAGATGAAACCCAAGCTGCGCCGTTGAGTTCAAAAACTGGTCTCTTAGTTCTCTGCAGCAAGTGAAATTGTTGTGCGTCGCTGGAAGAAAATGATGTCAAAGTTGCTCTAGTAATTATGTAGAGAAATAAATGAAGGAGGCACGTTCCACCAAAATGTCTTTAAATTTCTATCAGTTTACACGTCCTCTTATCCTAGATGACAATATTATTCAATAAAATGTTTGCCCGTTATTACTGTTTGTTTTCGACAAACATTTGGGCGTATGATACTTTTTGGACAGACTTCGTTTATTTGTTATATCTTAGCATTCATTCACGATTTTATACTTGTCTGTATATTTACTATTAAATAGTTACCACTACCCCTATATAAACAAATGTAACACTATTTAATGTTGTACATCTTCCGTATAGTTGTTTATTGTACATGTTTATTAATGAAACCAACTACTGCACAATTTTATTTGTATAATCTCCGACACGTTTCGGCCGTAATTATTCGGCCATCTTTAGGGAGTCTGTTTTTCTTGACAAAGCAGCATATGGTACTTTAGTGCTTATTATTATCTATATAAAAATCACTGTCGTATGTTAAAAGCTTATATGTTAAAGCTATTGTTGTTATTACATAAAGTAGTTAAAATCTATTAAAATCTGTTTCCAAACATCTTGTCGCCAACATGGGGGGAGAACCTGTAATATGTACGTCATTTGGTCACGATAATTTAGATAATAAAATGTTCTTAATAAAATCAAGACTATTGGTATGCATACCCTGATTGAATGTACTCCAATAGTACTGATTTTATTCCGAACGTTTTATTATCTAAATTATCCTGACCAAATGACGTACATATTACAGGTTCTCCCCACATGTTGGCGACAAGATGTTTGGAAACAGATTTTAACCACTTTTTAATGTAATGCCAACCATAGTTTTAACATATATGCTTTTAACATATGACAGTGATTTTTGTATATAGATATTAATAAGTACTAATATACCATATGCTGGTTTTTTAAGGAAAAACAGTCTCCCTGAAGATGGTAGAATAATTACGACCGAAATATGTCAGATATTGTACAAATAAAATTGTGCAGCAGTTGGTTTCATTAATAAATTTGTACAAATGTATGAGTGTTTGTTCTAATATGCATTTCTTTCACACCATGGCTAAATCTCAAACCGAAATTCCCAAACCCTGTTCCTGGACGTGATCCTAAGTCAGTCTCAACCACTTTCCTTCCCCACACCCAGTTCCCCTGAGACACATTTTAGCGTTATCCTCCAATCTAATTCTCTTTGTTTAAGTGATTTTTATCCACTGTGTTTCCCGGCCAGTATCCTGTAGGTTACTTGCCCTTCGACGAGTTCTGATTAGGAAACCTAACATCCCTGTAGCCTAAGGAAATTAAGCAAATATTTAGAGCTGATAGTTCGTAACACCATCTAATTCAATATTGTGCATTTTATGTGCAATAGATATGCGTAACATTATATTTATTTCCAAAGAATTACAGGTTTGCTGATTAACATGTATATTATTGCAGCTATATTTAATTTTTAAAATTTACATTTGTCACTTTTGGACAAGTATGAGAAATATGGTAGTGTGAGGTATTTACTGCTTTGATTGTAAGTCTTATTTGTTCTGCGTAAGTTGTCTAATTTCCTATTAATTTTATCGTACAGAGTTTCGTTCGTATTATTTAGCTTACGTTATTTAGATATATTTTACTAGTCCACAGTTATTTCCTTTGCCTCTCACATTCCAAATCGATCTTATACAGATATTCGTATTCGTCATATAGATAAATTTAAATTCTTGATTTAACCTATATTTAGCAGCTGGTATTTCAGTGTAAGAGCTTTGTTATTTGCTACAAATTATGCTTTTTTTCAGGATTCCGTCGTGATATAAATGAGATCTTGCATCCTATCGGATCATTTTCATATCTGCAACTTTCGAGGTTTACCTTATATTATGTTTACTCTAGTTAGAGGTATTTAAAAATGACCTTGAATTCCCTGTGTGTGTGCTTAGATAATAATAAGCAGTAGGCCACATAGCAACAGTTGAGATATACGCCTACAATTCATATTACAGCATCCTTTCTGTATTTCAAATGTTTCTGTTGAGTAATGGCGTAAATTATGTCTAGTCATATTAACTATTGAGCGTGCTTTGGCTGTCGCAGATGAATGTGATCTGAAAAACAGAAGCTGGTTTGAGAATTGGGTTTTGGAAATTAAGGGGTTGAGGTGTTGGGCGGGATGCCTCCATATTATGCCGACGTGAGGAGAATACCGTTCTCATACTTGCAAACTATTCAGAGACACAGATAGAGAGAACAGTTTTCTGGAAATAAAGTAGTTAAGTTCAAACGAAGAGATAAAGGTTAAGAAAATTTCTGGATGCACGAATAGAACAGAATAAATGATTTTAGAAACATTTTTGTATAAAGTAAGGTGCAAGCTGGAGAGTCATACAAAGGAAATAGGAAAGGCAAAAGAAGCTTCAAGAATGTTAATATTTTGAAATGTAATAGCAGAGCACGACTACTGGAAAATGAGTATTAATAGTCAAAAGTTTCGTTGGGTTGAGGAGCAGGATATGATTTTTTATGGGCTTGCATTTTAACCGATGTAATAAACTATTTATTCACACGTCAAGAACACAGCATATACGCTGTAGGAGCCTAACCTAAACAAAGACGGCCAAGTTCGCCTTGTATGATTATTATTGTAGCCACAAAGCTGATCAGTGAAGAATTAGTTCATGAGAATATCGACTGGGAAACTTAACAAGAGAACATCGAGGTTTCTAACTGAATTAATCTCGTTTACTTTCACTTGAATGCTGGTATCTAAATTTTCCACTAAAATATCGTAATACATTTTTCTTTTTCAATGGAGCAAAACCTCTTATTTGGGCCAGGACCTTCTCATTTTCGAGGCTTTATGATAACACTCAGGCACACCACAATTGGTAGGACCCCTCTGGGCGAGTGATCAGCTCCACGCAGACATCTCTACCTGACAACACACAACACTTACAAAAAAGAGACATCCATGCCCCTTGCGGGATTCGAACCCACAGTCCCAGCAAGTGAGCGACCGCAGACCCACGCGTTAGAGCGCGCGGCCTCTGGGATCGGCTAATAAATCTTTCAACAAGTCTTAAAATGGCGTACTCTATGATGCAGTACACAAAATTTCAAGCAGTGTACGCACCAATCCGTTTATATTAATGGTCCCTATTGCATGGGAAGTTCATTTATGGCCATACGTACACTGGTATTTGTTGTGGATGGATAGAGCTAAAAATGGGAACTACGTGGCAACTCATGGCGCAAGCCTCACAAAAATAGTTTTTTGTACGGGAGTGAGCAAAACTCTCGAATTAATGTAACCTGTTAAAGCCTAGCGGTAGCTTTACATACCACCAGGTTTAACATTAAAAAATTCTACGTGGTGCCCACATTGCGTTTATGTGTTTCGTGTGGATCTCAGAACAGACAGCGACTTTTGCCTTATAAAACATTAAGAGACTGGTTTTTATAACCGAAGTGCAGAGTGTTTACAGCGCGGTACGAATGAGTCCATATAAAAAACAGATACGCTTCGTCTTTGAGGGGTTAAATTAATTTTGTTAGACTAAAATATAAGCGCTAGATGGCAGAAGTGGGTTATAAGTCTACTGACTGCCATCTCTCGGAGAATATTTATACCATCTGTCATTTACGTTAAACCCTCTGCTAGGAGAATGGATGCGGTAGAATTTGTTATCCGAACGTCATTCTGTGGGTAATAGTATAATGCCTAGAATGACCAACATAGAAGAATTTTACTTTTGATCTAACTCGTTCACTGTTTGCATTTCTTGCCCCACCCCTGCTTATCCTTACTTATACGGCGACACTTATGCGGGAAATTTATGTTGCCGTGAGGAAATTCTCCATAATCAGTTTGGATACCATAGTAATCGATCCATCAAATCGAAGTTGTTTCAAGATGGGGAACGTCACGTTAATGCCTGGTCAACAGTTCGATTAGTATGTTAGGCAAGTCGGGACGTTGTGTTTTGTAATAAGAACTAACACTAATCACTGGATTCCCCGAATTGATACCTGTTAATTGTACAGTAATGATTTTATATTAGTTACGATGCCCAGTTTGGCATGACATGAAGAACCGAGCAGACTACGATAAAAATGACGTGTGGAGGGAGAATTTTCGAAAAGTAGGCTTGTGCCCTGTGTGGAGGAAATGAATGGAAATGATATTACGGCAGTTGCAGAAATTTGTATTATGGACTGCAAACCAATAATAACATGTAAGTACACTAATTTTGTGTCTGCGTTCGTATAAGAGGTTACATCCAGAAACAGCAACACGTGTGAACAGCGATATTGTTGTTAATTTGTTGCAGATGCAGGTGATGCAGCTCTGTTTTCAAGTTTAGAGTCTTCCTTGGTGCAGGCATTGCCCCAAGATCCTACTGAATGGAGGAGATCATATGGGAGGGCTGTCAAATCTGTTTATGTTGAAGCGTCCTTCATTTCCTTCAGCAAGGACATCCTTCCTAAACAAGGAGATTGGCATTTAATTCATCAACCAATATTTCATATTTTCTGGACAGAGTGTGTGGTATGTACATTGTTGTGAGTAGTATCATTATCTTCCCTGTAGTGATCGCTTTTGTTTCCTGTTAGAACTTGTTGTGTCATTCATTGTTTAATCGGTATTGGAGTAGATTGTCACTGACAGACCGTGAAATGTCTGAAGTTATTATATCAGAATCTTTCACCTAGTGCTTTATTTTCATCCAGACATTTCAGTTAACAGAAGGTAAATATTTTGTAATTCTTGCAGAATGATCTTATGATTTGTAACAAATCACTGCTCAGCTAAATACTATTTCCACCATAAATATTTAAGTTTTTTCAGTTCTATAAAATATGCCAGACAGCCGTCTGAGGTGAACAGGTTAACCTGTTGGTGTAATTACTGCTTAACTTTGTGTCATCATTGATATCATGTGTGACCTTTTGAAATGGGAACAGTGCTAGAAGGCCATGTGACAAATCCTGAACTTCTCATAGGGTTATAAGTGGGTGTATACTGAATTTTGGTGAGAGAGCCTCTTAGAAAATGTCGCCTTTGTAGACTGAAGAGGATGTGAAGATGACATTCAGATTTATCTTAGGGAGATGGATCAAACTGGTTCAGAATCATGTCCAGTGGCATGCTTTGGCATTACCAATGGTAAACCTTCAAGTTCTGCTGCCAGTGCTTTGTGTGTGTATGTTTGTTTAATTGTTATATATGTTTTTAAAAAGACCTTGGACTGTCATTTTACCAGCTCCCTGGCTTAGTGGCCGTGATTCTAAACCACAGAATAGGAAAAAAATAAGAACTTTAGTAATTAATTTAACAATGTAAGTTACATTATTGTTACAGATCTTCAAAGATTATTGTTGTGTCATGTATCTGTAATTGATATGTATTTAGTAACTATGTAACTGTCTCGTTGGCTCTACAGCCCTGTAACAACCATGACTTTGTTTATGACAGAAGCCCACTCTTCTGTAGTATTTGCCTTTTGCCTGTTAACTGGACCCTGTCCTGATCCATATGAATCTGAGCTATACTGTTGCAACCTGTTTACTTAGGAGCCATTTAAGTGTTATTCTTCTATTTGAGAGGTGTTAGGTTTTCCTACTGAACTTCTGTATGCATTTCTCATCTCTTCCTTGCATTCTACATACCCTGTCCATTTCACCCTTCTTGGTGTGATCACTCTGATAATATTTGGTGAAGAATGCAAATTGTGAAGCTCCTCAAGTAATTCTTTCCATCCTCATGTCAGGTCCTCCCTCTTTGGTCCAACTATTCTCTCCAGCACCCCCAATTCATGTTATTCCCTTAGTATGAGATACCATGCAAGAAACAGGCAATGTTACAGATATGAAGTGGAAAGACAGAACATTCTGTATGTAAGGAGTATAATTTTAACTTTGTTTGGTACCATATGTCAGATCTGCTCAAATACTGTTTCAGTCTGGGCATTGCTATTTTTCAAGTCGTTTTTGAGCAGTACTGAGGTATGACCTACATAGGTATGCCTCTTTCTCCTGTCTTGTAGGCAGGGCTATGGAGTTGGTATACAAAACCTCCAACTCTGACTCCTCAGTTTTTAAATCTCCAACTCCGACTCCTACATAAAAGCTCAATAGGTATTAATAATGGTAAACCTACCAAAATGGTAAATGGTATCATAAGACATTTCATCACCACCACATGTATCATTAGGCTACTTTTTAGACTTTTAAGGTATGTTTAAGTAAAGTCTAATGGTTATTGTAGCTATGTCTTTATGAGTGAGCACTGAACGGGTGAAACTGAGGTGTAGTGCACCCTTATATTGAGGTCAGAATCGGTACATTTTTATCGACTCCGATTCCACCAAAATTCGTTCTGACTCCGAATCCAACTCCAGCTCCACAGCCCTGCTTGAAGGACTATCATCTGGCTCATTATGGCTAATTAGCTGTTGTGTTGTAATGTTGTTATTTGTGCTGATGTTGCAGCCTCATTATCATCCAAGGAAGGGAAATTAAGTTGCATGTGTGAACTGTGTATAATGTTGTTTTCAGGATGTGGATGTATATAAGACAACAGTACGCGAAGAGATTGAAGTGTGGCTGAAAACATTAAGCCAGCATAACATTCAAGACTGGATGATTGTTCTTGTAGAAACATATGATATTAAGAAGACAAATAAATTGTTGCCCAGAACCACAGTTCTTGATAAAATAAGGAGCGATTTTGCTTCAAAACATGGTGACAGGTACATAACTACAGTATAACCCACTATTTAAGATTCACTGGGGAGAAAAGCTTTTTATACCTTAAATTGAGAAAAACCTAGAATGGGGGTTGTGTCAGAATGAAGCAGAAAATTACTACAGTGGTTACTAAAACATTATATTCACTCTAAATTTAAACCTAATGATGGTTTTGTTCAGGCCATGCTGTATTTGTATTTTTATATGTACTTTGTGGGAGGCTTGTGTAAATGGCTCCTGACACAGGCTTTTTGAACAATCACATGCTCACGAGCTGTTGACAATCAATAGTACACTGCTGTGATAGTTCACAGTGAATTCTGACATCATGTCACTTCCATTGTGCGTAATTGTGGCATTATTTACGACCCTGTATTCCAAAGTTGTAAACCCAAGCCGTATATTGAGGCTCCAGAACTGTGTATGGACTGAACGTTTGTGTCTGAAATGCAGGAAAAATGTAAAATTGAGGAGATTATGAATTATTTATGTGGGATTTTGGCTGGGGCCACAAAAAATTAACCTCAAATGCAGGAAAATTGTAACCTAAGGGACCTTAAATCAGGCTTCTGCTCTAACTGCATGTGGTAGAGTCCTTGAGGTGCTCAGCAATTTATGGAATCTTAAGGTCAATTACCATATTTACAAGAGTGTGCCACTAATCTCTGTTCTTAACCAGACAAATTAAACCCATAAATTCTTATGCTGTTAACATAAGATACGTTTTAATATCTTCACATCTCTGCGTAGGTCTTTGAAGTGGTTTGTTTCCTTCAGGATTTCCCATGACATTCCACCTCTCTATTCCCTGCTGTGCATGCCACTTGCTGTGCCCAGCATATTCTCCTTGAATTAAACATCGAATGATACAGAGAGGTTGCTGTATCATGCCCCTGAGCGTGGAAAAATATGAAGTTGGCATGTGTGGGCTTCTTGGCTGACACTGTCGCTGTGTTTATGTTGCGATAACTTTAGTGGCTGGATTTAGTACTTACATGTCACTCTTGTCTCCTTACGCATGCATCTCAGATAGTTTCCGTGTGCTTGTGAAATTTATTCACTTGAGTATGGCATGTTCTTTTGCAATACTTTTGAAAAGCATGCATCATGGAAAAATATCATTGAATGTTTTGTCAGAGATGTCCAACATCAACAGTGCCATGTAAAAGAACAGTGTACAGAGCAGTGGAAAAATTTCAAATACGGGTTGAATGCTGGATAAAAATAAAGTACAAAAGCTTGTGCTTTTCTCTCTGAGGTATGCTTTACATTAGGTATGAATTGTAACAGCCTAAATAATAAATATTGGCCTTAATGGAAATCCCCATGCAGTTAAGGAACTGGTTGACATGACCATAAATTTGGGTCTTGTGTGCAGTCTGTGTATGCAAATTCACAGATCCTGTGTTTTTTGAACAAATAAATTCCAACCATTATGTTGAATTAATCCTGAAGCCATTATTTGGCAACAATTGAAGAATAATTTTCAAAGAGAAATTGTTAATAATTGAAGACAGCTTCATCATGTGTCAAAAAATGTTTTCAGAAGGTACAACTCCTGCGTAGGTGCAGGAGCTCAGCATTTCAGGACTGCTGTTTGAAATGATGTAAGTTGAACTGCAGGAGGAAGACACTCTAAATTCTCAGGAAGTGTGGACCTCGTATAGGATAATGCTTCTGTGACAGCTGCTGTGCTCAGGGACGTGGTAAAAATATTCCCTGTATTTGTCTAAGAGAATGAATGATCTGCAGTTTGCTCTTTGCCTGTGTTACTTTCTCTGTTCTGGGTCAATATATTCTCCTCATTGCACTGTCCTCAAGCATGTTCACTGCACGTTCTTGCTCAGAGAAAGGTCAGTGTAAAATTAAATGTTGCGCGTAGACAGATGTTTCCCATTGGCTGCATGGTCTAAGGCGTGGACCCTCGGCCAAGCACTTGCTGGGATCGTGGGTTTGAATCGCACCAGGGACATGGATGTATGTCTCTTGTGAGTGTCTGTGTGTTGTCAGGCAAAGGTCTCTGTAACAGACTGATCACTCATCCAGAGGAGTCCTACCGAGTGTGGTGTGTCTGAATGTGACCTAGAAACCTCCAAAAGGAGGCAACCTAGGCCTGATTCTGGTTGTTGCGCCACAGGAAAGGAATGGACAAATGTTGGTAGTGTTGAGCTGTCAAATTACCTGTTGTCTTTTAATATTGTAGGTGTTTGTCTGTGATTAACCCTATTCGATCAGAATCAAGATCTGCAGAATCATGGCGTGGACTGCTGGCTAGGATTCGACACCTGCTCCTTGGTGCTTATAATCGTACTCTGATAAGGTTTGAAGAAGTGATTAGGGACCAGAGGGAGCGTCGCAACGAACTGGGTTGGAGCTTCTGTCAGTATTTTCTTCTACAGGTGATTCCTCATCACATTTACACTGCTGGAGATAATGGATTGGCATTACAGCCTACTGTGTGCCTTAGCCATTTGTTGGAGGTATAGCTCCAGGCTTTCTTAACCTCTCGATGCCAAATGAAGATGGAAAGAAGGCATCGCACCCTGGTACCGAATGAATAAGTGGTTGGGTAGGCTCTGGAGCCAGTCTGTCCCCAACCAGAAATCAGACCCCAATTGTCTAGTTGCAAGCTCATAGTGCAGTCACTGTATTGACTGTCTGCTCCATTTCTTTTTAATTGCAAGAACATACTTTAATTTCTAATTTGCGTGTTGTGCCCTCGTTAAAGATTTAGCTGCTCCATACAGTAAAACCCTGTTTGGAGGTACCCGCTTACAAATTTCCCTGCATAAGAAGTCAAGAATAGTTTACTACTGAAATTTTCCTGTGTGATAAACATATATGTTGCTCTTTTAATACACAAAAATTTCACAATGCACAATTTCACCCATTTAATACGCTTTTGCATCAAAATCTTAAGCAGTTTCTCAAACACAACAGAGCCGGTGACCTTTGGTGCTCCCTGATGGTGGTGGATTGAACACCAAAACGTGGGGATGACGTTGATACAACTATATAATTGTAAACAGTGTGTGTATTTGTTGGTATATCTTAAAAGTTTCTCATTTGTTTAATTTCTTAGTGACATGCAGTAATGAAATAATGATATGAGTTTCTAAGTTCATAAAGATTGATCTTCAAGGGTATTTCCACCACAGATCAGAGGTACAGATAAGCAACTCAATGTTAATCTGTGGAAAAGAGTGGCAGGAAATGACATTACATTTTGACTTCACTGCCTTCTGTTTCCACACGTGCGTTTCGCACATCTTGATATGTCATGAAACATATGCAGTTTGCAACATGCATCAGCATGGTTTTAATGGATGACTTTGTGACTCTGTTTCACTTTAGTTTTAATGATTTTAGGTATCTATTGTGCAAAATGTGTATACCTTTTGCACTGACTTGGGACTGCTTATGTGTGTACAGTTTTTATCGTGTATAGCCATTAATTAAGATTAATTAAGATGTGATCAGCATGGCTGTGACATCAAAAACTAGCACAAAATGTAAGCGTTTCTCAGTTCAAGGAAATCTGGTTATTGTGAGCATGGTGGATGCTACGTAAAATTTTCCTTGTAAAAGGAATTGTTTAAGAAGTTTTCATTTTGTCAACTTAAAAGTGAGACACAGTTCTCATTGTAAGTGATAAGTTGAGCTGGGAAAAGGTAAAAGCAGCAAAATATAATAAAGTAGCTCAGAATTTATGAAATACTTCAGGTAAGAATGAGCAGTTCATCTACAAGTTGTGCTTGTAAAAAAAATTTGTGTCAAAAAATGTGTCACAATCACTAAAGAATGTAAGATTTGAAATGTGGTTTGGTGGTGAAATTAAATCTTTAAGTGCAGAGTTTATGTGGAATAATATTCTACCAAAGGGGATGGTGGTTTCGGTACAGAATTATGAAGTTACCATTTTCAGGTGTACTCTTATAAGACATTTTGCCAAATAATAAGCAAAATTCATAGAATTTTTCCAGAAATGACTTAAGAGCATTTCACAGTATTGCGATAATGATAAGAAGAGAGCCATGTCCCAGGCCAGGAACAGGTTTTTTTGTAGCTGTACATAAATATACATACAGATTTCCTTTCATTTGCAGGAGGAAATGGCTTTTGTGTTGGAAATGCTAGGTCTGTATGAGGAGGCCTTGGTTCAGTATGATGAACTGGATGCTCTCTTCACACAGTTCATCCTCAACTCTAATGTTGGTGGTAAGGTGAAATCTTTTGCTATGTTCGGAAGGTTATAGAAATTGAGTTTTGAAATTTTCTGATCATGCCAAAAGTAAGTTTGTGTTTACAATCATTCCTCATATTTTGGATATTTTGCATCATCTTAGGCTATAAAACACACAACATTTCAAAGGCTGGCTATGCCTCCATATTAGCCCACCAGAGTAGGTTCTGCCCTACTTCCATTCGACATGAAGGCAGAGGCAGGTCCAGCTTCTGGAATATTATGGGTTTCTTTATAGCCTGAGATATTAGATAGTGTCCATGTTTTTTGTATAGATTGATATGACGGAGTTTGTTCAAAATTGTGGTCATGGCTATGATTACATACCACTGTCAGAATCCATTAAAGTTTAATGAAATTCATGTTGTGTGCAGAAACTCCAGAATGGTTGAGCAACTTCCAGTGTCCATTTGACAGCTGGCCTGGTTTGATGTTAGGTCAGACAGTCAATCAGGCACAGAGGTCACTGCTGAAGGAATGTAAGGCATCGTTACTTGAGTTTCGCAGCTACCTCTTCTCTCGACAGTGTGCTATGCTTCTCCTTACATTCAAACCTTGGGAGGTAAGGTTGCTAAATGACGTTAATTTTTCACTGATAACGTGACTGAAAAATACGATATGAGTGAAATTAGAGTGCATATACATTACATTCAAAAAATGTACTCTGTCCCGTCCCAAATCTTGTATTGTCTTCCTTCCTGCTTTATGTATTTATTTATTTATTTTTCTTTCTTTATTCATTTTTCATTCTTTTTTTGTTTTTTTTGTTCTTCATTTTTCTTCTGTCCTTTTTTCTTTCCTTCCTTGTTTGCTTTTTTCCTTTCTTTCCTTTTTTCTTTCTTTCATTCCTTCTTTCTTGCTGTGTTTTTCTTCCTCTCATTCTTCCTTTCATTCATTCTTTCTTTATTTCTTCCTTTTTCTAGCTTTCTTTCTTTCTTTCTTTCTTTCTTTCTTTCTTTCTTTCTTTCTTTCTTTCTTTCTTTCTTTCTTTCTTTCTTTCTTTCTCTTTTTCATTGTTTCTTTCCTAAAGGTTTAAAATTAATTTGTGTATTATAATTTTATGTGATTTACACCATGTGAAACTTGGATTATCCCTCTAACAATGAATGAGGTGGTGTATCAGTAGTGCAGTGCACTTGTATTCAGGAGAGGCCTGGTTTGAATCTCCTGTCCTCATGCGGATAGTGTGTGGTTTTCTCAGTCCCTCCAGTCAAATGTTGCAATAACATCACAATTAGGCCACAATCTCCCAAGTCCTTTACAATTGGTCATTCAGTCTACCATGCAGTGGTATATCTTGTGAGGTGCTGACATCACCATAAAATAAACCACAAAAAATGACACTGGTGGTGAGGACACGAGTAAGGGTGCATAAGAATATGGGAATGTTAAAGGAGGAAATTAAAAAATGGTGTGCCTTGCAATTTTTGCTGTACCTGTTACACTGTTACGATCCAGGGTATTTCAGTCAGCCTAGTGACTAGTCTGTGTGCGGGGCAACCAAGGAATTTTTCAATTCCCAGTCACAGCAAGAAATGAGTGGTCATCTTTACATCCCAACCCATTTGCCTCTGGAGAAAGAACCCCCAGTACCCACTGGTGACCCCCAGAACTGGACTGGTTTGGAGAAGATAAATCTAGTGCCAACATTAAGAATAGATGGAGCAATGTTTCCACTTCTCACGTGCCTTCGTGGCATGGTACTTATTTAAGCTCAAGAACAACTTATGCGTGTCATTTTACCTATACCAATGATGTTGTTGGGGTGACAGAATGACTCCTGCCTGGGGTGAACTGTAGCGTGCATGGATATCCATATGAATATCGTATGTATTTACAACTGCCTAAAGACTGCAGTCGACACTGAATTGATTGGCAACACTGCGTGAACACGTTGACAGTGCTTTGGCTGACTCTGTCTGCAGCCGTACCTACAGGGAGTGCATGTTTTTTGCAACACACTTCACTCTTTTTGACAATTTTCTTAAAAGTTTGAAAACTGCTACCTTTCACTGTATCTGATGCACAGAATGTTAAATCAACAAAAGAGACAAGAAAAACCATTACTTTGGACATGATATTTTACCAGTACCAAGTCTGTATATTTTCCTGTTGATTATGTTTCTTCATAATAACCCAGCTAATTTCAAAACTAATTCTTTGATACGTAACTTCTATACTAGGAGTAAAAATCAATTACATCTCCCAATAGTTCATCTTGCCTCTATCCAAAAAGGTGTCACATATTCTTCCTTAAGGATATTTAATGCCTTACCTACTAATTTATTACAATTGCAGACGAATAAGGTGCTATTTAAATTATTGCGGAGAAAATACCTGCTTGTCAGTGCATTTTATTCTGTAGATGAATTTTTAGCACACTCTATAAATATAGTCTAGTGATTTTTTTTCTTGTTTTATTTTTCATGTTTATACATGCATTGTTAATTTCTGTTGTTCATGGTTGTTGTGTTGGTATTGTAATAGTTGCAACATTTACTATCTGTTGTTTTATTTGACAAGGCTGTTTATTGTAACCTAGAATGCTTGTGTGTTGTTCTATTTGATGAGGTTGCTTATTGCAACCTAGAATGCTTACTTATTAATGACTTGTTTCATATTCAATCGTTAGATGAAGTCTGGATTTCTGAAATGGATTTATGTAAATGAAGCATAAAGTTTTGAGCCAACATGTGTTAGGAAAGAGAGTGAGTGAGGTCACACACGAACTCAAATTTTCACATTCAACTGTGAGCACAGTTGTGAAGAATAAGGATGGTTGTTTGAAGGAAGTGAAGAGTGCTTGGCCAGTGCAATCTGTAGGGATGGAAAATGTGTTGGACGGATTCCTGAGGTGGGAAAACTTCTGAATGTACAAATAAAATGGCCACACATAACCTCTCTTTACACCTCTGAACCAACCAACCATTCCATTTGGTATTTTTATGGTGTGAAATGTTCCCCCTGGAGTGAAACCTGATTGATAATGAGTTTTATATTATTTATAATGCTATGCTTGTGGAAAGTACAGGGTCAGCCTATGGTGACTCGAAGTATGCAGTGGTACAGTTGGTTGAGGCACTGCACTGTAAGCTGGAAGGTTGCAGGTATGATCCCGATGGTGTCATTGGATTTTTCATTGACTTAATCCTTGTGGCTGCACTTGGAGTTGACTTAGCCTCTAACAGAAATGAGTACCAGGAATATCTCCTGGGGGGTGAAGGCTGCCACTGTGTGTGCTTGACAGTCTTGCCACTTTCATGTGCCGATGGCCTAGAAAACCTGAGAGTGTCAACCTCCTGGAGCCCAAAGGGCCTGTCCAGGCCTGTACAGGGATAGCTTTAGTAGCTAGATTATGGTGACTCACTTTGTGACTGTCATCCATGAAGCCAGTGAATAAATACTTCAGGACTTACCTGTACTTGGTGTAACTTTTCATCGCCTTTGATTCGTCTGAGCATACTTGCCCCTCTACCTTTCTGATACCCATTCGGTCATTCTTGAACTCATCTCTTTCCTTAAGTTTGCTGGAAAATAGTCACAGTAAAATATTCAACTTGTCTTCAAAAGAGTTTTGATATTGAGGTATGTGTTACCCAAAACTTGTTCAGAAAGTTGGTTCACATAATATTCTTAATGTATTGCTTGTAAGCAGTGTGGAACAGCAGCTGTAAGTAAATCTTTCAATGAAATAGATGTATCAACATTGCAGAACTGCAGTGCTAAACCAGTTAGAAAATTAAACACAGTGTAATAATAGGAGCAACAATAATTTAGTTGCATTATTTCAAGCTATACAACCACTGTTTGTAACTCAACTGTCATGTAAGTCGGTGGGTACATGTTGTACAAGACACAGCCATTAAAGCTTAGAGATACAGTAAAACTTGTTTAAGAAGTCCCCAGTTAAGAAAATTTCCCACCCAAGAAGTCAGGATAAAATATTCTCCCATTTGATTAACATTACATGTTGCCCTCTTAATACATCCCTGCATATGAAAATTTCCCAACTAGAAAGTAACAAATTTGATGACAAAACAATTTTTTTTACCCATTTAATACATTTTCTGTTTCAAAATCTTAAAGAATTTCCCCAAATTTCCATTCGTTTCGTTTTCAAAACGCAGCATTCAAATGGCGCGGTCAGTTCATAGGGTTAATCTCCAAGGTCATTTCCCCCACGTTTCACACAGTGGAATGGTGCAACCTCACAGCCGACACAGGGGTGTCATATTTCTTCCGCGATGCACAGACTGTAGTCAGTCCCCACTACTCAGTCTCTCACGACAACCAAAAAATTGTATCGGGCGGTCAGAAGCTGATCCTGGCTGTTCCGTGACGTGCATAATCCTGTGTTTCGCAACAGCTGGCATGTAGCAGCTCACTTGCCGCTTCAGCTGCCTGGGACTTGGAGGAAACGAAGGCAGCCAATAACATTTGAAGAAGTTTAGGCACATGCTAGTCGAAATGACACAATGTTCCATGATGTTGGGGGGACAGCAGTTTGACACAAGATAAGTGAGTGGTTGCTTGTGACAGCTTGTTTAAATGTAATTTATCAGCAGTAATAAAAAATGGGTCATGGTGTAGTGATTGTGAAATAGTTGTGGTGACTGTGCAGATGAGTTACATCAGCAATTCCAGAAAATAAATTCAAGACACTGAAGAGTTAGTGAAAGTAACTGGAACTACTGACCACCCCTTATTGTCTACCTAAAAGTGAACCTATGGAATCTGAAGATGTATACTGCTACTCGTTTTGAAAAAGGAGCAACAAGCAATGCTTGAAAAATATTTCAAGGAAAAGGAAACATCTGGAATGAAATGTGAACTTGTGAATGAAAAGTCAGTAACAGTATAGGTAAAGGTGTAAATAAAACTGTGAATGAAAGGTTACAGACAAAATGGTTAAATGGTGAGACATGAGTGAGAATGTGTTTAGATAGCTGCAAATTATACAAATTCAGCATACATATGTAATAAGTTCACAAAAAATTTAAAAAATAGAACTTTTCAATCGTACCCTTTTAAGAAATTTCCCGCTTAAAAAGTCAGATTTTCTTGGAATTTTCAAAAAGTCTTAACAGGCTTTTACTGTATTTTTATTTTATTTCTGAAAATGTTGCATGGTTACAGTTTTTCATATTCAAGAAATATGCAACAGTGAGAATTTCTAATGGCATTTCAGTTTATATGTACATTACATATCTCCCCACTTTGTCATAGAGTTTTGTATCTTAAGCATCTTGAAATATTTGTTTCAGATAGCTCAACGGTCCTTGCCATTTCTTCACAACTGTATCAAAGAACTGGAAATTCTTGAGATCTCTGCTCCACCAGGGGCTGTTGCTTGCTGGGTGTTTCTCTGCTCCCTGGAGGTTTTACACACTTGTGAACGTTTCAATGACAGTGGTCAAGTAGAAGCATATTCACTTTACACTGCAAGCCTGTGGGCTTATGCTCGAGACAAGGTTAGACTGACTAATGGACCATTTCTACATTTGCACGTTATGAATGTGAGCTCACTGTATTTTCTTTTCTGCAGAGTGTAATACAGGCATATGAAACTGGATTTCAGAAATTCTGCTTGATTGGGATCCACCTAGATCTTTTTGTCATGCTCACATTAAACAATGATGTATCATTTTATTAATTTAAACATGTAAACAGTTGCTACTTCCAGTGGTAAGGCGGTTTAAGGCATATCATTTGTACTGAGCAAACACTAGGGTCATGGGTTTAATTTCCACGAAGCTCGTAGATGAAGATACAAGTCTGCTGAGTGTGACATTGTGTCATTGGGTGAGTAGTTCCTGACATTTCAAAGGATGGTAGTGCCAAGAGGAATGGCTAGCTAGTCTTCCTTGACCACTTGATCCTGAAGATGAAGGTAGGACTGTCCTTCGAAATGTTGGGAACTGTTCACCCAGTGACAAAGCATCATACCGCAGAAGACCTGTATCTTCAGCAACACCACAGTGAGAACCTTAAGTCTCACATAAGCTCAAAGATGTCTCAGTATGTTTTCCATTACTGTTGATCAGTCTACTCACCAACACTTTACACCACAAACTGGGAGCTCTGTCCTGGTCTTGGAAAGCTACTAGTCACTCAGTGGGTCAAAGGTATGGTCTGCCTTTTATGAAGCGTGAAGGATCATTGTTGTGTTTGTTGAGCTTTTTAGAGCAATGCAGGTGAGTTTCCATGGGACACAATACAGGCACTTGTTCAGAATTCTTGAGCTTTCTGGAGAATTGCAGATCAGCCTCCATGGGACACACATAACCAGTACCCGTTCAGAATTCTTGAGCTTTCTGGGACACTGCAGATGTATTTTCATAGCTTGTTTCTATTCAGAATTCTTGTGCTTTAACGTCACTGCAGATGAACTGCCACTGGACACTTACACGACTGGTATCTGTTCAGAATTCTCGAGCTTTTAAGGGCTTTGTAGATGGGTTTTCCCCCCACAGTTTTTATATGCCTTTTGTGTACCCACATTTAGAGCTGTAAACAGAAAGGACTCTTTACTTCCTTTACAGCCCTCCTTTACATAAATACTTCTTTGCTATACAGAGTTTCACCCCTTATTTTTGTATAAGGTGGTATAATGTGGTATACCTTATTATTTACTGTGGACTTACTTTTATGAAAGCCAGAAATGTAATTCCTACATATGGGTTGTGTTTCTAGCTGCGTGACTTAGGTCAGCTCTGTGGCCTCATGCCAGGCAACGAGCCTACCAGTGAGCAACTACATATAGTGGTTGGTCTCTCAGCTGGTATGGGAGACTCCCACGGAAGCGCCAAAGAGCCTACACCTACGGACAAATTGAAGGAAGCACTTTCATCCAAAGAAGCTTTCAAGAAACATTATCTGGTAAATTTATGTGGCCTGTACATCTGTAATGTCCAGTCATTTCTCACTGTGGCACTTTACATATTAGCAATTACTTTCAGAAAATTTACAGCTTAAATTAATTTAATGTCGTCAGCTTATTTAAATATGCTGGACATATCAGAATGAATTTTGTCCTGAAGTTTCTCAACATAGAGCATATCACCTAATTTCAGTATTCTCTACACCAGTGCAGTATCTCATAAGATGTGGTAGCCGAACATTTGGGGAGACGTTTGTATGTGTGTGTGTCCAGCCTCACCCCAAGAAAGGACCCTCTGACCCTCCAACCTTCTAGTTTTTGCTACGATATGGGTGGAGGAACAGAAGGAAGCAAAATAAACAGGGTGTGAGGATGGAGACAACAAGGGGGGAGTAGAAAAACATGGGCAATATATACGAAGATCTACCAAACTGGTGGCAGTCATTTGGGAGATTCAGAAAAGAATTCAGGAATCCTTGTTGTAGCCGGCATGAAGTAAGGTAAAACAATAACCAGTAAATGTATTAGTGATAAATAAAAGGTGAAGTAACTTCAGCTAGTGGATGTAATAACTAATCAATAAAGCTGTGAAACTTAATCTGAATAATCCATCTCCTTGTCAGGCATACTGTTGGGCCGTGCACCATATGAAAAATGGTTATGTCTTGTATTACTAGTTATGGTAAACATTTTCCATGATGGATGGTGGGATAACTGTTATTAGAACTTCATTTCAGTGAAAGAAAATATAAAGAATATGTGTGGTGAAACTGAAATAGCAGCATTGGGTAGTAAATTTGGATTTTGGAGAACTGTATGGTGTTCTGGCAGTTAATAGAGGGTGATAATAACAGTGTCATCATAGCTTATAAAATCCGAGGTGTTCATGGTAGTGAGGATTCATATTGTAGTCTTTTGGGATATAACGCTGTGTAGTTTGATAGGTAAATAGCTGAGTATACAGCCTCTGTCTTCAAGTATGTTTCTTTGAAATTTTGGTAGGCATGCCTACACTTGTGGTCTCACCTTCTGTTGATCTGTTTTAATCATGGTGACTCTGAATTGACTTGTATGTTTATGTTTATCTTGGTCTCTGCCTCTTCTGTATATCAAAAAATGTCACTTTATTTCTCAGGAACTAGCTGAACTTGCCATGGGGACTTACAAACACATAGGTCGAATTCGCTCAGCACGTATGATTGGCCGAGATTTAGCAGCATTTTATCTGCAGCTGGGCGAGATGCAGAAGGCAGCTGTGTTTCTTGCTGATGCACTTAAAACATTTGAAGAAGAAAACTGGAACCACCTAGCCATACAAACACATCTGGAACTGGCTGATTGCTACAGGGAAATGAATGACAAGGAGAGGTAGGTGGCATTCCTACTGCTATGTTGAGGGGGTTACCCACCTGCTCAACCACAAAGCTAGAGGATGAGGCCTTGTTGGCTGTCCTCAACCACATATGCAGTATATTCGCGGTTACCCTTCATACCTAGAGGCAGTCTGTGCCACTGTCAACCGCAGAATATGTCATGCCATTGGGTCCCACTTAATACAGCTGACAAGACATTTGCCATATCTACCTGAATATAAGATTACCCTCCTTCCTCATTTTCAGTTTCAATGAATATACCTGTATTCACATCAGCCACATTTGTATGTCACTTAGTGTTTTTGTGCTTAATAATGTGGAATTAAATAGTCATCAGAGTTAAAATATTAAGTATGTGCTTGTAGGAGAAAGTTACAAGCACATCACTGAATCAACTAGTCACTGCTGCTACTTTCATCAGTAAAAGAATTGTTTTCTTCCTGATTGTCCTGCCATAGCACATCATCATTTGTTTGACTCATATTGTTTGACACAAACAGCACTTTTTAAACCCCTACATGATGGATTGTGGTGAAATGTCATTCCAAGCACTCCTTCAGATGATCTCCGTATGTTTCCTGCTGGTGTTATTAGCGAGTTTCCAGATAGTAACAATTCCCCATACAGCCAGTGTATTCAGTCTTCAAATGGTCTGTTAACTACCACATCTATAACATGTGATTATGAGATTATGCTACCTGGTATGCTCACTAGGTCTGTGTTTATATTAAAAATTAGGGTTTTCACTTTCTCTGTTACATTACCCTTGCCAGCATTCAGTGCCAGCACTCGTCTTTTCTTTAGAAGAGCACCTTATTTTCTGTCCCAGACTCCTTTCAGCCATTTGACTGTGAGTTCTTCTGTCATTCACTAATTCTCATTACATATAAGTATAATTTTGGTGCAGATTGT
Organism: Coptotermes formosanus; assembly: GCA_013340265.1. Lineage (NCBI taxonomy): Eukaryota > Metazoa > Arthropoda > Insecta > Blattodea > Rhinotermitidae > Coptotermes > Coptotermes formosanus. The sequence goes on from BLKM01000454.1 coordinate 2,090,689, forward strand.
TAATGACACTGGTGTGTCATTAATTTGTCAAGGTAGTGCGTAGAAAGCTTTTGCACTAATGCAGTTATCCAATAAAAAGCTAACCTCATACAGCACAATAAACATTATTGCTTGATCATTACTGACTTTTAAATCTTGCCACAGAATCCGGAGGGATGTAGCAGCTTTCAGTGCCACTATTCATATTGTTTATCTGGTAACAGGAAGGCATTTTTATGTTTTCCTATCACTAACTCCAGAAGTTCTTCATTACTGTCATTGAAATTCCTTTGTCCCAAAAATGTTTGAATTTGCTCTCTCTCTCTCTCTCTCTCTCTCTCTCTCTCTCTCTCTCTCTCTCTGACCTGCAGTGTATGCTTTCTGTTCTGTGACATGGAATTTTTATTCTGCAATATATTTTGTGATTTTTTGAGCATGTTTAATTACCATCAATTTAAAATCAGTGTCTTAAGTGCAGGGCATTGGTTGTGGTATTTCAGATGCCTTACAAATGGTCACCAATGATTTTTGCAGAATACTTTAACTTCAGAAATGTGTCACTTCAATATGGATTGCTGAAGTGACACTTGAAATGAGCTGTCAGCGTGTCAGTAATAAGTAATAAATATAAAATATATGTAATTATTGTAGCAGCTGTATAATTTTCTTTATTCATCTAGCTGCAGCCAATACAGGAACATTTGCCTTACTCACAGAACATGTTTAACTTTAAATATGATATTGAAGTACCCCTCACTCCCAGTTTTTCAGATCATGAATTAGGCAAAAATGGTCATTTTATGTTAGGGTAAGTACAGTATTACAACAAAAATATGTTTTCTTATGAAATAAGAAAGACAATTGTTGCTGTTTTAACAGGTAGAGCGTTAAGCCACTTCTAACAGTGAGAGAAAGGCATATGATTGGTTAAAGGCAACAACTGTAGCTGTAGTCTCATGGGGTATGTTACACAACCAGATATATGTCAGTTCATAGTCAGCCAGTGTGACAGCACAGATGAACCAAACAGTCACCTGAGGCAGCACATTTTACAGACACACTTTTGGCTTTTGACCCTCTTTTGTTTGTATTGTGATTATTATTTGGCAGTGCAGAAATATAAATAAAAGTATGCATGATCTCAGGCTTCCACCACTATGTAGGTGAGATATGTACTCTTCTGGGATATTATGCAGCATAGAGTGGTAATTCTGTACAGACATTCTGGGACAACCTATCAGTCCTACCATCAAGGGGCAAGAAGTCCAAGTCCAAGAAGCCTTGGACTTCTTGAACCTTGAAGATGGGACCAATAGGTTGTTCTGAAATGTCACTACAGAATTATTACTTTACGTTGGTTAATATGCCAGAAGAATGCAGGTCTTAAATAAAACTATGCATTTTGCAAATGTGAGACCAATGACAAATTTGTCACAATGTCTGGAAATTTGTGTTACTCAGACCAAGTTTTGAGAAAGTTGTGATTTAACTGAGGAGGGTGGCAGTGGAGAATCTGGTCACCTGAGATGACGTGTAGGCTTGTAGCAGCTCTGCTTTGCCATTTTAATAGTCACTACTGAATTTTGCATTGTGGAACTCCTATGATCTCGCAAGCTTCCATGTACGCATATGCTTCAGTGCAGGAGCACAGGACACAGTCGACAGCCCACCCTGAACTCATTGAAATGTGGTAAGCTTGTTGGGTCTTACAAATATGAAATTTTACTTTTAAACTCTTTGGTTTACAATTGAGGAAAACAAAGCAAACTTGCCCCCAGTATTCAGCCAAGCATCATGCCATAAAGGCATATGGAGGAGTGGAGGTGTAGGTCCGCACGAAGTAGATGTGTGTGGCCAAGTTCATGTCTTGACTGCTGCACTTACAAGGAAAGAACCCCTAATACCCTTTGCATAGGAAAATGGGTAAGCCCCACAGCTAGTCTGGTGTTGTGAAGAAGCAAAGGACTCTGCCCCTGCTGGAAATTAAGTCCTTGTTTTTGGTTGCCTTAACCTGTAGCCAAGTCACTGAGTTGACTGAGCTATCTTGGTAGATTAAGGCTACAGGTCCACATCACCAAAAAACAAGTGGCTTTCTGGATGAACACACAATTTAAGAGCTTTGAATTGGTGCAACAGTGAGCTTTCTGTAGATCAGTGGATGGATGGACAGATGGACAGACGGATGGACGACGGACAGACAGACAGACAGACAGACTGTATTCTATAGAACCTGGTTAACTGGATATGGAGGAAGTCAGTGTACAAAAAAAATACACTTACTTATAGTAGAGCAGACACATGAGACGTGACAAACATAATTTTTCCATGCACGAGGAATCCCTCATAAATATTTCACAGTACATGTTTTAAGTCAACATATAATTAGCAAGTTGCTGTTAATGACATGAGATTTACAAATTCATAAGATTTACAAATTCATCAACAGTGTAAGGTGTGTGACAAAAGGAATTGTTTATGGCCATTGAAATTGTTCTTATTAATTGAGCATAGCCAAAGTGAAACAGTTTAATGATTTAGCTTGAGAGAAAACTTAAAGAATATTTAAACTTTCAAAATGCTCTATGTCTGAAAAATGTTTTTGTCTGTCATTTATCAGACTCCACAGACTTGTCATATTTTATTAGAATCAAGTAAGATTATGAAATGTTTGCCCTAAACTTTGTTGCCTTCACTTCAAGGGATGCAATGTTCAATTTTGTATGAGTTGTATTAAGTTCAACTTTTGTAGTAAAAACTAAAATGTAATGGAACTGTGTGTGTGAAACAAAGCACTTAGGATCTGTGTGTGGCTAAAATGAATGGTAAAAGTTAAAGCTGTCCGTGTGCATGCCATGATGGCATATGAGGGGGGGGAGTATAGCTTCATCCGTTCTTAACCTTGGCACTAGATGCAGGTGAGTGGTCAGCTTCACACCCCAGCTGCTATGCCCCCCAAGAAAAGAGCTCATGGTACCGATTGGATATGAGACTGGATGAACACGAGAGTTGGTCTTGATGTTTTGTAGAAGAGGTCAATCAATTACACCTACCAGGAATCAAACCATGATTGCTAGGACATTCAGTTTGTAGCCTAGTCATTGTACTAACTATCATAACCAAGCTCAAAAACCCTTGGTATACAAGTCAATTTAATTGTATACTGCTCAGTGAAAATTAAAGTCAACCAAATGAAAAGAGTAATAAAAATTTCAACTTAATTGGCTTTCAATGATGTAACGGCTCGTGCAAACACCACCAGCACATAAATCAGGGAATGGTTGTGTTGTGTACTTACGCAGATCATGGCTTGTTTGGCAGAATTTTCTTGGTGGTGTCAAGTGTTTGTATTATCTAACAGTGAATTTTTTTTGTCAGCTAAATAACTGCCACCTGCACAAGGAACATCTCTACAGTAGAGTTAGTGAGTTGTTTGAACAGTTCCATATATTTTGTTCTTCTCACTGAACTTGAAGATATTACTGTCACTATTCATGTCTCATGTTTTTTGTTTGTAGGTTTATCAAAACCAGTGCAGTAATTGCCAGTGCTCCTGAGTTAGACTTACCTACAAGAATTTTATATTTTGATAAAATTATAAGTATGTTGGAGGAATTACAGACAGGTAAAAATACCTTATAAACATCTTCCTCTTTTTAACTCATTTGCTGACTTTGATAATTGTTACTTAGTTGTGCATATTTTCTTTGATCCTGTATTTCATTTAGTGAAATAATGAGCACAAATAGTGCGAACTTACACGTGGAATACCTATCGCCCTTTGCTGCTTACATTTAACAGCCTCCCTTTATTCATGCAAATAACAAACCAAGATTGCTTAAGAGACGACTGAAGAATGTAAGTGATACAAGTTGCAAGAGTGTGTTGGGAGGGCACACGGATTGGAGATTGCTACAGAGCCAGTGGGAGGGAAAGAATTTTTGGTCATTCTTTGTGTTCTGAGTGTAGGTATGATGTTTGGAACTGTCACAGACACTAGTATGGCATGCAACTGCCATTCCTAGGTGTGAATATGTTAAACAGTGTATTATGTAAAACTGAATATAATTTTCTGATGTCATGGAGGAAACTTTTAATCCCATCTTCAGGGTAGAAGGCACTTCGACCATTGCATCGTGGTGTTACAAGCCAGAAGACTTTACACTACAAATAGACTGTTTTAATAGCCTCAGATCCTAAAACTTTTGAATTGTTCATTTATGTGTTATTATGCCATGTCAGTTGTAAGCATAAGTTCCTTTTTAATGTGAGCTGTAATCTGTTATTTCAGAGTCACCACTAATGACTTCTTTGACTGATGCATTTAAAATAGTGAGTGTGGAAGTAAACCAGAACAGCAATAAAGTCTTTATACAAGACTCAACTGTAGAAGTGACTGTAGTGATTGACAGCTGTTTGCCCAAGCAGATCCTCTGTGTCCAAGCTGCGGTGTCCATAGAAGCGGCAAAGGATGGAAAAAGGCAAAATGAGATGCCTAGTGCTTGTCCACAAGAACAGCCTGCAGAGAGAAAACAGAGCAGTGGTGGGAAAAAGCAGCAGTCAATACAGTCACAGCAAAATACCACAGGCGATGCCCAACACCCCAAGTAGGTCTATTCCCGAGCCTGCAGTATAATTACAGCTAAATACGTATCTGCGTAATATAAAAATAAGAGATCAAAGAAGAAATAAACCTTTATGTATGTTTATTTAATGAGTTTCATCTCCATGCATTAAATAACATAAAAATAAACACCTATTATGCTTTAATGTTCACTCATTCTCCTACATGTTTCGACCCTTCTGGGTCATCTTCAGGGAGGCATCAAATTTTACACTAAAAGATCAATATCATGGCAGTAAATGGTGAAGGTATCCTAGTGCAGTTGATCCTAGTTTTTCATTCAGGCATGTTGTGTGTGTGTGTTTGTGGAGGTTCAACCCTCCATGAACACGCAGTTTTTTTTATTAACCTTTTAAAGCCTAGCGGTAACTTTACAAACAACCAGGTTTAACATTAAAAAATTCTACATGTTGCCCACATTGCGTTTTTGTGTTTTATATGAATCTCAGAACAAACAGCAACTTTTGCCTTATAAAACATTGAGAGATTGGTTTTTATAACCGAAGTGGAGAGTGTTTACAGCGCGGTATGTACTGAGTCCTTATATAAAACAGACACGCTTCATCTTTAAAGGGTTAATCCTATAAAACACATACTTGAACATGGCCACATCAAAAAGGGGCACAAAAGTGATGCCAATCCCAGTATCTGGAAAGGGGAACATAATAAACAAAGTGGATGGTGCTCCAAATGTCCATTGCACCAAAATCACAGAAGAACTAAGGGTACCTATGAGAAAGGTTACTGACAAAATGCTGGGACGGTCAGATAGGGTGAGAATGTGTGAAGCTTTTCATTTACCAGAAACTGCTGCAAATTACACAGATTTAGCATACATACGTAATTTTCTCAAAAAAATTTAAAAAAGTTTGTAAGACATTTTCCTGCTTAATAAGTCTAATTTGTTGAATTTTTCTGAAGCATCTTAGGAGATTATCACCGTATGTTGAAGATCTTGTAATATTGTACTGTGTGGTATCAGGGGTTTTCTGCTTTCCTGTGCTTGTATATTTGTGTGAGTGAATTGATGTGTATTACACAAAACTTAATTACAAAGTAATACCCAAAATATATACATGCAGTGTGAATTAAAATCATATATTTACCAGAAATATGTTGGAGAAAATTGCATGATGAGGAATTTGTGCTCTTTATGAGATATTATCAGGACAGTCAGCTCAAGGAATGTGAGTTGGGCAGGGCATGTGGCACACATGGGAAAAAAGTGCATATGATATTTTGGAAGGAAAACCAGAAGGAGGTTACTTGTAAGTGGAGGCATAATATTAAAATGATCTTAAAGAAATAAGATGTAAGGGTTTGGCCTGGATTTATCTGGCTGAGTATAGAGACCAGTAATTACCTTTTGTCAACACAGTAATGGACATTCAGGTTCTGTAAATTGCAGGGAATTTTTTTGACTTGCTAAGCAACTGTTAGTTGTGAAGAAGAGTTCACTTTTTGGAGTGACTTACGTTTACCAAAAATAATATATGTATTTTTAGCAAGTCCTGTAGCCCTCACACTTTTAGGTTACATACAATGAAAAAAGAAAGTATCAGTGGATATGAGTTACGTAAAGATATTCTAAAGGGAATTTAGAATTTCTACTTCTTTTGTTACATGCTGCTGTAAAGTTACTGTGATGGCATATGTAGTTGGGGTGTGAGGGGCTCTAATATGTAGGAAGCTAAGACATCCACCAGCAGTAATGGTTGGCTTCCCTTAACTGTCACATTCTGTTACATATTACTGTCACACATTCACGTTGCTTTTGTTAGCAGGAGCAGCAGTGAGGAGTTGAAACCAGCAAATCCAGCTCTTGCCAGGCTGCATATGGTGGAACACCTCGACTATAAGCAGGACAAGAGCCTCAGCTCTGCTAGTATAGTCTCAAAGAACCCCAAGCAGTTTCTTCGGTAAGACAGCATGTTCTTATGAGGGATGCTAAATGGCTATGAACTTTATTTTGTGAAAAACTGTACAGTTGTCATACTGTACATGATATATGATGTGGGTATGAGGTAGTGCAGTGTTTCCCAGAGCTTTGTGGCTGTTGAGCACCATTTGGTTCTCCCAGATTCCAAGGTCCATAAAATATGGTGTAACCTATATCCACAATTCCTGTATGTGTTATTTTCCATAATTGTTCAATTCTTTTGGTACCAAAATATTGCCAGTGTAAATAATGTGTGATTATATTCGATGCATCACTCTTTGAAGTATCATATTGTCGCATTAATCATTCATAATTCTTGGTCCTGTCCAACATTATTCCCAGAATGATTGTTTATGAGGAACAAATAACAAAAGTAATATAACATTTTTAGAAAGTGAAGCAATGGTAACCTGCCCATGTTGGCGACTACTGTTACAGAAGCAGTGGTACTTACAAAATGTCATCATGCCTCAGTCAAGTGAAGAATGTAGGTGGAGCAGTGGTGATAAGGGGGATTTACTGTGAAGGATGTCAATGTGCACATAATTGTAATTTTATTTATGCTGGTAAGAAGAGTATGACTTTTCTACCACCGATTTTCATGAAGCCACAGATTTTAACAGCATTATATTCGGATTCTTTATATGAAGTTTTTCCCAGTTGGGACAAAAAACATGGAAAGTAGGGATATGTATTCATTTATGCCCATATGTAACACATGGCTTCCATTTCACAGATTTTGACTAAGTTCACAGTCACACAATAAATTTTTGTGTATGTCTCCTTTTCCCAATTTTATCCAAATCACATGTAGAAGGTATAAAATATGGAGAAATTTTTATTTACACCTCTAAGTGAAGTATGACTTGATGCACCAATTTTTACGAAACTCAAGCTGATTCAGCAACTTTTTTGTAAAGAACCCATTGTACCAGCCATCTTACAAATCTGACAGATAGTTTAGTCTCCGATACTAGGTCATGGCTAGAAGTACAAATGTTGTCCTTCCATAATATTTTACATCATAAAGAGCGCGTAGAGAATTATTTGCACACAGGTATTAAAGTAACTTTTTGCTTGTTGATTATTTTTATAGGCTTAAGTGGAAAATGTCTAGTTTTTATTTTTTGTGGTTAGTTTCTCATGTTCCTGACATATGTAGTGCTTTCCTGTAATTTTCATTTTCCTGCATTTATCCTCTTGCTACCCTCCTCCCTGACAAACTCTGAAACAAATAATTTTGCTTCAGTCAGGCATTTCTAACAATGTGTAATTATGATATCAGGATCAGTCTTGTGAATGCATCAGAGTGCTATTAAGAAAACCAGCACTAAAGTAGTGTTCCATATTGCAGTACATATGCGTGAGAATGAGTGGTTTAAATTGGATTGTAATGACTACTATAGAAGCAAGTGGCACATCACAGTATTACAGTGAGTGAAGGAGTAAATTCTTTATCCAGTTTGAGGAATCCGTCTGTCTGACATCAAGAAGAAACGAGGCTTTAAAACTATACATATTACACTTCACAGATTTGTTTGGTAAAGGAATTACAAATGATGTACCAACATCCATGCTCAAATATTTATATGATAAGGTTGAATATTTTAAGTATTTATTCAGGTAAAGTGAAAAAGTCTTTATACAGTGAAACACTGTTAAGAAAATTTTGAAAATTCCAAGAAAATCATACTTCTTAAGCGGGAAATTTCTTAAAAGGATAATTTTAATGAAATGGGAGAATTTTGGTGCTTTTTTATCCTGACTTCTTAGGCGGGGAATTTTCTTAACCGGGTTTTTCTTAAGCGAGTTTCACTGTACTTCTATGTGAAATTGTATTTTATTTATGTATATTTATGCAACCAACCAGTCACTGTTACTCTTAATGGAAGACACTAAAGACGTTTTCCTTCCTTATATGTACCTTTCATTTTAGGAGGACAGATAGTCATGGGAAGTATAGAAAAATATCAAACACACCAAAAGGAGATTTTTCATCAGCATTACTAACAGAAAACATTATTCTTCAACCTGGAAGGAATGAGTTTATTGTGAAATCGAAGGTACGCCAGAATTCAGTAATGAATATAAAAATGCTGTGAGCATTTATGTGATTATGATTGTATGAGGTGGCTGTTAGTCTATATGCCAGTTTCAGTGATTCATATTTAGTTGTGAGCAGTTTCTAAGTCCCAAGTCATTTGGAGTACTTCATTCACATACTGAATAATCATAAACAAGTTCTAAATCATTCAGACTACACCATCTAGATCTATGAGAAACTTTTTATGCTCAGTTGTTAATACTTTTGACTTGAATTCTAGAGGTATGGGGTTCGATTCCCAGCCAGAACAGTACCTATCCTGACTGGGGATTTTGTGGTCTTCCTCAGTATAACCAGGCAATTGCCTGAGTAATACTAGAAATTACTTCATCACTGCTTTCTTCCACGTCCATTCGCTCTCACTATTTACTGACATCCAGTCATTGGGCACTGTGTCGTCTGAGTTACTGTTACTGTTGCTAAACTAGACGAGCTTGCTTATGTCTTGAGTTTTGAGAATGTTCTTCTTTTCATGACAAGGCTCAAGAGAAAGGTTTGTACAGGCTGGGTCAGCTGTCACTTCTGTTAGCAAGAAACTTGGAGCTTCTGTCAAGCACCATCACTCCCTGCGTGAGTTTTGAAGTGATGAGAGAGCCATCTTCTCTAACACTCAACAAGGGAGAAAAAGACCTGCTGGCAGGACTTGAACAAGAGATGGTTCTGACACTTTGTGCAGGCAGCTACACTATTGCAAAGGTAAAGATTGTGTTTAAATGCTGTGTTACTAAGCGTCAACAATTATCAGTTCATTGTTGGAATATTATTATCGCTACATGTTTTTACTTAAATATAAGGATTTCAGGTTATTGCAATACAAATTGTTGTAACGGTATAATATGAACGTAGCCATGCTTGATGCTGGATGGTGGCTTAACTTACTTTTCTTGCCTGGCGGTATAAAGTTCTTCTCTTTGATTGTCCTGATAAGTAACCATGGCTGTAGTTGACAGCTGCTGTTAGGGATCTGCAGTAATGTTTCAAGCACTTTGGTGAAGGGGATTTCCATAAATTTAATCTTTATCATTTGGCTTCTAAATCCTAATGTAGCCACAAATGGCTGGAGCTGTTTTTGTTTTTAAATGCCCATGGCTGCACCTGAATGGGACAGAATTTTCCCTTTTGTCTGTGAAGAGGTGCATTTAGTGGGAAGTGGGCACCCATTCAGCTGATAAAGTTTAAATACTTTGTCATTCTTATTTCTGAAAGTGTAACTAACTAACTAACTAACTCTCTCCATGGTGTGAAGTCCTTTAGAAGCTAAGAGGCACCGAGACAAGAAATTCCTCACATGATGGGGAAGGCAGAGGTTCATTATGAGAGTACATCATTTCTCACCATCATGGGCCGCTTTAATCCAGTCCACACATTCTCATTCTATTTCTTTAAGTTATATTTTAATCACGTATTCCAATCTGCATTTAGGTCTTCCAAGTGGTTTTGTTCTTCAGGTTTTCTTAGAAAAGCTTTATATGCAAGTTTCTCTCACATGGGTTACCTGCCCCATCCATTACACCCTCCTTTGTTTGATCATCCAAATAATATTTGGCACAGAATATAATGTATAGCGATCCACACTATGCACTTTTCTCCAGCATTTTTTTACTCTGTCCATCTTACATCCAAATATTCAATTCAGCACTCTGTTCACAGCCACACTAAGGAACAGACACAATTATAGTTATGTATATTTTAATCTTAGCGTTTTTAGATAGACGACAGGAAGACAAAAGGGCCTGAACTGAATGGTATAGCAAGTATTATCTGAAGTTACTGTTCTTTTAATTTCTTCATAAATTAAAATTTGGCTGGTTAGAGTGGTTCCAAAGTAGTTAAACTTTGCCAAATTTTCAGAGCATTTGCCTGTATTAATATGTTATGATTTTATGCTACATTCTTGTGACAAGACATGAATGTACACTACGCATGGTATTTCCTGCATTTGATTGTAGACCAGTCTTTGTCTTAGCAGCGTCTATATAGTTTAAAACCTACAGTTTATAAAATCGTTAGTTTCTGCATTATTATGTCACACATGTACAATAACAAGAATTTTAATAATGTTTAATTAAGAATACTTCAATATTTTGCTTCTCAAATTATTGGTTAAACAAATGATTTCTCATATCTTGACAATAGCAAGACAGTCAACAAATGGATGTAGTTTAGTGACTAGGTACCAATGTTATGGAGCCACTTCTACCCTGAATATGGAAGCAGCAGTTTGCTGAAAAACCTTGATTCCTTTCTACCAAACTACATGATATTACACTGCAGAAAGTAATAACCTTTAAATAATCCAGTAGTTGGAATTTATTGTTGCATATGCCAGTTTGTGTCTCTAGGATTACTCTCAGTATTTATGTGGTGTTAAGTTGTAAACATATGATACATATTTAAAGAACTGAATGGTGTATGCTGTATCCTTACAGGACGCATATTTAAAGCTTCGCACATCAAGAGGTCTGCAGATGCAAGTAAAGTCAAGTGAAGAACCTCTTTCTAGGGATTTCAAGGTGCCTTTGCCGCAGTCTGAACCGTTCCAGACTCTGTCAATTCTTCTACGTGTACTAGCAGAGCTTCCACCTCAGAAAGATGCTGGCACCATAGAGCACAAAGCAAGTAACTAAGTCTCTGGTATTAAATTATGTTGTTTAAGCACCTAAAACTTCTCCATTGCTCCTTAAATCCTCTCCTTGTTGCTTTAGGTAAAACCATCAGAGCGTGAACATGACCACTTACCTCAGTTTAGTGCAAAGATGAAGAATGCATGGACCTCTGTTATATGTCTTCATGGCATGGTGCTTACACACAAGGACAGATTTACTAAGTAAAATTACTTTACTTTTGTACAGTCAGCTTTCACTTAATGCTCGAAATTGATCATGGCTGTAAAGCTTAACGTTTAAATGCCGAAGGTCCCCGATCGGGGACGCCGTGTAGGCATTTAAACCTGCCGAACATCCCATAAAGGGGCTGTGAATGTTGTGTCAAATTTGGAAGCAATTTGTTTCACCCCTGCACCAGGCACAGTTAAGCTCTGCTATGCTGTAGGTCCCTGAAGGTCAGGACTGCCTTGTGCAGTCGTAATTTTTCCTCCTTCGCCCCTCTAAGGCCCCCCAACATCGATGATTCAGTCGTCAACAAGTTGGATAAATACGCAGTTAGAGCTGAGTAACACTTCCAGACCAAGCAAGCCTCTGTTTTTACAGCTGATACTGGAGTCGTGTGTGTGTGTTGAATATGAACAGTGGGCTATGTAACAAACGCTAATTGGCCAGCACAACGGTCTTCAGTGGCGTATGTGACACGTATTGTCCGGAACGAACTAATGCACAAAAGCTGGAGATATCCACGAAAATGGATGTTTGCATGTACACAAGGTCTGACAGACATGCCTGTTCTAGTTGTGGGGCTCTCTGTAGGGGTTTGGGGGCAGTAATGTGCAACACACAGCTGTCAAACGTACAAAAAATTCCTCTGGACCCTCGAATACTAGGAATTCTACAAACATTCACATTGCAGCCTTAGATCTGTTTTGCTGTCATCATGTAAGCTGCCCATTACTTGGGGCATCAGATTTATCACCTCACAGCAATACAGAGCAGTCTTTGTAGTAGGTAAATGAGAAGTTCAGTGAGCAGTGGCCACACCAAAAAAAAAAAACACGTCAGCTGGGGGATGTGGGACAGAGGGTTTCACCCAGAGAGCAACTCCACATTCCTTTCTAAAAATAGATCGGTGTAACATTTCACACCAGCTGAGTTTAGGTTTCTCCAGCTGTGCTCAGACCATACGAACAGTCTTGGTGGGTCAGCACTGCCTTCACACGTCTGTAAATTACGTCCTGCAATGGCCAGCAGAAAAAGGAGACTGGATGACGTAGCCGTAAGGGAATACCTGGTTGCCGATACCGACTCCTCATCAGGTGCTGAGGCCAGTGATTTTGAAGATAAATCTTATGAATCAGAAGAGGAAGAGGAACAACAACAACAGCAGCAGCAGCAGCAACAACAACAACAACAACAACAACAACAACAACCAGCCTCAGTACCAGGAGATGAGCCGCAAGCTGCAACAAGTGGCGGAGGATTTCCAACCTGGGGACCGCCTCAAGGAAGGAACATCACTGTCCATCCTTTTGTTGGTCCAGCAAAAGGTGTAAAAAGGAGTGAGGCTCCACACATCAACAACGATAGATCGCCGCTGTCTGTGTTGATGCTGTTTTTTTCACAAATTTTTCACCTGCTGGTGGAACAGACAAACCTGTACTACCAGCAACACGTGGACAATCAAGCCGGTCCTAGCCGCCGACTGCCTGACATTACAATGTCAGACATGATGACTTTCATTGCCTTGGCTCTGCAGATGGGACACGACTTGAAAGACACACTTCATGACTACTGGTCTCGACTTAGACAGGTACACACCCCCTTTTACGGTGAGACCATGACATGAGACAGGTTTCTACACATACTGCATTTTTTGCACTTTGCAGGCGATGCACAGAGACCCGACCAAGGTGAGGAATACGACCGACTGTGGAAAATAAGGACCATTTTTGACACACTGAACCAGGCCTATGCTAAATTCTATAACCCCTCTGAACATTTGGCTGTAGACGAGGTGATTGTAAAATTTAAGGGTCGGGTTATCTTCAGGCAGTATATTTCCAAAAAAAGGAAACGTTTCGGCATCAAAATTTACAAACTGTGTGACGACTCAGGTTATACATATGACATGAAAGTTTACTTGGGTAAAGACTCACGCTCCGCCACTGACGAAATGACTGCAACACACGCAACTGTCAGACATTTGACTCGCAGAGTTGAAGGCTTAGGACACAAACTGTTTATCGACAATTTTTTTTCATCTCCGAGACTTTTTGACGCCTTAGAGAGACGTAAAATAAATTCATGCGGGACAGTACGGCCTGACAGAAAAGACATCGCGCAGACTTTGGACGGAAAAAGCTAAAATTGAAAAGGGGTGACGTAAGGGTTAGGACCAGGGGAAATTTGACTGCACTAGTTTGGAAGGACAGATGAGACGTTTACATGCTGACTAATATGGACCCACCACCACCAGAAGGGAATTTTTGTGAAAACAAACGCCCTGTGAAGCCTCACATCGTGGCACGGTACAACCGACACATGGGGTATGTTGACCATTCGGATCGCATGGCAAACACTTATTCCATGTGCCGGCGTACTTTCAAATGGACCACGAAATTATTTTTCCACTTTCTGGATCTGACAGTACTCAACAGTTGGATTCTGTTATCTTCGTGCAGAGCCAAATATACACACCGAGATTTCAGATTCCTCCTGGTGAGGAATTTGATCAAAGAAGCTGGAAGAAATCCAGATCGCCCCACCCCCAGTCTAGTTGGAAGGCCAAGTGCGACTGAAACAAATGTTATGAGACTGGACAGTCGCTACAACAAGCACTGGCCAGCTAAGTTGAACAAAGTCCGGTGCCGTGCTTGTTCAGCTCGCGGACAGCGAAGAGGCACAGTATACAAGTGTGCCCAGTGCAATGTCGGGTTGTGTGTGGTACCTTGTTTTGCTGAATATCACACAAAAGTGAATTTGGGTTAATAGTGTGTGTGTGTGTGGTGATAGAACAGTGATGCAAGGTGCCATGGATCTTCTTCGGCAACCAGAATTATGTGAGTAATACAGTACTTACACCACATTTTGTATAATGCATGCAATTCACGGGCCTAAATTTATTATAAAAATTTATTAATATTTTTTCCTGAATTAAGCAATTCATAAACACACGGCTAAATTTTGCGGCTTTAAGTTTGAGCGAAAAGTCTATGAAATATGATTTTTTATCTAAGAGCAAGCGTAAAAATTAAATGCCCGTTAGAAAAAACTCCGGCTGCTGGCCCTGCGCCGGGGGATTTAATTTCGACCTCAGAGGGTTAAGGCAGGTGTGTACATGTCAGAACATGATTTTACATACTGTACAGTGTAAATAAAATCAATTCTTTCTACTGCAACCAGTGTTCAGTGCCTTCAGTTAAGAAACCCACAAATGAAAACTAAAAATGAAAGGTCACACAAAAACATGTTAATGAAATTAAACACCGTAAAGTAAAGCATACAAAATATAAAGAAGTGAAGAAATTAAGGTAATTGAATAGAAAACATGAAGCAATTTGTAAAAATAAAATCAAAATATACACTTCTTATTATAAAACTTTCATATTAGCTGGGAGATTTCTTTATGGTTCCTTCATCAACTCTTCATAAACATGTGTTCGTTAAAGAGTGCTATTGCAAGTGGTTTCGAGCCCCAGGGTGGATGGTTAAAAATACTAATTAAAGGCAATATTGCAGATGACTGTAACTCAAAGGGTATTCTAGGTGCAGGTTCCTGTACGAGTAGCAGAGAAGTATCATTTTTTTGTCACATAATTCAACTAAACTCAGAAATTTCCATCTTCATGTTTCCTGTTTTCTATTTAAATAAGTTACGTCTTTCTTGCAGGTAACTTTGCAGTGTCCATGGATGCCGCAAGAGAAGAGCATCACATTGCACTTCCAACCGCCATTAATGTCTTCATTTCGCCTTCATACTGCCCACACGCGCAAGTTTGTGCAGGTTGTTGTTGTTGGATTAAATGTTCAAATGCTGGAGCTCAGCAAACCTACCCTCACTGTTACGGGAAACCATGATGTCAGGCTCAGGTCCCTTAATCCGACGAATGGACAGAAACTGGCAAGTTTCAATGCTTCTTAACTCATCTGCCTTCTTTCCCACCTCAGGTAGCCTCCCATAGAAAAAGTGACCGTATTTGTTACCAGTATTCCTTGTCTGTGAATTACTAGCATGTACTACAATCTTTAAAGCTGTACAGATCAGGAAAGTTTAGGTACACTTATGGACACAGGTGGGTTAATAAACTCTTAATTACATGAATTTATGAATAATCTAGAAACATATATGTATTACATTACATTCTGGTGAACACACAGCCACATTGTGTCACAGACTACCCACAGTAGTGTTGCAAACATAATTTTAGTGTTTATAAGCTTAGTAATTCACAGCATAGTACATACACTCACCCATGTGCCTGCACACATTGACACGCAGTAGTATACATTCCATTGACCCAGATTTCAGTCTTAAGTGACGACAGGATGTTGCATAAGTCATTAAAAGTACAAGATACTGTATGCAGATACAATACAAAAATGTTAGAAGGATATAGTTTTTTCATGTTTGATGCAGTAGACTGTTTATACAGCACTTAATCCAACAGTTGCACAATAAAGAACAATTATTTGTCACTTTATGATGTGCCTCCTTCATGTTTCAGTCTCAACATGGCCATCCTTGGGGACAGCTGTAACAAAAGAGTACAGTAATGGCAGATCCTGTTAAAGATGTGCATGTTTGGAGTCAGAAATAAAATGTTTTGAAATAAAATTGGTAATAGATTTAAAATACAGACTAATTACAAATACTTTTCATATAAATGTTTTATATTTCATGTGAATGTCTGTCTGTCTGTCTGTCCGTCCATCCGTCTGTCGTTGCAGAAAAACATTGTATAAATTTGTCATCTTTATTCATCATCATCATCATCGGCCTATATCTGTCATGGAGTTGGGCCACTTGTTGACCCGTTCCGGTCTCATGTTTCCAGAAGTCTCTTCAAAGGTCTTCCATGATTCCTTCTGCCAGCTGGGGAATAGTGTTTCATTAGCTGGGTAATCTGTTAGGGGGCATTCTGTTTACATGTTGTATCCAGTTCCACTTGTATTCCAGTAATTTGTCCAGAATTGGTGTTATTTTTAATTCCTTTGCGATTTGTGTATTTGTTTTGTGGTCTGTCCAAGTGTATCCTGCTGTTCTTCTCATATATTTCATCTCTGTTGCCGTTATTCTTCTGGTGTCCCTTGCTTTAATAGTCCAAATTTCACTACCATATAACAGAACTGGGAGGGCTAGTGTGTTGTATAATTTTATTCTTGTTTTCTTAAGGGTTTTTTGTGGTCTAACTACATTATTTGTAATACCTGTAATTTTCAAATATTTTTGTAATTTGTTGTCAATGTCCAGTTCTTTTCATAAGATATCATATTTCCTAAATAGTTAAAAGAATTTACTTGTTCTATAATTTTGTTATCCATTACAATTTTGGTTCTTACTGGGTCTGAGCCTTTAAATGCCATCGATTTTGTTTTCTGTACAGATATGGTTAAACCGTGTTCCGTTATTATTTGATTCAATTTGTGCACAGTTTTCTGTAGGTCATCTTCTGTTTCTACTATTATGACTTGGTCGTCTACAAATAACAGCGTTGACAGTTGCCAGTTTTTTTAAAGTTTGATTCCTGTTGTGCCCTGTTTTTGCCATTTAGTTATCAGTTCGTCTAAATATATATTAAACAGTGTAGGTGAGAGGGGGCAACCTTGGCATACTCCTTTATTAATTTCTGTCGGTTTCGATAGTCTGTTGTTAAATTTTATCAATATTTTGTTTTGTGTGTAAATATCCACTATTGCCTTTAACAATGTGTCCGGGATATGTCTGGATTTCAAAATGTTAAATAAAATCTGTCTTTGTATGTTATCAAATTCTTTCTCATAGTCTATAAACAGCAAATGTGTTTCCAAGTTAAATTCCCTTCTTTTTTCAGTTAATAATGTGAGGCAAAATGTTGGATCCGTGCATGACCATCCCTTTTGGAATCCGTTTTGTGTTTCTGTCATAAATTCTTCTGAGTAATTCTACAGTTTCATATTGAGGATTTTAGAGTATATCGTAAAGCAGGTGTTAAGAATACTAATTTCTCTGCAGTTTTTGGTTTCCCTTCTATCACCTTTCTTAAATATTGGGGTTATAATGGCATTTCTGTGTTCATTTGGAATGCAACTTTCTCTGTATATATTGTTAAAGAATTGTAGTAACGTCAGTTTAAACTCTTGTGGTGCATATTCATATAGTTCTGAGTTAATGTTATCTTGTCCTGGGGTTTTACCATTTCATCTTTATTCTGGGGGAGTTATCCCTTCCCTTCATTGGAGACCTCCCTCAAGATGGCCATGTTGAGGCCAAAACATGTAGCAGGCACGTCGTAAAGTAACAAATGATTGTTTTTATTGTGCAGTTGTTGGATTACAAAGATAACACATAAAGTTTGAAATTTTATGCTATACCCATTATACACAGTAGGTAATAAGATTATGAGTCATGTTTAAACATAAATTTATAAACAGAATAAGAAGAGTGTGTATTTAAGTATCTTTTTAATGCTACTTTAAAGAGGTCCTTTTCATTCATAAGACTTGTGAGGCTGTGGTTGAAAATTATTGTGCCAGCATTGTGTGTACTGTTCTGAAAACATGAAAGGTTGACAATTCATCTGTGAGGATGGTACAACTGAATTTGAAGTTTTTGTTGAACAGTGACAGTGAAGTGCATCAATGAAGTATGTCTCCACATGGAAGTAGCAAAATATCTATCTCTTAAACAGACTTCTGCAGGTTTTGCTTCAGCCATGGTTCTAAGGGTTTTCTTTTGTAGACTAAACATCTTGTTTACTGTTAGATAAATTCCTTCCAAAATTATTCCATATTTTATTATAGAGTGAGAATAGGCAATATGAAATTGTTTGGAGAGTCATTGTTACTGATGTGAAACATCAACCCAAGCACATAACATACTCCATGTAACTTCGGAATCATTTTGATGAATATGATCCTTCCAATTCAGGTGGCTGCCAATTTGTAAACCAAGGAATTTTGTATTTACAGACTCTTCTATATACTTTTCATTGTAACCAAAACATACCGCAGTTTGTCGAGTTATTCATTAGAAATTTTGATACAGGTAGCCCATGTCTTGTACCTGTTTATTTTATGCCTTTTTGCTTTAATGCCCCTTGACAACATCACATTTTAATCAGCACCTTCCTCATTTTCTCTTCAGGGCCCTTGTGTGCCTGTGCACTCAGGCACTTGGGCTGGATGGCAGTGTGCTTATCATTTGGTATACAGTGATCTTTGGTCTGTTTATTTGCCTTTATTGAACAGTATTTGTTTTTTCTTATTGAAGTCAGTGATAAACATGAACCTACATCTGGAAGTGCAACCCAAATAAAAAGAGTGAAAAGTAGTCATTATTGAAGACATACTGGATGTAATAAAGCAGCTTGAAAGGGGTAAATGGATTGCTAATATCTGCTGTGCTGTGTACACAGAGTTCAGGAGAATGCTGGAGAAATTAACGTAGTGCTAAGTCAGGAACTAAAGTGAGTGCTGTAAGAACTTTTTTTTGAAGAAGTTTGACCATGGAACATACGGAAAAGACAATGAGTTCATGGATTGAGGATCAAAACCAAGCCATATTGTTTGTTTATTATTATCAGTAATTCAACAATGTAATAAGTATGGCACATATATGTGTACAGTGTATTAACAGGCTTTCATTGGTATGATTTCTTGTAAGAATATCAGTTTTATTTACAACTTTCTGATTTATGCCGACTTTCTCAGGAACACAACTAGGTCTTAAATAAGGTCTACCTGTATATTTGTGATATCTCGATTTAGAAAGAACTTGCTGACAGTAAACAAATTGCTCATATGAGTTAGAACTATGATTAACATTGAACAGAAATCATCAGAGTTTTTGCTAGAATGTGTAACACTAGTGTCATTAGTGAATATTGTGGGTTCTGGTAAGGTATTTATTCTTGCAGGAAAGTCACATATGTATAGTATCCTCTTTATGGACTGAGTAAATTCAGAATGGCATGTAGACAATGAGAGAAGGAATGTGGGTTCTTCCAGCAAGATGGTGCATCCCCGTCCATACAGCCAGTAATTCAGTGACCACCATACATAACATTTTTAGGGACTGAATAATTACTCATCTCATATGGCCTGATCATTGATCAAATCTGATGCAATGTGACATTACCTGTGGAGGTAGTTTGAAAGACAGTGTTTATAAAAACAGTCCACATGCAGAGGATGTTCTTAAAGAAATCATCAGGCAGGCAGCATCAGCAGTTCCTGAACATGAACTTCAAGCAGTTTCTAATAATCTGTTCACGAGGTGTCAAGCATGTCTGAGAGCTGAAGGTCATTCCCAACGCCTGCTTCAATACAGAGGGAGTTATTCAGTGAATACAGATTCTCTGAGCAGGGTATGCTTCAAATGGTACAGCCTGGATCTGTATATATGTGTCAGAGGTACACATACAAAATTTTGGCAGAAAACCTGAAGGAGAGGGACCCAATGCAAGAACTATGACGGATGGATTGATGGGAAGATAACTTGAAAATGGATCTTAAAGAAACAGGATGGTAGTTGGGTGGCCTGGATTTATTTGGTCCAGTGCAGGGACTAGTGGCAGACTTCAGTGAACCCAGTATGAAACTTTAGTTTCCATTAAAGGTGGGGCATTTTGTGAGTGAGTAACTACTACAGTGAAACCCGGTTAAGAAAATTTTGAAAATTCCAAGAAAATCCTACTTCTTAAGCGGGAAATTTCTTAAAAGGGTAGGACCTATAATGTTAATCAAATGGGAGAATTTTGGTGCTTTTTTATCCTGACTTCTTAGGCGGGAAATTTTCTTAACCGGGTTTTTCTTAAGCGAGTTTCACTGTAACTTGTTAAGAAGGAGTCAGTTCCATGCCATTGCAGTTATACAGATAGTTATTTATTGATTATTTATTTAATGACATTAGTAGCTCAGACTGTGTGGCAACAAACGATAGAATGATTGATTCCCAGTGAAATGGACACAGCATGGAAGGAAGCAGTTATGGTCTAATGTGGGATACTGTCCTGGTAATTGCATGGTTGAGAAAACTGAAGAACCTCAGTCGGGATTCTTGGTGCCATAGTTGAGACTTGGGTCTGCCACTTTCACAGTGTAAGCCAGGAGCATTATTGCTTCATCTCACCTGGCTGGTCATGTGGGTATTCTTGCATGCTACAGTCAGAGTCAGATAGGTGATTGTAATGGATGGGTAAGAGTCAGGGCGGTGTGCAGTGATGGGCTGTGTGTCCGTGTTGGAACACTACCACGTAGCTGTTTGAATTGCAGATACCACTGCACACGTATTATTGCCCTGTCAGTTTTGCAGAGCTCAGTGGTCCTGGTGCTGTTTCTTGCAGATTGTAGGCAAAGGCATGAATGTATCGTTCATGTGGCAGCTGGATGTAGGCAATATAGAGGACACATGTCCCATCAAGACTGAATTCACAGTCCACTACAGTCCAATCATCGACCTCACGAAACTCATCAGTGATGGCCAGACTCAGTTGTACCATTACAACTTTGACATCATTGATTACAAGGTACATGTTTGTAGTTTAATTCTCTGGTAGTGCAACAAATACAATAATATTTGCAATAGCTGTAAGGGAAATGTAAGTGCCTGGCATACACCTGGCAAGATGGATTTAAATTCTCCAGTTCTTTGTTTTGTGACGGAGATAATATTAAAGTGGATCTTAAATCAGTAGAATAGGATGATTTGAAATGGATTTATTTGGCTCAGAAGAGGGGCTGGTAGTGGGCTGGTGTGAATTCCATAATGAACCTTCAGGTTCTGTGAAGTGGGGGAAATTTCTTAAGTACAATCTAGTGCTTCTTCTTTCAGTTTTCAGTGTGCTGTCATCCTTAAGGTCATTCAGTATCTGCTTACGTCTTCTTCCTCATGTTTCTGTCACGTCTGTTCTTCCTTCTATATTACCTTCAGTAACGTGTTGTAGAAGGCAGTTCCTACATAAGATGTAATCAATCCACTTAGCCTTCCTTCTTTTTATTGGACGCGAGATGTTCCCTTCCTTGTTGACTGTATCTAATACTTCTTCATTTTCACATGATGGGTCCAACTGGTCTTTTGCATCCTTCTCCAGCATCACATATCAAAACTTTCAGATATTTCTGATCTATTTTTTGAAGTGTCGAAGTTTTAGCACCATACAGAGCTGTGCTCCAAATGTAGCAGTCTGCTAGTTTTATCCTGAAATTTAAGACCGGTTTGCTAGTGGAAAAAGCTTCTTGTTGAACCTTGCTTTTGTCATGGCAGTCCGGGATTTAATTTCACGTGTATATCTTGCATCATTTTTTGTCATGCTACCAAAATAGTTGAAATATTCCACATTCTCCACTTTGATCTACCATAATTTGTACTGGGGATGGTTGCCTTAAAATTCTCATTACCTTAATCGTTTCCACATTCATTTCAATTCCATAGCGTCTGTCAACTTTAGTTAGTCTATCAATCATGCCCTGTGCTGAATGATGTATGTGATAAAAATTTATATCATGCTGAATTTCTGATATGTCAGAAGACAAATTATTTTACTTGTAATCTCATTGTACTTCTGTGTTCATCTGTTAGACATTGTTTGTGGTGAAATCACGTATCGAACCAATGAAAGGCAGCGAATTTTGTCGAGCTGGAACAATGTGTCATCTTCAGCTTCATGTGCAGCGTGTGAATGCCAGTTCTCACAGTTCACTGATGTATGAAGTGCTGGCAGACCAAACTATGTGGGCTGTATGTGGCAGAACAGCAGGTAATTTGAGCATGTCTGAAGCTGTACGTAAACGTGCAAACTTTATTTTACACAATTCAGATATCTGAAATGTATTCAGGAGTTGCAGTACTCAGTTTGAATCATGGCCGTGACTCATGATATTTTCATGTTCTTTTTCTCATGATTATGCCTTGGTACACATCAAGATTGCCTTCTGATCCTTTCCAGTTCACCATTCCAAACATTCTGCCCATGTTCCAAGTTGGCTGCCTCATACCCTGAAAACGGAGGCAATCATCTAACCAAATATCAGACTGCATGTTGTAATATGCCAGATGGCCTCAGTCTGAATGAAGGCATAGAGTAAAATTGTAAATAAAGGAGTTAGTAAATGTCTGCAAAGCATGACACTTTTGACTCATTTGCGCTGTTATTGTCACTAGAGTTTAGACTTGTAATAATTTCAAGAAATCACCGAAAATATAAGTATTTAGATGTGCCTTTTCATGTTTTGCCCACCTCACACTAAGATTTCTATGTATCTTACCAACAGGTTGACAATCAGTCGTAATCAGTGTCTGTTAAGTGTGGAGATTTAGAAATGATCATGCTCAAGTGTTACATTTAGATCATTAGCCCTCTTTGGCCTCAGCTTGTACCTCACAGAAAACACACTGTCTCAAATGCAAAGAGCAGTAACATCAAGATATTATAAAGGTACATAGGACTTTGTGTGAAATGTGTTATTTTTGTCTGATTTTTACAAAAATTGGAATGTTTTGACAGATTTTACTAAAAATCCCAAATATGATATGGCAAGAAAATATGTCTGGTGGGAGTCACCCTGCTGCATGTGAGGGGATGAACAGATGTATGAAGCTAATTGCCCTTCTTGCAACTGCTTTGCAAACGCACCTACAAACAGACAGTTTGGTTTGCTCAAATCTAATAGAAAGACAGATGTGTCATGAAATTCCCATCACAGGTTTGAATATATTGACGTATAGTTTAAATATTCTCTGCACTGACATACAGTACCAGTGCATGTTAGCAAATTCAACTCTTAAACAAAGAATAACAGTGCCAGCTTTGACAGCATTGTAACTTATAGTACAGTACATGTACGGAAGTAACAGATAAACACGTCTGGTAGTGACGCCGTGATACCAGAACAGCCTTTTCTTCTTTTAGGTGACGTAATATATCCACTATCCCACCTGGAGCAAAAACACACTGTTTCAAATGCTGGCTGTGTTTACCTCATCATGTGTTTTACAAAAATGATGAAACCTACTCTGCTGGTTCCATTGCATAAAGTTCATGTCTCTTCCCAGACATCAACAGTAGTTCTGGTTGGAGTATAATTTTGTTATTTTTTACCTGATGACTGAAATTCTATTTTTAACAATATCAGAATTATGTAAGAAGTCAAATATGGTGTCAGCTCAGTAACACACTACTATCACAGACCTTTAGACTATCTTTTCTTGTGTAATAATACTGTTTCAACTGTGTAAGTTATGTGTGATCATATGAAATTTGCGCTTGTGAATGGAAAGTGGGTATGGATCTAGAAAAGGCAGTCTCTAAATGTGGTAGAACAGGCATTAGTGTGGGGATTCAAGGTACTGAAGTAGAAAGGATCTCCTTCAGATACATGACTGGTTGATGATACTTCAGTTTTGCATCAGTTTCAGAGCACCAAACGGTGCCCCTCTATATCTAGCTTCAGATACACCGTATTTCTTGAGGATCATAGTCTTTTGGCATGTGTTGCCATGTTATGTATTGTGGAGGAATCTGCTGCCTCTGTTGGCTATCCCAAAAATGGCAACAGCTGGTTGCTCAGAAATGTTGGTACCCATCGGCAAAACGGCATTGTGTATTACTCTAGGAGACATTATAGTCACTGCTGTGAGAACTTGAAACCTTACATTATGTGCCATTCTGCATACACTGCATTCCCATGTGAGTGCACTGGATGAACTTGCAGGGTTTGTTTTTAATCCTCTGAATTGCGTCTTGAAATAAAGAATGTTGTCTAAATATCAGAGCGAACACGTCATACTGCATTCTTAAAGGGAATTTCATCTGAAGGTGTTTTTCATTGTGGTGATTTGTAGACACTATGTTGATTTTTGGAATTCTGTTTCTTTAGTGTGGAAATTATTTGTGCAGGTGTCATTTCACTGGACACTGTGGACAAGCAGAATGTTACATTGGATGTAATGCCTCTGATTGGTGGGTTTCTTCCATTACCCTTGGTACGGCTCTCTAAATATATACCTGCAGATCAAAAAACCCACTCAAGAGGTATGTATGAATTATTTATATTTTGTTTATTTACATCAATTAAATGCTGTTAAATGTACGTTTTAATGGAGCATTTTTTTACAAATTGTGGTACGTGAGAACATGGGTTTGTTAGAGCTATTCCCATTAGTTATGGAGATTTCATTATGATTGCCAATCTGAAAATTTTCCATTAAAGTCGTAGATCCCAATACTTCTTCTGTTTTCAAGTAATCACTTGTCATATGTAAACATAAACACTCATACTGCACGGCAAGTTCGTAGACCCACTGTCAACTAGTATCCTCTCCAAACTGTGGCAGCCACTCTGTTGAAATGGCCATACAGGGTTCTGAAGATGATTCGAAGTTCACATGTACATTTTACTGAATTTGACCTTATTGTCAACAGGGGACAATTTTTTGCTTTTATGTTATCTTTTTTTTTACCAAAGACTGCATTATATTTATCAATATATACCAAATAAGATATAAAAATAAGATAACACTGCAGCAGCATAAGCTAGCTGCTGTTTCATTGTAGTGGCAAGGCCAGGCATGATGCCCTCTGAAGGTCTTCAAGATGTTGCACTGGCACTGTATTTATCCACATCATATACCATACCTAAGCCAGTTTTCTGATAGACTAGAACCAGCCTGAAGGATGGCCAGAATACCAGTTGCACTGTGTTTTCTAAACAGATGCCACCATCAGTCATAGTAATTATCTTGTATTGCAAGATATGAAGGCTTCTTGGGGCAAGTTGGCTCATGCAGTAATGCATCTGACACATACCTGACAGATGCCCAGTTCAGCTATTATCTGCAACACATACTAGACTGACAGGTTTCTCATCATTTGTCTCACTCCCTAGATGTAAATCATAGATATTGTAGATGATATAGTGACAAAGTTAAATGCTATGTGATCAAGGAAGGAAGATTGATCCCAGTGGGGTGATAGGTTTTTCTCTTCTCCCAAATATCCAGACCAGCTATGGGGCTCACCCAATCTTCTATTCAGTAGGTACAGGGGACCCTTTCCCCAGAGGGGTGAAGCAGCCAATGTGTGAAGGTGACCACTCATCTCATTCTGATGCTGAGGTTAAGAATGTAGGTATACCTCCACTCCCACCATATGCCCACATGGCATGCACAGGGACACCTTTACAGTTACCTTTTCCCTCCAGGCAACTGGCAAGATAGTACCATCAATAGGGATGTGACTGCCCTTTTGCACAGCATTTCAAACTCATTATTAGCTGTCTTCCAGTCATTTTATGTTGTACAGTGAGAGAGAGTTGGAGCAGCCTTAAATAAATCACAAGTAAGTAAATATGTTTACAGCACTTAAGACTCATGTTGTGATGTTGGTTGTGATGCAGTGTAGGTGTCCAGTAGTTGGGTTATAACATTTCAGATAAACACACTGCCTACTGCCTCTGATGGCCAGTAGTATTTTCCTTTGAAACATGAGTACCCACCTACCAGAAAGCAACACAGTATCATGACTAAGAAGCCAACAGTTTGGATCCTCACCTTCTTTACTTCTTTTTCCTCTTCCTCCCTCCCTCCCTCCCTCCCTCCCTCCCTCCCTCCCTTCCTTCCTTCCTTCCTTCCTTCCTTCCTTCCTTCCTTCCTTCCTTCTGTGGCACAACAGCCCAAGTCAGGCCTAGGCTGCCTCATTTTGAAGTTTGTAGATCACACATAATCAGACACACGCACCTGGTGGGACTCCTCTGAACGAGTGGTCAGCTCGTTTCAGAGGCTGCTACCTGCATGATACATGGCAAACACAAGAGACGAACAGCCATGCTCTCAGCAGGTCACACACAATCAGACACACACACCTGGTGGGACTCCTCTGAACAAGTGATCAGCTTATTGCAGAGGCTGCTACCTACATGATAAACGGCAAACACAAGAGACAAAATATCCATGCCCTTGGCAGGATTCAAACCCGCAATCCCAGCAATTAAGCAGCACAGCCACCAGGATCAGCTGGATCCTCACTTTATTGAACCAAAACAATTTGTGCGTTTGATTACCTATTAAAGGACATTGACAGACTGTTATTACATACATGACAAAACAGTATCGTATGTGGGCTCTTTGTTGCAGACCCAAATCGTAAACCTGAACCAAGTTACCATGCTACGTCACATCCCCGTCTAGAGCCCTTCAGCCCAGGTCAGGTGTACAATAGCAGCAAAGCCCAGCAAGTGCATGTTCTACCCTCTGCAACAGTGTCATCAGCTACTGATGCCTCACTGCCATGACACCGAAGACCCAGGATCCACTGAGCAAAGGGACC
The DNA here is from genome assembly GCA_013340265.1 of Coptotermes formosanus. Classification (NCBI taxonomy): domain Eukaryota; kingdom Metazoa; phylum Arthropoda; class Insecta; order Blattodea; family Rhinotermitidae; genus Coptotermes; species Coptotermes formosanus. Next base: position 2,117,462 of record BLKM01000454.1, read on the forward strand.
AATAGAACCAGAGTTGCTCAACATTTGCAGATAATATGTGACTTCTGTCATCTTTGTCATAATGAGGATCTTGTTTGAAACATAAGTGTAATATTACAAGAACCTGTAAGTTACATACTCTCAGCTTTAAAATATACTCTTTGCCACCAGAGTATGGTGCATTTTGTTATAAACATTGATGTGTATAGTAGTCAGTGATAAGATGATCGGCTGGTTTCACACAAACTATGTGGAAAGTAAGGCCCTAATTTGAATTGCTTATAAATACCAAAATAATGATGTGAATAAGAGACAGTTTTTAGAATGTTGTACTTTTATTTTGGGTCATTTAATGTGATATGCCTCCTACCTCCGGCATACACAGTCTGACTTCAACATTATCCACTGCTGTGTGCTGGAAGGTATGTAATATTTTGAATAAGCTTTTTGGTCTTTGTTCCACTTCTTCCAGAGTTTTAAGTTTTGTCTTGTAAGCCTCTTTCTCCATTTCTCATCCCCAAACATAGAAGGCACATGGTGTCAAGTCTGTTGAACCTTGCTCACAAATTTATGTTTCTTGTTGTACCAGTACTGCAAAATGAGGTGGTACCCTTTCATACATAAGGATTATTTTGTGCGTTCTGCAGCTGTAAGTTATCTGGCCACATTGATGGGGCCATAACAGTTGGAAGGATGGAACAATTGCAGGTGAATATGTGAAGATATAAGGGCACTTTAAATGGCATAAATTAAAGTACTGTGCTCTAAAAGTAGTTTTGCTGTTATAGCACTCTTCTGTTATTTATATGCATATTTTACGAGTATTAGGGGTTTAATTTTTCAACATTCAGTACAGAAGTCTTACAAGACCTTACTGTCACAATGATGTTATATCTGTCTCTTCAACTTAGGATTTCAGGTTATTTGGTGTTTACTTGGTATGAGTGCCTTGTGTGGTCTGAAACTTTGGTCTGTTGGAGCACTGACTTGACAGAGTTTGTACATTTTCTCGCACAAGATTTCATGCTAAGTAAGTAAAGCATACTTCAAATTTGAACACATTCGTGTCAAATACTTTAGTTTTTATACTTCCTTTTGAACATGTAAAACTTGTGCCAAATTTCCACTGGAATTTTTTTTCATAATGAGAGGGTAAAAAGGAATAATGATATATTGTAGAGTTTTGCTGAAAAATAAATTTACTTACTAGTATGATGTGAACTAAGTCAATAGTGTTCCTTCCTTTGTGTACATGTTTGTTTTGCTATTTTGTAAGCTAGAAGTCAAAACATGTGTAAATTTCACATTATCTTAAAGGAGAGAAGAAGTGGAAGAGTAGGGTATATTCAGGTAAATGCAAGTATGACTGGCCTTTTGTCATAGTGTCTTCTTGAAAGCATAATTTGGAGGTTTACTATGAGATTAAGCTATGTTGTTATATAAGTGAATGTAGTGAGTAACACATGTGGAGTTTTCTGTTACAGGGATTTGAGTCCTGAATAAGCATTTGAAATAACAACAAACTGGAAGGACAGGAGGAAGGTTACAGCCTGCATAGAGGTGGACTTGGATTGTATGGCACCACACTTGCAAAACAAAAATGTGTATGAAAGTTTAGTCGCTGTATAAGTGTTAATAATGTTTTTAATCATGGTGTTTTAACATGTATATTCCATTGCAATATAGTTATGGTCATCAGTAGAACAGGATGTATTCTATCACAAACACAAATTGTTGTTTTGTAAGATCACATGTTAGGTTGAAACCAGAGAGATAGCAAATGTCAGCAGAGTGAAACACATCTGGTGCTTTCATGTGATCATAGCAACCAACATACATTGGTAATGTTGGTAACTATGTTGCCTGTTGGAACATTTATAATCATGGTGCCATAAAATCAATGGTAACAGTAGTAATGGAGTTTCCACAGTAACAGGTAACCACAGGGAAATTGTTACCCGCAGTAACCAAGGTAGTCGTAAAGGTACACTGAATTTTTGTCCAGTTTTAAGCGAAATATGATTGTGTTATCAAATTTAGAGAAAATCTCAGTATCAGTTTTCGCACAAATTGTTCTGTGCAGACAGACAGACATGATGAACTTAATGGTCACTTTTAAAAATTTCTTTGAAGACATACCTAAAAAGATACGAAATTTTAAGAGAAATATTCAGTTTGTACGCGTGAGTGATGATAGTCACTGAGATCATTGGACCTGTGCCTACAGTTTCCTATACTTCCTCAGACATTTCTGCTGCATGTGCATTGCCTAGTAACCAAGCCTCTCCATTCTCCAGGAACCATTTAAGCCCAAATGAGATACCATATTTGTATATTTACTTTAATTAATTGATTTATTTATGGTGCTTTTTACAAAATATCTTATATTAGTTTTGCATAATCTAGGAGCTGGGGTATTCAGCTCCTATAGGAAAAGTGAGGAATGAGAATTTGATTCCTGGCAGGGACAAGTGATTTTTCTCCTCTGCACCGCATTCACTGTGGTTCTGGGACCTCCTTAGCCTCCTACGCAATGTGAACTTCGAGTTCTTTCTGCAGGAGTGAAGTGACTGGAGCATAGTGACTCACCTCCATCTCAAGAATTAAAAATGTGTGGAAATATTCCTCCACTCCTCCATGTGTCATAAGGGCATGGCGCTTAATTAAGTAGAGGAAAACCTGTGCCTATGCCTTGATTCCCTGTATTGTAATTTTTACACTTTCTGTGTTTTTGTTGGCTAGTTTTAGAAATCAAGTGGGTTGCAATGGCTGTAACACATCAGACAGAATGTACCGTATACAAATCCTTTAAGGATACCGGCTGCCTGCATGAGGGTCACAAGGTGGTGCGTAACATTTAAGTTCTTTATGATTCTGTTTTAAGGTGTAAGCATATCCTAATTTTCTGGCTGTAATAGAAGCTGTGGAATCACAGGGTAGTCCTGCAGAATAGCTGGACATTGCAGTTCATGCTGACTTAATATTTTGCTTTCCATAGTGTATGATATTCAGGAGTCCACATGAGGTGAAATGCGCAGTGCTGTATGGTACTATAAAGTGACATGACTGTTATTGCTCAGTAGTTTGCTTTTGAAGGTGCCGAACAGTGCTGTATCAACTTAAGTACGAGTAATTCTCAAGTGTGTGTTTATTTAGCTCTTCAGTCACACCAACAGGTTATGTTAGATATGTTTTATCTTGGCAACTAATTTCAGCTCCAGAACTGAGCCATCATCAGGCCACTTACAAAAACTATAAAGTAGAAGCTGTGTATGTTAGAAAAAGGAGATCTCCCCTTTACATCAATGAATACATTATAAATGTGTATAAGACAATAAGGTTTGTTTCACTGAGGCCTAAGGAAATGTTAAAACTGTGTGATCATAAAGTAAATGTTCAAATACCAAAGTTATTATAAAACAATAGAAAATAAAATTTTAAGAAAGTAATTTAAAAAGTAATTTGAGGCAAAAAATGTAGAGGATTTTTATATATAAAGCAGTACTATTATGAAATGTAACATGCTACCAGTATCATCCAATACATTGCTAGTTGATGGTTTGTCATGCAGTTGTCTTGACATGTTGTGTGTAGAGAATATGTATATACTTTTTCGGCACTCTTAGTAACTTCCGATACTCATTAGTAATATTACGGTTAAGTAATTCTGTTATTTCATTTAAAAAAATGTGGTGAATGACACATGGCAGAGAATGCTGAAGGAAGTAATTCTTCAATCCTATTCATAGGTTTCTTAGAAGGCTATAAATATCTGATGTAATAGTTTATTATATTCTCCTTTTTTGTGATATTTGTTGAACATAAAACATGTGATTAGTAGCTCACCTATGAGGTTTGAGTTTATCACAGCCGTGAAGCCTGCTGTTTTGTGGTATGTGACACCATGTATTGTGGTGTATATATACCAACATCTCAGAGGATCCTTCCTCCATCTTCCATCCTGAAGATGGCAGCAGAATGTACCACTGAAATGTTTGCACCTATCTATTAAATTACATGCTGTCAGATTTCAGAAGACAGCCATATTAATCATTAACCTTCTGCATTAGTACTGTGCTGCCAGCTACTAACAATTAATTCTGAAATGGTAGGAAAACAGTGCTGATCCCAGTGGCCATGCGGTCTAAGGTGTAGGTCTGCAGCCGCTCGCTTGCTGGAATTGTGGGTTTGAATCCCATGGGGGCATGGATGTCTGTCTCTTGTGAGTGTTGTGTAGGTAGCAGTCCCTACATTGAGCTCATTATTCATACAGAGGGGTCCTACCGGCTGTGTGTGTGTCTAATTATGTGTGCTCTAGTAACCTCTACAATGAGGCAGCCTTGGCCCGAGTTGAGCTGTTGTGCCAGAGGAAGGGAAGGGAAGGGAAGGGAAAGGAAAGGAAAGGAAAGGAAAGGAAAGGAAAGGAAAGGAAAGGAAAGGAAAGGAAAGGAAAGGAAAGGAAAGGAAAGGAAAGGAAAGAAAAGAAAAGAAAAAAGAAAAGAAAAGGAAAACAGCATGTTTTTCTATGAATGACTTCTGTCATTTGTCTGAGTACAGTATGGTCCCAGTACTCTTGATTCAACTTCTCATGCATGATTTTGATAAATTGGAGTGAGACCGTGTAGGTCTTTGTCCCCAGTTGAAACTGACTGAACAGAGGCACCCACAGAGATGTACAGCCACTCATTTGAAAGCTAAGATTACTCTGATTTTGGAAGGAAAAACATTTTCCAATCATATTAACAGAAACTGCCAATTGATGCTGTTTTATTTTACCATAACAGCATATTGTTGAGTGTTAACATACAGAAACCTGTTTTGCTGCATTGCATACTTGATATAATAGGCATTCACACAAGCCAATGATGTGCTGCTCAGTGTATTATTTCTCTTGTATGAGCGTTAATGTGTGCGTGTTGATACAGGAAGCAGAGTTAGAATTTTTTGTGGGATGTGGATTGGGTTATAAAAATGTGGAATATTTTATTTTCAAAATAAGTGCCAATAAGTTGTCCAATGTAGATAAGTTCATTACACTGGAGGCCAATTTTTAACTGAAACGAAAGACTAACTTAAGTAGGCGTATGATATTTGTTTATTACAATGGCAGTATATGGAGCAATTCATGACTTATTTTACCTTCATGAGCTTATTCCAGAAATAAGAAGTATTGTATGAGGATAGGTCTGACTAGCAGGGCTCACAGAGCCATGGATATGCACAATAATGGATGTTGGCGCGCTTACAAGTTGCATCTTAGGAAACACAGTTCTGTACTTGCAACACGTGGCAGTACTTCCCCATTTTAGCTGTACAGTAAGAATATATGTCAGTTATTGTTTCCCCACTCAAGGGATTGGTTGTGGCAGCCTGCACGTTGGCCACTCTGATCCTCCAGACCTCATGCTCCTGTGATTTCTGTCTGTGGTCGTACACAAAATGTCCGTACAGCAGCAAAAGTGGAAACAGGAGTTACATTGCTTTGTTACATTTCTGATGCTGCAGTCCATGAACAATACAGTTCTAATGAAGTGATGTGAGCTACACGCTTGTTTCACTGGGAATATCAGGCAAAAGATACTGAAAATAAAACATCATGTTCTGAGTTATGCTCTATATGTCTGCTTAAATTCACATTTGCATCAAGAAATAAGAGATGCTTAAATAAACATTATCAGTCTGTGCCTGCCATTAATTTGAAGCATGTTCGGTAACAAATAATATGATTGAATGCTGAGTATATGGGTGTATGTATATATATAGGTTGTGCACTATTTGTCACATCAGTATTATGACGAAATAAACACAAACACATTGGACATTAGGGCTTGAGATTCCACAGGGAAATGTCTTTTTTATCCACACATTCTGTAGAACATATACTTACATGACTTCTAACCTGTCTATCAAGACCGTTAACTTTGAACCTGATTATTTTCAGTATCCTGATTATTTTCATTAGCTGTTCTTTGTTTTTACATGTTACAGCACATGATGTTTTTTTTAAATCATTGAACATTTTGTGTTACATTACTCATTAGTGTGTATATATTACAGACACAGTACTTCCACTAACAACATTTTTAGCTCTGGTAAGTGCACAATGAAATATGACCAAATGCACTGGGGTATTGACATTCTGGGGTTACTTTTGCAGCTTAAGAATTTGGATTTGCCTTCATGTTTGTACACACACCTTCACCCCCTTCATGAAATGCATCACCAACCCCAAACTCATCACATGCTTGTACCATTGCCAGGTACTGCTGTTTCACGAACATCTGACAGTGGCAAGTGTCTGAACTAACTCCATGGAGTAGGGGGGCAAGTGTCTGAACGGACTCCATGGAGCAAGGGGGCAAGTGTCTGAATTAACTCCATGGAGTAGGGGGGCAAGTGTCTGAATTAACTCCATGGAGTAGGGCGGCAAGTGTCTGAAATAACTCCATGGAGTAGAGGGGCAAGTGTCTGAACTAACTCCATGGAGTAGAGGGGCAAGTGTCTGAACTAACTCCATGGAGTAGGGGGGGCAAGTGTCTGAACTAACTCCGTGGAGTAGGGGGGGCTAGTGTCTGAACTAACTCCGTGGAGTAGAGTCCTTCTTGACAAACTAACAGTTCATCAGCTAGTCAAGGAATTCTGCACATTTTGTGGAACCCCAGGGTTCATTTCCGTGTTTATGACAGCCTGCCACTTGTCCCTGTCACCATCATTCCAGCCTATGTCTTTACGAGACGCGTTAACGTTCTCACTTATACGCTAACGTCTTCAAATAGGTCTATTTCTTTCAGGTTTCCCCATTAGAACTCTGTACGCATATCTCTTCTTCCCTATATGCCCCACATGCTGCGCGAATCTCATTGTCGTTGATTTGATCACCCTAGTAACAGTTGGTGAGGAGTACTGGTTATGAAGCTTCCCATTACACAGTGTCCTCCAGCGTCCTGTTACTTCTTTTCTCTTAGGTTCAGACTTCAGCTTATGTGCATCCCTTAATGTAAGAGACCAAGTTTCACACCAATACAGAATGACAGGTAAAATTATAGCCCTGCATATTTGAATCTTTGTGTTTTAGACAGCAAATGGGAGGACAAAATATCCTGGGCGGAATGGTAGCAGGTATTTCCCGAATCTAATGTGTTCATAATTTCTTCAAGCCTGCAGTGTTGATTTGTTAGTCGTTCCGAAATATTTGAGCTTTGACGCCTATGCAAGTGATGTATTAGCCGTCATTATTGTATGGTTTTATTCAGCACTTTGTTCTTGGGACAGGAGGGCTGTTGAAAAATTTGTCGGACTGCGCGCACAACCTCCCGTCAAAATCATATGATGGCCCGTGATGATTGGATCCTGTAGCTGATTTCATTGCAGTCCTCATTTGTTTTGTTGTCGAGCAAAGACAATTAATAATTTACAGGCAATGTGCATCGGTGATTTTTAACGTTAACGGAACAGCGCATATGTGTGATATTTTGTTACAAAATGGGGAAAACGGCTAAGGAAACTCACAAGTTATTACGAAGCACTTGGCGCTGAGGCATTTAGCTGATCAACAGCTTTTCAACGGTAGAGAGTACAGAACAAATTTATTAGCTGGGTTCTGTTATTACATTTCCCAGGGATGTCTCTCTTAACACCGGATTTTTGCAGGACATATCCATAGTATTCCTCTTATTATATTAAATTTTAGGGTCTATATAATAAATTGTCACTATCTCTATTTACCTTTCATAGTATTTCTTTTTCTCCATTCTGTACCAGTTTTTCTATTTTATGTTCCCATTTAAATTTCGTTTTATATAAATATTTACCCGAATTTTCTAATTCCAGTGTCCTAGTGTTGCTGGTTAATTTTCTGTACGCCATTTCTTCGTTCATGGGTAGTTTTTTTATTATTCTCTCAAATTTTTTCGTCTCTTTTGCTTTTCAGAAGTATATGTGATTCATTCTCTTTCTCCTCACATAAAAGACATTTCCTTTTCCCAGTCTTTTCTTAGAAATCTCAGTCTTCAACTTCCTAGGCTAAACCATGCTATTGCATTTCTCTCATTCAACTTCGAACAATATTTAAGTAATTCTCTTCACCACTCTTTCTCCACCTCCCAGTACGCAATCAAAGATTTATTTTCTCTCAATCTGTCTATTATTCAATGGTACAAAGTACAAACTTTTAAATAATAATCGACACTCTCCTTCCAGCCGCCCGTCCACATTACTAACGGATGAAAAATAAATCGACGCAGCTAAGTGCCTTGGTGCTTTCAGACCGACGATTAACATTATGAGAAATGTTTGAAAACGCAGGAGCGTGTTTCACAATTTTGACTGATAATTTGGGAGTTCGTCGTGTCTCCGCAAAATTCGTCCCACGAATACGTTTCTCTGGTAGAACAAAACTCCGGTATTAGTGCGGCCACACAGCACACCTGGTCTCTCTCCAGCCGACTTCCCCTGTGCCTAAAACTGAAAGTCAGTTCAGAAGGACGGCCATTTGAGTCCGCGGAGGAAATGCAATAGAAACGCTACAGCAGCAAACGCATTTTCTTTTCAAAATGTTGTATGGAATGCCGGAAAACGTCGTTGGCATCGTATTAATGCAGGAGAGGACTATTTCGAGGGGAAAGTGTTTAATAAAAGTTATCTGGTGTGTACTGTGCTTTATTTAACCAGTTCGACTGTACTTAATTTTGTCTCAGTATCTACATCCAGACAAACCGCCTTAATAGCATGATTTCAGGCTTCCGCCGCGACGTAGATGAGATCTTCGCTCTTCTGGGATGTTACGCAGCGTTGAGTGGTAGTTCTGTACCGACGTTTCGGGACAACATATCGGTCTCATCTTCAACGGTCAAGAAGTCGCCTTACTAGCAACTCATAACATTTGTATGTTTTTACTTATAGTGGGACGAAAGGCGTGCTGTTGTGCAGACGGAAATGAACATTACTGCTTACATTCCGTGCGGCTATAATGATGTACAGTATTATTTTGGTCCGCTGCCTTACACTTAGAATAATTTTGTTTCTACATCGCGTTTCGACACCACAATACGTCAGCCACAGTTCTACTGAGGATGACAAAACGCGTTTGTGCAAAGTGCAAGGTAGTGGACCAGAATAATATTGTACGGCAATGAACATTCGTGTTCCGTAAAATAGGACAGTGCTTTGACAAGCTCAGCGACTGTCAGCTTCCCAAGAAGTGCTGTGCCCCATAGAGGAAACGAGTTAGAAATTTACGTTTACGCACCTTGTTTGTTGCGTCGTACGTGCGTCGTAGTAATTACTGCGTTTAAGGCTGTGGACACACACACAGTGATGATAATTGGTGAGCGCTTGACACTGTTTAGATGCACGCAGGAGAAACTTAATTTGCATGCATACGATAAATCATATGCATTTCAGTGTTATGCGCATGCGTCATGGATGGGAGATGCGTACATCCGTCGCGACGCTTGGTCCTCCTCCAGTTGGCGACGTACGCTCGCACCGTGTGGTGGTTGTATGCGGGCTTAAAGACAAACGACGCGCGTTTCGTGTGAAATACGAGTCCCAGGCAGTTCCTGTGATTGACCCAATGATCTGTGGCACTTAGGAGGAGCCTTGCTGCCAGCATAACAACCTCGGATATGTTGTAAGTGAATTCGCTGGAAATTGTGGAGAAGAGTGATTTGTGTTGTTACCTGAGTGAATGCAGTGAATGACGTGTCTGCATTAGCAAGGTGCTGCACGACCGGCCTTCCAGGACCCATCACATCTGCAGACAATATGGATGATGACATATGTAAGTAGTATACTATGGAATTACCTTACAGTATATTGTCGTTAGGCCTCGTTTGAATGTTCAGCAAAATTAACGTCCCTGAACTGATCGGCAGTGTTTGACGTGCCTTTCTTTCGCTGTCCTCAAGTTTAACCAGCGTACAAATGCAGGGTTGCAGATCACTTTCTTCAACTTCAGCAATTTCCACTGGATGACACTTGGTGCTGACTGCATGGACTTATTTTTGAGAAGCTGATTGATACAGCTAGGGAAGTATTTCTCCGCGTTTTGTGGAACCAAAGGCAAAGGTTTTGTGCCTTAAATTGCTAGACTGCTGGGCTTTGTCGTATGTAAGAAAGGACAGACCAAACGGCGAACAAAATCTCTTCCCCTCTAGATGAAAGGGTGGGGAGGCACCTACTGGGTTAGGTCCGACCGACAGAGCTGTTCTGAGTAATTGGGTAATCTGTGTCAGTCAAATACCCCTGTTAACGCGTATAGAATTAGAGCTCGTTAGCGGAAGATACATTGTTCAATCAAACGTGGAAATTCCCATGAAGACTAGTATTTTAACAATCTTTATTGTGTTTTTTCTGTTGTCCCGATGACTAAACCTTATCCTACCATACCAGCATACAGGCCGTTAGGACCTTTCAGTGTCCAGTGCAGAAACGGACTTGTGGATTGCATCTGAGTGTGGTCATGAATCGGTGTGGATAGAGCATAAAATGTGGATGCAAATTATGAGAATCGGAAGGGCAAACATCTTTTTCGGGGCCTCCTGTAGCTGCATAGACTGAGATAGCCTGAGACCAACCCAAGGTGCGTATGTTATGACTGTTCAGTGGCACCGTTAGTGCAGTGAGGGCGAACAGCTGTTGTGTCGCGAGCGAACTGAGTAGGGGGCTCTTCGCCCTTTCGCCTGAAGAGGAGGAATGATCCAGTTCCCCAAACGTTGTTTTCTCTTTTGAAAAAGTGAAGGTCGAGAAAATCCACAAACCCCTTAATCCGAAGTGTAGTACATTATACCATCATTATAACCCTTCAGAATGGTATTCATGCTCTCTTCAGAAGGGCTGATTTGTGGCCTCCCTTCTTAAACAATTTAAACCACTTTATATTCTTAGATCCGATGTTTACTTATAAAATGAATTTTAATATTATCCTCACGCCTTCTTCGTCTTCCAAGTGATCTGTTGCCTCCAGATCTGTCGGCAAAATATTATTCCCCATGCATTTTTCATCTTCCTCATGCAGTTCACATATCCCTCCGATCTCGTAAAGGCTACCGTTAAAGGTGCGTGACCTTTGCCCCCACACATGGCGCCAAAGTGGTAATGGGCAATACAGAAGTATACGAGTGTTAACATGCAGTGCTGTCAAGCGATCAAAAAACACCGTGCGGCAATTTTGTGTTCCGCGATATTCGGAATGTCGGCTGCGCAGCTCGTCTGGAGTTAACGTACGTTTAATTCAGATCTTCGCTCTTCTACGATGTTATGCAGCGTAGATTGGTGGTTAGTTACCGACGTTGGGGGACACCCCATCGATTCCATCTTTAAGAATTAAGCAGTCCGTAAAAGATATCAGGCGGGTATACCTATCTCTACGCACACAGGGATGATTTTGTGTTTTTTATGATCCAGTCGTAACCATTACAGATACCGTCACTGCTCTCGGATGTCCGCCACTAAACTGCAAAAGTTCACCGCAGAACACATCATGAAGGCCCAGAGCGGGAGCAGAGTTATAGCTCTACTCTTTCTTTACCCTCGGCACTAGATTGGAGTGGGTGATCAGTGACACCTCCCGGCCGCTTTAGTCCCCAGGAAAGAGACCTCATACCGATTGTACAGGGGGCTGGATGGGACCCAGGGCCGGTCTGGAAGGGCGCAGAAAATCTCGCCTGCACCGGGATTCGATCCCCGTACTGTCAAACTCGTAGCGAATCGCTATACCAACTATGCTATCCCGGGCTCCTGAATAAAACTGTAGTCGTAGTAGTAGTAGTAGTAGTAGTAGTAGTAGTAGTAGTAGTAGTAGTAGTAGTAGCAGTAGTAGAGTGAACGGTGTGGTGAAAAGAGGCGGGGCAAAGCGGCAATTGAACTTTGGGTCCTGTACAATACAAACAGACACCTCAGGAATGGCCCACTCCGACAGTTTTCCTACGTAAAATATTTTAGAGACAACTTAGGCGTAGAATAATACCACGACTGAACTCAAAAAGTAGGATGGGAAGCTGTGGACGAAATTAATCTATCTGAGGATAAGGACACATGTCAGGCCATTGTGAAAGCGATACTGAACCTTCCGGGTTTATTAAATGTGGGGAATTTCTTGACTAGGTGGGGAGTTAGTATCTTTCATCATTTGAAGGCAAGCAGTGAGACAGTTACTGCGAAATGAATCGAATTTTGAGCTTCCGCCACAAAAAAAATGCAAAACTGCGCCCAGTGGCTTGGTCGTGTTTGTCGGTCGGCATGTAGTTACTCGTACAGTTCTACTCATATTTCCGCTGATTGGGTGCTCATAAAGTTTCATGTCTTGTGTTTTACTGAACTGTGCCTCCATATTCCTATTATTGTTGAAGCTAGCAAATGTAACGGATATTTGCGTGAATACCTACACATGTGCACGCATTGTGAGGAAAGAGGTCGTTAAACAGGACTTGTATACAGAACTGAAACACAGATTTTATGTCCCATAAACTTTTTTCGGTAGGTCTCAAATTTTTTGGCACATAAAACAAAATAATGACCCACCAGAAATCTTACGCTATGCGCATTTTTCAGAACATGTTTTATAAAGAAACCATTCACAAAACAAAGGATAGAAAGTACATATTTTTGTATTTCGTTCCTGTCCGATTCAGTTCCTTCTGTGCAGCGTGCGTCAGCCCTGTCTAACCGTACCCAGACTCACGAGTTCCGTTCTGTCGTTGGCATAAACAGAGTTGTGTCTAGATATTCCATCTATATTTCAGTAGGTGATGGTAGACAGACAGACAGGCAGGCAGGCAGGCAGGCAGCTGCAGCATGGTAGGCTTCCAGGTCGGTAAGAGTAAAACAACGCACAGTACACGGGGAATACTAGTCGGGTGGCCCAACAAAACATGGTCATGACAGTAACTTGTCACTAGCACCCACCACTTCAAGAACATATGTGACCAAAAAGAAAAATAAGATACCTGTGTATTTAACTAACTAACTAACTAACTAACTAACTAACTAACTGACTGACTATCATCAATCCATCTATCTATCTATCTATCTAGCTATCTATCTATCTATTTATCTCACTGACTGACTGACTGAGTGAGTGACTGACTGACTGGCTAACTAACTAACTAACTAACTAACTGACTGACTATCATCAATCTATCTATCTCACTGAGTGAGTGACTGACTGACTGACTATCATCAATCTATCTATCTCACTGACTGAGTGACTGACTGACTGACTGACTGACTGGCTAACTAACTAACTAACTAACTCCATGGAACAGAAGCGCATTTGCCCTTGCTTACGTTATGGATTTCCAACCTTCTTATGGTCAAGGGCAACTCCGATTATTGTGGGCTGGTTTGCGGGCCGTAAGTGGAAATATAAAAATAAGTGGGGTACGTAACCGCCAAAATTATAGTGAAATTGTTATGGTATATACACAATTTACAAATGTGGCCGCGGGCGGCATAATGCAACCTGGCGGGCCGCGGGCCGTGGGTTGGAGACCCATGACTTACGTCGTTCAAAATTATCTGTCCACCTCCGAGGCTCTGTGTTCCATTTCGTAACATAAGTTTTATGGTAGTGAGTTGTTAGATATTTGTCCATCCCCCAAGCTAGAGGACCACCCTTTATCGGCTATCTGCGACTGCTTATTCAATAAATTCGTAGCTAAATTCCACATGTGGAGGCCATCTCATTCATCCGCAACCTCAGGACGCGCCATACCATGGTCAAAGGAACCCACTTGTCATGGTCTCTTCATATCTACAGACAGTAAATAACCTACAAACGACAGGGTTGAAATAGTAATGTCTGAATTGTGACCAGTATATTAACCTTTTAAAGCTTAGCGGTAACTTTACATACCACCAGGTTTAACATTAAAATATTCTACGTGGTGCCCACATTGCGTTTATGTGTTTTGTACGGATCTCAGAACAAACAGCAACTTTTGCCTTATAAAACATTAAGAGATTGGTTTTTATAACCGAAGTGGAGAGTGTTTACAGCGCGGTACGCACTGAGTCCTTATAGAAAACAGATACGCTTCGTCTTTAAAGGGTTAATCTCCTCCACCGTGATTGTCATCAAAGTACGGCGCGTCCAACAGGTTGCGGGTGGAAGAAAGTTGCTTGGATATGGAAGGTAGCTGCAGGTGTTCCTTGTTATGCAGAATGATACACTTGAAAGAGGCTACGGATTAACCCTTATAACTTAGGAACCTGAAACTTGTAGTCGTTGGTGTGGAGAGTTGGTTACGATGTCGCAAGCGTTTGCCACTCGCCTGAGAGACTCGCTTACACGACGCCCCATGCTCAGCCAGTGTGGCAGGAACAAGTGAAGCAGTTTTGCTGGCAGAGTTTGTTTCCAGTTAGTCAACAGTGTGAGGATTTTCGTAGACACTATTGTTCAACAGAGCCTGCAGGAAAAGTCCAGCCAAGTACTGTTAGGAAAGTAGGGTGGCCAGAATCCTCTGTGAAAAATATATTCTCCTATCAACAAAGAAGCTCTTGGTTTATTCCAAGGCCCGGATACATGCATGTCATCCCACGTTGCTGACAATAATCGAGTATGAGTTTACAGAGATGCAACTGACAAATTCTTGGCAAATGGCGAGTTAGACCTTTTTTAATATACAGTATTCGCCATGTTGCCTTTCACCAGCAAATTATTATGTGGATTATAGTTTTTAATTTGATGCATCCGCCATGTGAATAACGCAGTAACAATTGCGAAAATCCGACAAGTATTTGAAATATAAGACTCATTCTTTGTTGCAGACGCTTGAGTCTATAAATATAGACTTCACGAAGCGACCTAGCTGTTTCGCCTTCTCCAGAACGGTTATTGTAAGGAAGCTGTATGTTTTTCTTTAGAAGTTCATGTATAGTTTCGGTACTCAGCATGAAATGGCTTTAGTGGCTGTCTCACTCACTTCATAGTTTCGAACGGTGGCCATGTTGATGTCATTGGTGCTAGGAGGTTAATATTGTAAAAGTAAGGTACTCCCTAGGTGTAACAGACACACGGGGTAACGTCACCCGTCTGAGTAACATCGTCAGTAACTGAAGTAAGTCGATGATACATTTCACTTACTCCCTTCACCCTTTACACTTTGTTTCGCAGATAATTCGCTTCCTGGGATAGGAAATAACTCAGCCGGTTTAGTAACTATACAGCGAATAGAGCAACCGGGATATCGCAGGTCAGTTCCAAGCATAGACAAGAGATTTTACTGTGCTACATAGAGTCTAAACCGCCTCTGGGGCCCACCCAGTCACCCATCTGGTGGGTGTTGGGGCCCTTTGCCCGAAGATAAAGGGGTTTGGGCGTGAAGCTGAGTACTTACCTCATTCTAGTGCCGAGGTTAAGAATGAGTGGAGCTATACCTCCGTTGTCTTGCACGTCTTCTTGCCGTGATGTTCAGTTAAGCGTTGGGACGACTGAATTTTTTTAAAGGGATTATCGTTTTTAATTCGGGCAACCTTGAAATAATATTTGCAGGTACAATTTTCCCGGAAAATACCCTCAAACAAATATTATCTCTAAAGTGTTCGGTAAGGTTTAACTTCGGCCGAACTATCGACGTTGTGCAAGTACGTAGACACTGGGATGGCAGCTTGAAATCGCTCATGAGACATCAACGTTTGGCTGCTTCATTCGGCGTCATTCCTTTGATATACTCGGAAGTCTGATGAATGTATGATCCTCTATCCAAAATACCCCAATGCCTGTCTGAATTGTATTAATTACGAAGCCTTGACAATAAGGGAGTTTAGCCCTCGGGATAGCGTGCCTCACCCCTATAGGGAACTGCACTACGGACTGTGTGACCAGGGAGCCAAGGGTCGATGTCCAGCGGGGTAGAGTTTCTGCACAGCGTACAGCTCGGCTGTGGGACTCAACTAGCCATCTGTTCGTTGGGTACTGGGAGCGCTTTCACCGGGTTTAAGGCAGCTGGAAAGTGAAGTTGGCCTTTCATTTCCATCTAGTGCCACTCCCTCATGCGCCTCCATGGCGTGGTGCTGAATTAACCAAGAGACAAATTTTCTTCAACGGGTCGTGGTTCCGAAGGACGCGTTCACTTGAAGGACAGGCCTGTTCCATATAACCAAACACCTTCCCAAGTTGGTTCACGTAAACCTTAAAGATAGAGGCAGCATGTTCTTCTGAAATATTGGTAACTACTTTCCAGATTACGCAAAGTCACAGGGGAGTATTAAAGCCACAGTTTATTGTATTTTACAAAACATGCAGGCCTACACAGTACCATCTGTTTTGATTATTGATGACTGTGATACCCAGTATCTGTCTGGGAAGAAGGAGTTTAGAAAGAATGTGTTTTGAAGGTTCTCTTGCAAATATTTGGATCTGAGCGCAATTAAATCCGTAGTACGGGACAAAATCACATAACGAGGAGTTTAATGATGGACCCAGTCACCTTAAATATTGAGATAACCAAGTCAAGGAGGTTATGATGGCAAAGCAAGCAGTTAACCTCGTTGTGGACACCAGAGAGTGGGCACACGACGGCCATGGTTGTAACAGGGATGGTAAATTTCGTTTTGGGCATAATCTAATACCCTAATCTGGATTTTATTTCCCCTTTAAAATTTGAGCTGCTGGTAGAATGTGGTTCTACCAGTAAAAAACGAGGTCAAAAACCTAAGCTGAGAATGGCTACAGATTAAAACTCTGTGACCACAAGTTTGTGTAGTGTTTGAGTGGCGACAGGTCATGCCCTCCTGCTAATCGACTTTGCACCACAGCAGAAATCAATAAAATGCAATCCACTGTTAATTCTAATTGCACGTGACTCATCTAGTGCAGAGGGCGAGACTGGTGCGGCTTGCTAACAGCAAACAGCATCACCTAATCTATTAGGGTGCAAGAAGCTTGCGGGCTCACCACTGTCATGTATGTTCGCTATGGTATCTTTCCGTGAGATTTGAACCCTTAATCCACAGTGGTTACTGTATATATCACGTGGCTTAATATTCATACGTCTCTATTTTAGGCACAGAATTACTTATGCTTTAATTTCTCGGAATAAACAACGACTTTTTCCAGAGTATTAACAAATTAGTCTTTGTAATGTAAACGCAAATTGTTTTCTGTTACTTAGGAACTTAATTTTTATGGGCTTATATTTTTAGACTTGCTTCATGCTTTAAAGGCCTCAGGGTTTCCAATTTTTACTTCTAGCATAGGGAGTTACGCTGATGGTAAATTATAAAGCAAGCGGTTATGCTTTTAGTTGATTACGAGCAACTCTGGATGGATTGCGATGATGCAATTCAGCACAAGACTCTATTAATTAATTAATTAATTAACTAATTAAGGAAGGTACCTTTGTATGTAACTGCAATATAATCGCAATAGTTCGATGTGAGTGGGAACGAGGTTGCCTTGAACTACCGAAAAGCTCGGACAATTTGGAACATATTCCTCTTCTACGTACTTGTTCGCAGTAGGTGTAGTGGGTTTTCGTTTTCACTTGATCATACTCAAGCACACACCACAGTAGGTAGGACTCCTCTGGATGAGGGATCGGCCCGTCGCAGAGACCTCTACCTGACAACACGAACACTGTACAAGAGAAACATCCATGCCCCCGGTGGGATTCGAACCCACGATCCTAGCAAGCGAGCGGCCGCAAGCCTACGCCTTAGACCGCGCGGCCACTTGGATCGGCCAATTTAGAGCATGTGATGGAGTATACAGTATGATGTACACATTGCGTTAATATGTACTGTGTATGCAGTATAGCCCTGTGTTAGAATATCAATGTATACAATAGTAAAATGGTAGAATAATAATACCATATACACTGTTAAGTTGCACTGTGGAGAAATTACACACAGATAACGCACTTCAGCTGAATTCTGTAGCCATCAGAGAGATGATCATAACTACATCGCTTTGGTTCGGATTAAACCGAAGCTCGAGCGATCGGGACTCGAAGAATCGAGCTGCACTCTGTATGTTTCGGCCTCGTATGAAGCCGTCATTAGGCTAATAAAAATTGTGGGAGGAAAATCTATATAAATTAGAAAAGCCTGCCAGCACTTATTTAAAAATTTATGATATAGTGCCTGTTTGAGGTCACACATTGTGTGCGGCATAATGACTAAAATATTCTTAAGATATTTTGTGTATTTTCACAGTGCTTGAAAGTGGTTGTACATGTTGCATATGTGTGTGTGTGTGTGTGTGTGTGTGTGTGTGTGTGTGTGTTATAGAGTATAATATAGGACCAAAATCCACATTGTGTTTTTATTCATTAAAGTGTATAGACTCAGACATAGACCTAACTTGGCTAGTAACAATTGGGGGGGGGGGGATCCGCTATGGGTATTAGGAAGTTTAATTTACGAAGGAGTCGAGTTAGAAAGATGGGACAGATTCGTTTGAACCGGTAGGCGTAACTTGGGGGCGGCAAGGGGGTAAGTGCCCCCCCCCCCACAATATTTTTTCAGCCTAGGATTTTTTTGGTTACTGAATTGAATAGTGGCCAATAAAAAATAGACAGAAAAACGAAAATGAAAACGTGTATTTTATGGGACCAATTTCCCACTCTTTCATATTTCACTCCTGTATAAAATAAATTTTCTAAGACCCATGATCACTTTTGCCCCCTCCCTCCCACCACCAGTGTTATTAGCCAAGTTACGCTTTTCATTTTTTCTATCTTTACATCGCCAAAATTATTGTTTAGAAAATATTTCTGTTTTTTTATTTGTAGCCCAAAAAAAACATTCTGAGGTAGAAAATATATTGGGGGAGGATGTGCCCCCCGCCTCGTGCACCCGCTAAGTTACGCCTATGTCTTGAGACAAAAGTCGCTGGACGTTTTAATATCGAAGACGCAATGAGGAACGCCTCTGCACCAACACATTTCCCACGGAATTATTCTCGGCACAAGCTACATGTTATGTGCTGACGAGTGAAGAACCGAGTTGCCGTTTCCGTTGGAACAAGAGATGCTTGAATCTGCACAAGAACTGAAGCTTTTTAGCAACCTCTGCAAAAGGCGAGCCTCTCTTTTAAAACTTGTCTAAAGCCAAAGGGGCTGTCATTAAATGGCCTGTTGTGTGGGTCTGCTACTTAAGCACGAACTGTCCCATCTGTTCACAACTCTCTTCTTCGTAGCTTAAATCCTGTTGGTCCGGCCCGAATATTTCCTATAGGTTCAGCTACAGAGGAGTTTAGATCCGTTGATTCTTTCTGAATACTTTCTGTAGGTACAAAGAGAGATATTTCAGTTCCTCAGAATGATCAGTGACAACCAACACTTTTAAGAAAGTAATAACTGTTGGTTTTGAGTGATCATTCCGAGGAACTGCAATATCTACCTTTGTATGTACAGGCCAACTGGGATGTTTAGCATCAAAAACTGTATAGGTATAGCTATACAGTAGTTTAGATCCGTTGATTCTTTCCGCTTACATCTTGTAGGTACAGCTATACAGCAGCTAAGAGCCGTTTATCCTCGCCGAATACTCCCAACAGGTACAGCTATACAGCAGTTTAGATCCGCCAATTTTTCCGATTGCATCCTGTAGGTACAGCTATACAGCAGTTTAGATCCGCTAATTTTTCCGATTGCATCCTGTAGGTACAGCTATACAGCAGTTTAGATCCGCTAATTTTTTCCGATTGCATCCTGTAGGTACAGCCATACAGCAGTTTAGATCCGCCGATTCTTTCCGATTACATCCTGTAGGCACAGCTATACAGCAGTTTAGATGCGCCGATTCTTTCCGATTACATCCTGTAGGCACAGCTATACAGCAGTTTAGATACTGTTGGTCCGTTACGAATACTTCCTGTAGGTAACAGCGTAGGGCAGTTTACGCGCATTCTCCTGCATCTGATTTTTTCGTCCTTGTACATTGCAAAGTTTTAAGTGGGGCTGCCATCCTGATCAGATATGTTTAAAGCTGTGTTGTGTTGATGTTGATGACGATAACGATGCTAAACTACTGTGACTGCTTGGTGGCGCGATCACGCTGTAAATTCTCAGACATTTTAGACAGCTGCACAACACGGAAGACCTGTAGCTTCAGCATACACTGTTATGATGCCACCACAGTAACGTGGTGTGTACAGTGTCTTATGGAGTTTAATAACAGAAAGAAGTTGAGGAATTGGGGTCACCAGCAGAGGTTTCCTCTGGTTATTTTTTCAATAATAGCAATATTTGAGG
The DNA here is from genome assembly GCA_013340265.1 of Coptotermes formosanus. Lineage (NCBI taxonomy): Eukaryota > Metazoa > Arthropoda > Insecta > Blattodea > Rhinotermitidae > Coptotermes > Coptotermes formosanus. Next base: position 2,137,639 of record BLKM01000454.1, read on the forward strand.
TTGGGTAACTTGAGCATCCTAACATATCTGCAACTTCCTCCCCCACCCCCCCTCTGTATTATTAGTTATGCCAACAAACCGTATATATATATATAGTACTTGACTACAAACTAAAAGGCCTACCTGTATTCATTATCACAGCCTACCTGTTGATCTAATTATACATATTCTAGGTGCACGGCCAACCTTGTTCGGGTGTTCACAGTCGCGCAATCTCTAAATGTCCAGTTCTGTCTACTGAATCCATAGAGGCTAGTCCTCGTATAAAAGCTAACAGTTGTGCACCTAGTCAAGACTTAACTCTGCCAAGTACAGGAACCGGAATTTCGTTATCGTCTTCACAAGATTCTACTACTAGATGCGATCCTGAGCCAGATTAATCCAGTCCATGCCCCTGATACTCTTAAGTGAAGGAAAGTGATTGGGCACGAAGTGGTATACACTTGGCTCAAGGCATTAGTCCTGATAGGACTGAAGAAAACAACGACAGATTTGTCAGGTGGTTGTTGAACAGTCAGAGATTTGACTCTTGAATGTCTCATTGCCTTACCGTTTGTCGAAACTTGTCACAAGCTCATAAACCTTGGTGTAGCGTTACTGTCGCAAGGCGCAGTCACCGCCCGCTATTTGTAAACTTGCTCCTTGTTGCACCACGAACTATCTCTCGCGCTGCTCTGTTGTCTCGCTCACTGTCGGGTGGGTTGTTATGAAATTGGTAGAAGTCACTTCCGAATTTCGGGCGGAACGCTGATGATAGTGATTCGAGTCTTTTTAGGCGCGTTCGAAAAATTGCGAAAAGCGACTATTATCTTTTTCATGTCTGTCTGTCTGCCTGTCTGCCTGCCTGCCTGTCTGTCTGTCTGTCTGCCTGCCTGCCTGCCTGTCTGTCTGCCTGCCTGCCTGCCTGCCTATCTGTCTCTGTCTGTCTCTGTCTCTGTCTGTCTGTCTGTCTGTCTCTGTCTCTCTGTCTGTCTGTCTGTCTGTCTCTGTCTGTGTGTCTGTCTCTGTCTGTCTGCCTGCCTGTCTGTCTGTCTGTCTGTCTGTCTGTCTGTCTGTCTGCCTGCCCGCATGCAACAATTTGGCTCCCACTAGACGGATTTTCATGGGATCTGAAATTTGAGGATTTTTCGAAAATCTGTCGAGAAAATTAAAGTTTGATTAAAACCTGACAGGAAAAACAGGCACCTTACATGAAGACCTACGTACATTTATGATACCTCGCTGTGCTGTCCTTAGATTGAGAAATGTTTCAGACAAAGTTTTATAGAAAGTCAAAGCACACATTTCATGTTCAGTAACTTTTTTTCCGAAAGTCATGCTGGTTAGGTGGTTAGGAGATAATGTGGAAAAATATGGCAGTGCCAGGTAGACCACAGATGACAATGTATAATACGGTGCAGAAAAATGCAATTTGCATGCTGGGTAACTACAACTAGAATACAGACACACACTCAGAATTTGTAATACTTATTGCTTTTCCACGCAGCAATGGTTACGCGAACGCAAATCAGCGTTACGTTGTATGTACATTGCCTGCCATTTTGTTTGTGTGTTGTTTTTCCTCATCTCCTTCAGGTGAAAGCCTTGATGGTGCGTCAAACTAGGCCGCGACCGCGTCCTACCATATACTTTCCAATTCATTATTTGTTCGGCGCTTGGCTATATAATCTATGCCTCAAAGAGAGGAGTTACATAAACAGTGCATAAACAAATACATAAACAAGTTTACCTACACATCTGCTACGGAATTCTTTGTGTCTTGCGTCAAAGTTTAATTCTATTAGATGCATTAAATTGATTTCTCTCTACAGGCTATGTATTGTATTTAGTTTGAGCTAATGATTAGAATTTAATTGCGTATGAGGTTTGAAGTGAGTTCCAGTGCCAGAACAGTTAACAAGTATCTTGGATGCATTAGCACCATCTGCTGGTGGCGAACAGAATCAACATAACTTATATAGAAGTATATGCATTTGGTTTATGCAGCATCAAAATAAATGATATACGGATTTTCTTCCCTAATTATAATTAGACAGAAAAATTATTGTACCGGATTATTTATTCCACATAATAAATGTGTAGTTGACTGAGACGCTCAACCTACATAAAAATTGTTTCGTTCAGTATTTTCTTTTGAGTTTCAATAAATATTCGCCTTCTCGAAAATTGTTGAGCGCATAAAATCAGTTTTGTTTCATCTAAATTATAGTGTAACTCCAATTATTCGGACGCTGGTTATCCGCATGGGCAATTATCCGGATTGGCTTGGCCTTTCAGGTAAATTTGTCGAGAATTATGCAAAGTAATTTGCCTTCAAATTACTGGTTATCCGATGGATATTTCCTTGATTTTATCAAGTAAATTTGTAGGTCGAACATTTTCTTACTGTAATTGTACTGAATCTTTTTATGGCTTAAATTTTTCCCCCAATTGTCTAATACATGTAAGGAATTAAGCGAATGTAGCCTATTTTCATAGAAAAATTCAATTGTTCGGATTTTCTGCATATCCGGACGGCTCGCGGTCCCAATTAATCCGGATAATTGGAATTTTACTGTATTTATTTTGCTGCCCTTTCCTTCCCCTTAGGCTATGCCGCCCTGGGCGGTCGCATTACTCGCCCCTTCCCTAGCTGCAGCCCTTGTGTACCTCCAGCTGAAACTTTAATAAACTCCGCATTGTATTTCTTATTTCTGAAGTAGCATTAAATGATTAGTCTTTATAATGAGCAAGAAGTGTGTTCTCTGTTTATAAGAACTGAATGTTTATATATGCAATTGAGATAAACTTGAATCTTCAAAGGGATAAACACCTAAACCACTTTGTCTGAAGTCTTGCAACACTACCGCAAGTTTATCCACAACGTTAGTGTTGCCGCCTTCCACAAGATGAAGTCGATTAGCGTCACTCCGCGAGTTGCGGGATAAACACAGCAGCGTATTCTGGACTGTATTACTACGGGAGAGGGGGACGTTTTCCTGAACCCATGTAAACAAAGGTTTAATAGGGCTATGAAGATTCACAGCCAGATTATCTGTTCGCATATACGTCGGCGCTTGCAGCATCAATTTGTTCTCGTCTGCTCAAATTTCGCCAGAAATAGCCTTTTTGAAAGCGTCACAAATTTCAGGGACGGTTTGAATCCCTATTCCCATTTTTCCTCTAAGTAGAGTCGAGCTAGGTTATAACGTCATGAAAGGGCTTGAATATTCTGTGTCGTTATGAACGAGTGTTGTTAAAATCGAGTGGTATAATGTTACGGTTAACAGTGACGAATTAATTGTTACGACAGGATATCTGACGCTATAGACGAGGTGTCTCATAAACCTGTGTCGTTTTAACCCTTTAAAGACGAAACGTGTCTTATTTTATATAAGGACTCAGCGCCTACCGCGCAGTAAACACATTCCGTCTCAGTTATAAAAACCAGTCTGTTAATGTTGCCTAAGCCAAAAGTCACTGTTTGTTGTGGAAGCCATATAAAACACGTAAACTCAAGGCGAGAAACACTTAGAATTGTTCAGTGTTAAACCTGGTGGCAAGTAAGATAACCTCTAGGCTTTAAAAGGTTAACCGAGTTCGGCTGTACTTCCATGACTGTATTTTGTTTACTTAAAGATGCTGTGACATTTTGTAGCGCGAATGGTAGGAAGACTGGTGAGTAATGAAGACGAAAATATTTCAAAAGAAGCTATCGCGCCCTAGTGTAGGTGATATCTGGCAGTTACATGGAAGGACTGAGGACTACTACGGGATTTCCATGCAGGATAGACGGCATGCCGACCAAGATGCAAAGTGGGCGCCTTCTAAATAGACGTCTGTTGTTGAAGTGTTAGTGTTGTTGTGTTTCCAGTGGATGGAACGCAGAAAACCACTCACAGATTTCGTTATGAGACACACTAAGGATGAAGAATGTTGAACGACGAAGACCTGCATAGGGCAGACCAACTTTAGAGTAGCGTGACAAAAAGAAGACAGATTGGATGAGCAAAATGCGTAGAACGCGCTGTGAAACGATAAATTTACAGACAAGTCACGGTCGGTAATTGCGAGGGAATTCACTTAGTAGCGTCAGTCCTTACGAGGCCGCGCGGTGAACCAGAGGACTGCAGTCCGAAAACTGTCGGAATTCTGCATGTTACTTTATGAATCGTCTGAAGTATGAAATTAATCTGATGGTATTTTCCCGTGTCAGCTTGTACCTTACAGTAAACACACTCCATCACCATTACAAAGACCAGCCGGTTACGAAAATAATCGCTGTTTGTTTGCGATTCGTACGGAAGATACAAGCGCGCTCTGTGGGCGGATTGAAGGGATTCGAGACGTGAAAGAGGTGTTACACATTAGTAAACACTGTGCTTTAGAGGGTTAAAAATTTAAATATGTAATTTTATATATGCATTTGAATGCGCGCGCGCGCGCACACACACACACACACACACACATATATATATATATACATGTAGACCTATATGTGTAAGTGCTATCCCAGTGGTCGCACGGTCTAAGCCGAGGGTCTGCGGCCGCTCGCTTGCTGGGATTGCGGGTTCGAATCGCGCCGGGGGCACGGATGTCTGTTGTGAGTGTTGTGTGTTGTCAGGTAGAGGTCTCCGCGACGGTCTGATCACTCGTCCAGAGGAGTCCTACCGAGTGTGGTGTGTCTGAGTGTGATCGTGAAGCCTCGACAGTGAGGAGTCCCTGGCCCACTGGGGGCTGCTGCGCCAGAATATAATGTATAAATAAGTCTATACAAAAACACTAATCACCAACAAATGCACAAAGAGAGTTTTATCATCAATCGTAATACACTCCTACATGTTTCGACCCTGCTGGGTCATCTTCAGGGAGAACTTTTTGTTATCGTTACACTAAGGTTGCGCTTTATAGTTCAGCGAGAATGTGCTGTTGACTGTGTACTGCGTTGTTTTTGGAGCCGTTGCCGGGACCACAGAGAGTGTAACGATAACAAAAAGGTCTCCCTGAAGATGACCCAGCAGGGTCGAAACATGTAGGAGTGTGTTACAATTGATGACAAAACTCTCTTTGTGCATTTGTTGGTGATTAGTGTTTTTGTATAATATAGTGCACCGACATGGAACACATTGAAGTAGGTCTATGTATACATACATACATGGTGTATACCTATATCGCAGGAACGAGTATACGTTACTAGAGTCCTATTTAGAACTGCCTTAATCTGTTTCAGTTACGAAATATTGATAACTACAAAAAAGAGGGATTTTAATTAAATTTAGTGTATTTCGAAATATTTTGTGCTTGGAAGATAAATATTTGTCAGCAGCGTGGTATGATTTTGTATCAGTGGAATCACGGAAGTCTATTAGCTTTTCTTGAATGGGGTTTAAAATTGTGTTTATAAATATGTACCTTGAACGGTCTGAGTGGAAGTGACATGAAATAATTAATCTTTGTCACTTGCTCAGGAAGCTAGTGAAAACAGTCTGGAAATACGTGCATAGCGTTCCCTCTGGCTGGAGGTGACATAATGAAATTTCTCTTTTTTAATTATCCTAAAATGTGAAACTTTCAGGAAAATTGTATTGGATACCAAATCAAGTCTTATTTTTCTCTACAAATTTCAATCGAAACTTCTTTTTCCTCCTGTCAGTATTTAACGAGTTAACGTACGAGTTGCGTGCAGCAGTGTCTCTTGGTATTCATATAAAGTGACCGATATTTTTATACTATCTGAACCAGAAGTGGAATGTATCAGATACTATCAGCAAAATTCTCTAATATACAGTTTTACGAAAAAACCCTTTGTTGCTTTTCGGGTAGTTCCCATTGGACTTCATGGAGCTAACAGGTACGTTTTTACGAAATTTTCTTTGTGAAAGCCTCAGATTCACCTCATCATGTTGTTATATTTGTAATTTTGTTTATAACTAAGCTCAAACAGTAGCAGGAAATGCACACAAGGTAACACTTGCACTGTCGTAGTCTACAGGGGAGTCTGTCAGACAGGTACAGTACCTTCTTTTCAGAGCGTTTTCACTGGATTTTCTTACTTTATTGAGTCCTGATTTCTCTTAGAGGACGTGTTAAACTGTGTTTTTTCTGCACTGAATACCAGCTGAGGGTATAAACCTAGAATTTTTAACATGTGGTAGCAAACTTTCCCTGTGAACTGGTGGAGCTATACTTCCATTCCTCCATCTGCCTTCATAGTGTGCACAGCGGTAACCTTACCTGTACCTAAAATTAATTAATTAATCATAACATTTGACGTTATACGAAACACAGGCCTATAATACAGAATAGCCTAATTAATCAATTAAAATTAATTAATTAGTTCATTTTTTCGTGTGGTACTTTTCGATCCTTTTTCGGGTCATGGCTTGCCCGTTCTCGGAGCTTCATGATAACACGCATTTAGACACGCCACACTCGGTAGGACTCCTCTGGACGAGAGATCAGCCCGACGCAGAGACTTCTACGTGACAACACGCAACATTCACAAGAGACATCCACTCCCCCGCGGGATTCGAACCCACAATCCCAGCAAGCGAACGGCCAAACACCCACGCCTGAGACAATGCGGCCACTGGGATCGGCAATTAATCAATTAATCATAACATTTGACGATATAGAAATTCTTTCTTTTTCTTTCTTTCTTTCTTTCTTTCTGTCTTTCTTTCTTTCTTTCTTTCTTTCTTTCTTTCTTTCTTTCTTTCTTTCTTTCTTTCTTTCTTTCTTAGTCCTTGCCTCTTCTGTCTACTTCTTCGCAGCAGGTGTCGAGGTTTTTTTTTGTAATTTAATTTGATCACACTCATGCACACACCACAGTCGGTAGGACGCCTCTGGACGAGGGATCCGGCCGTCGCAGAGACCTCTACCTGACAACACAAACACTGTACAATACAAATACCCATGCCTCCGGTATGATTCGAACCCACGATCCCAGCAAGCGCTCGGCCGCAGTCCTACGCCTTAGACCGCGCAGCCACTAGGATCGGCCGATATAGGACATACAGGTCTATAAAATAGAATATTCTTGATTAATTAAGCAATTAAATATGATTAACTAATTAATTATAATTATTTTAATTAATTAATTAAAACTAGTTCATTAAAATTGATTAATTATCCATACCATTTCACATTATAGGACACACAAGCCTATGAAACAGAATACGCTTTATGGCAATGTGTGTATGTCACGTTGCTGTAATTCCGTTTCTGTGGAAACGTGTACTTTTCACGTACTTACACAGATGACTTCTTTATGCTCGAAACTGTGCTATGTGAAGCATAAATATGTAACTTACTTCGCTCTTTTAAAGTGATATACTTGTATTTCAGAGTTAGAAAGGCAGGGACTGGGGTGCGAATGGGATGACGGAAAGAAAGAAAGAAAGAAAGAAAGAAAGAAAGAAAGAAAGAAAGGAAGGAAGAAAAAAGGAAAGAAAGAAAGAAACAAACAAACAAACAAACAAACAAACAAAGGAAATATATAAATAGATATAGAAAGAAAGAAACGAAAGGGGGCGAAGGGATGAGAAGACGTAAGAAATGACTTCTCTTTATGCAACGGGCCTCTTATACTAGTAACTAAAAATAAGTGTTGCTTTGATTATGCAGTTCCCCGAATGTTTCAGCAGACCGGTACACGCGAAAGCATATTTTGTGTCCTGGCAAAGACAGCACAGTTATTATTGCAAATATTTATTTCGTTGAAGAAGAGAAATATTGTGTGCATTTGGCACTTGAACACAGTTCCTGAAGTTGAAGCTTCATTTTGAATGTTTTCTCACAAGTCATCAGCAGTATTCATCCTAACACGCAGCTTCTTGAATGAAGGATCAGACCTATTAGTCTGTTTAGCTTGCCCTTCGGCAGCCAAGACTTAGAACTTGCACCGATTCGAGGAGAGAAAGTCTTAATGTTGCTGTGTTGAGACTGAAGAGCTTAGCAACTATTCCTTCAGCTGCTTCCTGTATATATTTCATGCAGATTAACATTGCATGTTGTCGTCATACAGATGTATTGGTGTTCCCTCCTTAATTTTTTGCAGTTGACAGATTTATACCAAATATAGTATGCACGTTATGCTGTTGGAAGCCATTTCAAGCAGTGCCGGCCTTAGCAAGCGCGGGGCCCAATTGCGGTCCTTGTGCCGGGCCCCTAAAAGTAATTGTGCTGAGAAAGAAAACGACTGAAATTTTGGTATATTAATGTAAGTTACAAACTCATTATAAAATCAATCCGAGAGCGTTGTGTGGCATCACACGGCGTATTTTTAAAAATTACTAATGTGCCAATCCCCCACGCAGGCGGGGCCCCCGTAAGAGCCCGGCTCGATTGCGTCAAAACCGTACATTCAGCCTAAGGCCGGCCCTGATTTCAACTTCTGCTTTTTACTTATCTGCAGGTGTTCTGAAAGCCCCCTCATCCCATCCCATCCCCACTAAAGTGAGACAGCGGTATCTACTGTTTTCCATTTGTAGTTGATCTAACCATGTAAGAAATGGCTGACGATTCCACTCACAGCGTCGAGCAACGAATTGTCACGAGCACATGGGCTTATGAAAAGCAACACGAGGGAGAAATAATGAGGGAGCTCAAAAATGATTTTAACGTATGATTCAACAAAGCTGCGGCTCATGATACAATAACCGTGGGAGAATTCGTCATCGAAGTATTGAGAAACTAGTCGATTGGCCATGAATCGCGGCATTTACCGTCGCCTGTCGACTGGCCACACAGAACTCCGGGTTTGTTATCTGGTCAAAATGCACTAAGTGGCGTTCATCGCACAGAAGGTTGCCCAAAAGCGATACAGGTAAAGTGATGAATTTAAAGCTGTTAGAAACAATTTTGCTTCCATTACTCCAGCTGTGCTGCGCCTGTTCTCACAGCGCACCTGAGGGCGAATGATAAAAAATTGTGGTACACGTACATTTTGGTGTAACTGGTGTCCAGCTGTGGTCGCGTTTACGCCCGCAGTGCACGCATGTAAAAGTAAGCCTGTAACTGATGACTGTATTTGCATGATTTACATAGGGAGGTAACGGGGCTTTTCGGAACGTCCTGTAAAATTAGTAATAACAATTTGGCAAAAGCGCGAAGTTGTCGGATGAGAGAGAGAGAGAGAGAGAGAGAGAGACTAGCTATTTCTACTGTTGCATTGTGCAGATCGTTCAACGAGTATCACCTCTCTTGTGCGTAAGAAGTTTGTGACTTCCCACAGTGGATGGGTCGGGCCGCGGTCGAGGCACTGCGCTACAAACCGGAAGGTCGCTGGTTCCATTCCCGATGGCGTCAATGGAATTTTTCTTTGGCATAATCCTTCCGGTCGCACTATGGCCCTAAGGTCGACGGAAATGAGTACCAGGAATATTTCCTGGGGATAAAGGCGGCCGGTGAGTAGGGCTGGCAACCGTACCACCTTCAAGTGCCGATTGTGTAGAAAGGAGCCTCAACCTCCTGGAACCCTCAGGGCGTGTCCACGCCAGTAATGGGGTTTCTTACCTTTACCTTTACAGTGAATGGGCTGACTGAGGTTGAAGCCATAAACAGACGAAGGCAGAACTTGGGAAAACACTTGTTTTCCTTATGTTAAGTCAGGCACGGCCTTACCATGGCTCAGGCTGTTCGTTGCCGGCCTTTCACCGCGGAGTCCCGGGTTCGATCCCGGGTCAGTCGGTGTGGGATTTGTGGTAGAAAAAGTGGCACTGGTACAGGATTTTTTCCGAGTATTTCGGGTTTCCCCTGTCAATTTCATTCCACCGGTGCTCCATTACACGGAAAAACGAAAAAAACTGATCTTCAATAAGCCTCAAGGCTGCAGTGCGCCCGTAGCCTCTGCTGTGGGGCCCTTCACCACAAAAAAAAAAAGTCAGGTTCAGGCTGGAGAAAGTTTTCCGAACTGAATTTTGTATTGGCTTATCTCAGAGGCACATGTCATTTTCACAGTAAGTCATCGATGACAGCTATTCTGTTAGCTCCCAATTTTATTTCCTGGCGACTGCTGCTATATTTAAAATCTGTGTTGTCAGTTTCTGTTTGTTTATCGTGTCAGCAAGTGACGGAAGCGGGAGTGGAGGTCCTGGCGTTGTTCCCGCAGTTATTCTAGGCGCCAGTTCCCCTTCCACCACAAGAGAGGAGTCGGGGAACTCCCCACTGCAATTTGGAATTGTGATACAATGTTGTACAGTTTCCAGAAAACAAATGATTATTTCTTCTTCTAATCTACGACGTGCAGGCAGCTGATTAGGTTAAAGTACATTAAATATATGTCAGACGACAGTCCTTTTGGTCTTGACACCGTCTGGGACCACAGATTGACACTAACTCTCTCATCTGTTCAGTACCTTCAGTGAAAACCGAAAAACCTTTATTCAGTACAAGGGTAATTAATACAGGCATTTTTATGTATGGGGGACAGGCGCCTTAGTATGCAAGGAAACTTACGCTAATCTTATCATTAAACCCTTGACACAGTCACCATCTAAGAACTTTTGAATCCAATGACGGTTCTTCGTGAAACTTGGCAAGAATTTTACTTCTCACACATTTTATCTCTTTAAAGTTGCAAATGGTCTACGGCAGATCGCTTAATGGGATTGCGGGTTCGAATGCTGTCGCGGGCATTGATGTTTGTATTGTATGAATGCTGTGTGTTGTGCACATAGAGGCCTTTGCCACGGGCCGATCCCCCGTCCGGGGGAATCCTACTGAGTGTGTATGTGTGAGTTATTGCTATCAGGTGCAACAATAACCATCTACACCTACTGTGAGTGGGTAGACGAAGACCGACTGAGGAAAAGAAAAGAAAGTTAGAGATTTTCAATTTATATCTCCCTTTACTCTCCCCCGTAGAAAATTAAGGGTACATAATTAACCCTTTAAAGACGAAGCGTATCAGTTTTATATAAGCACTGAGTGCGTACCGCGCTGTAAACACTCTCCACTTCGGTTATAAAAACCAGTCTCTTAATGTTTTATAAGGCAAAAGTTGCTGTTTGTTCTGAGATCCGTGCAAAACACATAAGCGCAATCTGGACACCACGTAGAATTTTTTAATGTTAAACCTGGTGATATGTAAAGTTACCGCTAGGCTTTAAAAGGTTAATAGAATGTGTGACTTTAATAAGGTTTAAATTTCACAAAGCAAGCCTAATATGCAGAAAGCATTCCTCTGCTTATCTTGCTAACCTTACGATGAAGTTCAGGGGTTCACACAGCTCTTAATCCAGTCGTAGTATAGATTCTCCGGCCTGTTTGAAAGTTTTGCTGCATCGTCTTTTGCACACCCCTGCTTGCGAACTGGCTTCTAATACGGAGCTTAGTAACGCCTGCAGCTTTACCTCCACGTCCTCTGCCCCTTCATAACGTTAGGCTCTGTGCCGTTGCCTGATTTTAAGTTGACATTCCTCTCCCCTCAATGGCTCGACTGCCCGATTGGGTATAGGCCTCCTCATTGTCGAGACTTCGCGTTCGCACTCATTTAGACACGCCACACCCGGCAGGACTTCCGTCGACGAGTGGTCAGCCTATCGCAGAGACCTCTACCTGACAACACACAACACTAAAAACAGACAGACATCCACGCCGCCGGTAGGATTCGAAGCCGCAATCCCAACAAGCAAGCGACCGCAGACCCACGCCTTAGACCGCTCGGTCACTGGGTTTGGCTTTAAGTTGACATAAGTTCTGTAATATTTGAAGTTTTTTTACAGCAGTGAAAATTCATATTTTGGGGCAGCATTTAAGAGGAACGTACTGCCTCAGTTTTCAGAGCAGAAATGACTTCAGTTCTGAAGATGGAGACAGTATATACCATGCGAGTATCGGTTGTGGCAAAACGGACAACATGGCTTCTTAATCCCAGCACCACAGCAGTACAGCGCCCCACTGCGTTAGTATGCTGAGCGCGCGAAGTGTATAGTTGTGGCGGTTGTGATGACGTAATTAGTGACGTCACAGAAAGTTACAGTCTGAGAGATGATTGGCTATTCTCTGCTGTTACGACTACTTGCGTTGTGATATACATTCTTAATTATACGATGCATTTGTGTGGAGGGAGAAGCAGATATAATATCCTAACCCCTGATGTGATAGCCTTCTATCTTGTGAAATAACGAATCATACGTATTATGTGACCTGGGCTGGTGACAGTCTGACAGGCTGGCGGGCGAGGGTCTTCGGAATAGCAGAAACTCTAAACGGAGAAACTTTTCATAAAGGTTGAATTAACTTCTATTAAATGGAAACGCCTGTTTGAATTTCTCGGTTCATGCCCACTTACCGAAATTACGTCACACAGCAGGTGCGCACCCAGAATTTCTTGCTGAGGGAGGGGGGGGGAGGTGCTGAGCCTGAGGCTGTATATAATTTATGTTTTATTTTAAAAATTGTGTCATAAAAATCATGTACGTATAACATAACGCTGTTTACAACTGAATGTATATGCATGCAAATATAACCACATGTTCCATGACTGAGTAACAATGTCCTATCTTCTTGTTTTTTGGTTTTATTAGTTTACTTTTCAAAATTCTAATGTACTAGTCATCAGCTGATTTCAGTGGCTGATTTAGGCTGAAGGGTAAATCACGTAAAACTTTTGATATCATAATATCTACAAAATTTTGTGTTTTTTAAGTTTTTGCTTTGGGGGTTTGGGGGGCTGCAGCCCTGCAGCCCCCCCTTTCCTTGGGCGCGCCCCCGACACACAAAATAAAGCTTGTTACACAAGATTCACTAGAATAATTACAGGACGTTTGGCGGCTGGCACGTCAAAAGGTGACTTTCTTTGCCAACCCACGAAAATTAAGGTTTCGTAGCGGCGTGTCACTGTCTGCGCTTTGCAGGTCTAGTCCACTTAGTGTCTGTCTCTATAGCTCATCCTACGTAGTGTCGTGTGGTGAATGAATTAAAAGGGACATGAAAGGAAGCGGTCAGGATCTAATTTGAGATAGTGTAGAGGTATTTTTCCGGCAGAACTGAAAAAAAAACGGAAACCCCCATTGAAGGTACCAGTTCTCCAGGTTGATGTTTGAATCCGGCAAAGAAATCTTATTGATGGAGAGTTCTGTATTGAAGTTCTGCAGAAATAAGTTTTTAGCCGGCACAAACTCCAAGCACAGCTCCGACTCATTTCTGTATAATTAATAACAATCTCAGTGCCTCTCCGCCCCTTTGTGCAGTTACTTTCGCACGTGTTCCGCAGCAAATGGCCTCGTAAAATAAATGCGAGGGGGGAGGATATTTTATTGCCGCAAAGTTAGACTAAGAAACTTTAAAGATCTTCCTGCCGAGGGTTTGTATTCTGCACACACGGCCGAGTCAGACTGTGTCTCAGGCTCTGCTGTCACAGTGTTTCACGGTCCGTGCGAGAGTGATGTGCACAAATGATGTCTGTCTAAGAATAACTGTCGTGATGGGAGGAAGGATTACAAATTATCGTTGTCAGCGTCATATTAGACACTGCATCGAGCCAGAACACTGTGTCGTAACAGACCCGTGCGTCATGCTGTAACACTGCATCGTGTCAACGCTGCGTCATATCAAAACACTGCGTCATGCCTTAACACTGCATTATGCCATAACACTGCGTCATATCATAACACTGCATCGTGTCAATGCTGCGTCATATCAGAACACTGGGTCATGCCGTAACACTGCGTCGTGTAATAACACTGCGTCATATCAGCACCCTGCGTCATGCCGTAACACTGCATAGTGTCAATGCTGCGCCGTATCAGAACACTGAGTCATGCAGTGACACTGGATCGTGTCATTGCTGCGTCATATCAGAACGCTGCGTCATGCCGCAACACTGCATCGTGTCAATGCTGCGTTATATCAGAGCAGTGCGTCATGCCGTAACACTGTATCATGTCAATACTTCGTCATATCAGAACACTGCGTCATGCCGTAACACTGCATCGTGTCATTGCCGCGTCATATCAGAACACTGCGTCATGCAGCAACACTGCATCGTGTCAATGCTGCGTCACATCAGAACACTGCCTCATGCAGCAACACTGCATCGTGTCAATGCTGCGTCATATCAGAACACTGCGTCATGCCGTAACACTGCATCATGTCCTAACACTGCGTCATGCCGTAACACTGTATCGTGATCTAACACTGCGCCATATCAGATCACTGTGATGCGAGAGCACTGTTGCCACTTCCCGGAGACCAGGCAGAAGCTGAACTTGCTTGCGCTGTAATAGCTCGTATTTGAATGTTGAGTAGTAGGATAAACTGAGTAGGAACTGAATGTTGATATGGGGCACACAGACTGTATGGTTATCTATAAGGTCCACTTTTTTTCGAAATAAAGACAAAAGTAGACTATAAACAATGAATAATCATAGTAGACAGTATGTAAAACGAATTTTGAGTCCATTACAGCAGATGTCTCTTGTAAGTCTACATATTTTTCGTGCTTGTTAAAAAAGGCGTACGTTCGATGCTTATCAATTTCGATTAATGCCGAAGAATCATTATTTTGAGGTGTATTACAGCTGAAGCCTAGACCATTCGCAGCGGAAGTTACAAACACGTTACCTAGGTCTTGTATCACTTGATGTGAAGTTCTGTGGAGTCAAGTTACGCTAGTCGTAATTAATTGTAATTAAGCCCTTCTTAATGAGCACCGAAGATTATATATGTTGTCATGCAATGTTTATCAATCTCTGCAGGCTAGTGCCAGTGCAGTCCCTGAAGTCAGGCCACGACTTCTTCCTACAGTGGCCATAAGCAAAACCTTTACAGCACAGTGAATGCTAGTTCCAGCGGCTGCTGTAGTATTCAAGAACTCTGAATTTTGTCTGAAAAGGACATTCATATGTTTCGTATGATTGTTACAATAAACAGAGATTATTTCACTCAACGGCATTTACAGAATGGTCGTCGTAAAATAGACGCGTGTTTCGTAAAATGTGCGAATTGTGTTTTGAATATTATCCCATAAATTTAATGCTTAAAACGGTGTTGCCACACGCCCTACCTTATAGGACCCATGGGATATTATTGTTATTATTATTAATGTCGCCATAATCATCATCATCATCATAATCATCAAACTGTCACACCAGAACCCTGCGTCATGTTTGTTAGTCGCGTGAACTGTACTGTATTGTATTATTTTGTTTTGTTTCGCATCTTCTTCCGCTTGTTACCTGTTGGTCTCTCTATCACTTCACTAAGCCGAAACTCTTACGCCGATAGGCGTAGGGCGTTTACAAAGAGGTTTTCATGTCTTACTCCTTTCTAATCACTTCCTCTTTCCTTCAAAATCTTCCGTATCCCTTCTCTCCAAGTCTGTCGGGGTCTTCCTTTAGGCCTCTTCCCCTCTGTTCCAGCTCGCCAGGCTATTTTACTTAATATCTCATCCCCCGTTCTTACAACGTGCCGAAACCATCTCAGTTGCGCTAATTGTATTGCTTCTTTGAGGGGAATTATTCGTAATCCCATTCTTATTGTTTGATTCCTGATCCTGACTCTTCTAGTTTTCCACTCCATTTTCATTAAGCACTTCATTTCAGTGGCTTGCAGTTGGGCTGTTACGTTTGGAGGAAAAAGTGTCTGTGTTATACTCGTGTATTTGTGCTGGTTTGTAACAGTGTGCTGAGTCGGCATTTAAATAAACAAGAATTGAATTTAGCTGAATTTAAATAAGTACATCAGGCAGTAAATAACCTCTGAAATTAATGCATTGTTGTTAAGTATCCCAGACCCTAAAACGACTGCAGTGATAGTATTGTTTTGAAGGTCCAACTGCTATCCTAGCAAACTGAAACGATCACAGCGCCGACTGTGTGACAATAGGCAGCACCAAAATCCTGATGACGTCAGCATTTTCATTAACAAGACGTGTAGGTTTCTGTTGATGCTTTGCCAGAGTACGGTGACGACCGTCCCAACAGGTACTGCGTTACACCTGAGTTTGAACTTAGAGATAAATGGCGATCGAGTAGCTGATTTCTTATTCTTCTTCTTTTGGACTGTTAAAATTCAGAACTAATTTCGAAACTAAGTAACCTATTAAGCATGAGGGACGAAACTTTGGACGACTGACCAATCCCTGACAAGGACCCTACCTACCCAGGAACACATAACAGAGGAAGAAAGCAGACATGCATCTGTGACCCAAATGGGACTCGAACCAAAAATCTCAATATTAGAGCGGTCGGAGAGAGTACAATACTTGCGTTCGACTTCATTGGCTACTGTGAGCGGAATAATTGTATAAATGGATAGATAAATACATGAGGTACGCTCAAGTTCCCGAATGCTCTGGATGACTGTTATAAATTGTCAAAAGATGGCAGGAGAGAGGAATTGTTTTCAGTGATAACTCGTCACAGACACACTAATAATGATGTGTGGTTTAAGCGTGATATAGTTTCATCTCATATCACCGTAGATAGTGTTCATTTATGTATGTGGTTCATTTTGTCCAGTAAATATCAAACTAATGAAGAATTCGAGCTGTGTGTCACCGTCGTCCAAATGACACTTCGTTAGTCCAAGTTGCTTTGCAGCAGGCGTTGTCAGTCAACAGATGTTCATGACCACATTTTAGGTCACGCGTCCGACTTTACAGCGAGAAGCGTTACGGGGCTTCCTCTCATCAGCCTTTTCGGTTTCCCGCTGCTCGTTTTCCTGCTTCACGCGGCTGGCCTAATAGAGAACAACTGGCTAATAGAGAACAACTGACGGCAATATGGACTTTATTACATATTCCTACTGCCTCCCTCGCAGGAACAAATCTTGTTTGAGTTACAAAGACCAGCAGGTTAATGATTTTCAGGGAAATCCGCTGTTTATTCTGAGAAGCATATGAAATTCACAAACACAAGTTATTGGCAGTACGACGGGATTTTTATATTTAAAGTAGGTGGTACATACCGTAACCACTGTGCTTTACAGGCCTGAGGCAGTGTGCAAATATTTTTGTAGACTTTATGGACGTCCTTCGTTCAACTTTTAAAATCGTATGAGTGTACGTTATGTATTTTCACATGAAAACATTTTTTAAAACTACATTAATGCATTTGAATCAAGTCCCAATGCCATAATTACGGAGAAGTTTGTTTTATTGTGACATTTATCGGAAGGCAAGAGTAGGCACCTTTCCCTTGTACGGTAGGTTAAGTTAGGTTAGCTCAAGTCGGTAGTTCGCAGAACTCCAGGTATGTATCATACATTTTACTTGAAGCTGCAAATGCTCTGCGTGGTTAACACTGTTTGCTGCCACTGTGTCACCCCAGAATTAAACATGAACTGGAAAGACGTATCGACTGTAAGCACTGACTTGTAAAGGCTAGCTTTAGGAAGAAAGCGTGGCTTGTTCGACGATGCTGAGCATTCATATGGAAGACTAAAGAAAATTCCACCAAACATCAAGCAGGATGGCCTATAGGATTTGAAATTCTTAAGTACTCACTCGACATTATTCAGTTCGTGTCATTGCCTCCATCACCACAGCAGAAATCTTCCCTGAAGATGGAAGCAGTGTTCCCCCGAAATGATGTTACCCATCTACCAAACTGCATGATATCATAACCCAGAAGCGCGCAATATGACCCTCTTGCAACCTTGAAAATCTTCATCTTGGATGAGATGTTGGTATTTGCTGTGGACTGTACTTATCTGTGGGCCTACGTGACTGTTTAGAAGGCTTTCTGCGCTGTTCCGTCCAGTAAACGTATTTACGAGGTAGATGCAAGGTTACTGTACGGACAGTGTAATGGCAATAGCAGCAAAATGAGTTCCTCAACAGGCAGCACCAGCTGTGTTTATCGTGTAGGCAGTCTGTCTGCAGAACCAACCAGTGTCATGTTGCTCGATCAGACCTGTTAGTTGGGCACTGCATCTGCCCACAGACACACTTGCTCTTCGATGCGAAATGCGAGCGAATTCTTTGGGATTTGAGAGTTTATGTCAAACGTAGTGTTACGTAGTGCATTTTTGAAGCAGTCTGTGTAACATCCTTGCTTGTGTTGTGCTGATCAGTGTGTGCTTGTGTGTACCATTACGCACAATTAAATACACTGAAATTTCCATCGAAGTTCGGAATTTGCACAAGTTTATCAAAATTGAGCAATCTGAAAACGAAATAAGCAGATTATAGGTGCACGTGTGTGTGTGTGTGTGTGTGTGTGTGTGTGTGTGTGTGTGTGTGTGTGTGTGTGTGTGTGTGTGTATGTGAGTGAGTGAGTGAAATCACGTGGTAGATTTTGAGGAAGCGTAATATCGATGGTTTGCAGTTTAAGTGTGAGCAGATTTAAGTCCATGTACGTACATTTTGTCGTATACAACCACTACTTAATATGAAGCCCAAATCGAAGTACAGGTGCTCTCAAAAACGGTTCATCGTAGAGGAAATTGACTCGGATAATAAAAATAAATTTCTTCAATATCTATAATACTTGCCTTGAATCTTCTTGCACGTGATGGATATTTAATGGCATACGAAGACGATAACTCCTGGTACCATGAAATGTTGCACATCTGTGGTACATCTCTTTGAAACATTACATTTTTATCACAGGCGTTTAGGTAGGTAGGATAAGGAAAAATTAATCTGGAAATCATAAATATCCCTTTGGACTATACGTCTTCTGCTTTGTGCATAAATGGTATTTAAGCATTTGAAGCGTGAAGGTTGTCTAAGTAATATTTAAAATTTGTTTCCAGTCAACAGAAAAAGTATTTCCAAGGTAGAATGACTCAGTGGTTCGTGTTGCTAGGAACGCAAACGTATGAATATTACTTAACAATTCATGTAGTCGAAATGCAGAATTTTGTTTAAGTTTACAGCAAATACCATTGTGCTTTGAGTGGTTAAGTACGGTCGAACCTCGCTAATCATGCTGAAGTCATATGTGTAGAACTTACTAACTCTTAAGACACACCTAATTTCG
Organism: Coptotermes formosanus; assembly: GCA_013340265.1. Lineage (NCBI taxonomy): Eukaryota > Metazoa > Arthropoda > Insecta > Blattodea > Rhinotermitidae > Coptotermes > Coptotermes formosanus. Next base: position 2,156,550 of record BLKM01000454.1, read on the forward strand.
TGGCGGATTAAGAGTGATGTGCCATGAAATACGGTGCGTCATGAAACTGTGAAGGTGTACCCTGCGTGTGCATCATGAGCTGTAGTATTTCAGGAATCAAACTGGTCTGTAAAGGCTTCTGTGCTGAATAACAAATATAATAAGCAATTTTTGGTTTTGCTGTTTCCATTATTTCATTATGAATTATGTTTGTATTTATTTATATTTCCACATCAGCCCTATTTAAATTTGGAACATTTCAAATAATTCTATATTTCATAATTGTGTGCCTCGTCCTTTCGTTTTCAATCCCAGCAACGTGTACAACATTGACGATGACGATGGTGTTGATGATGAAGATAAGTGCATATTATACGATGCCATACCGTGCAGTCCATACGTGATGAAACAGTGGCAATGTAAACAGATAAGCCTACAGTGGCATAAGAATTAGCTCCGTCACTTTGACAGTTCACAATGTTAACATCGTGTCAGTGATTGTGGCAGCCGCCGGTTTGTTACGTAGCACGCTGATGACCAGAATTCAGGCTTCCACCGCGATATAGTTGGAAGACTTCGATCTTCTGAAATGTTAAGGTGGCGTTTTGGATTGGTTGGCTCTTGAAGGTGAAAACGACAGGCCTGTTCGAAACGTCGGTAACCAACTACGAAGATACGCCTCGGAGCATTCCATAAGAGCGAAGGCCTCGTGTTGATTATCAGCCTAAACGTCCACAACTAAAATAGGAAAACACGCACATGCAGAAAATGATAATTCTGACGACACGCAACGTCACATGGAATTGTCTGTAGGTCTGTGTACGTGGGGTGGGTTATCGTCCGATTATGTTAAGTCTTATCGGCTGGTGACGTCTGAGATAATTCACCAGAACATTCGTAACAACACTAATAATAACAACACTAACAATGTTTTTAAATAGTTTATGCACCGTGCATATTATTAATTGATTCACCAGAACATCCGTAACAACACTAACAATAACAACACTAATAATAACAACACTAACAATTTTTTCAATATTTTATGCACGGTGCATATTATCAATTGTTTAAATTAAACCAACAAAAGCACAAGCTGTTTGTAAGTACACAAGTGTACTGTCACCGAAACGTGTGTAGGGGTGACAGTATTTACTTACAAACAGTTTGTGCTTTTGTTGGTTTAATTTAAACATCTAAAACAGTTTATGTTTTTCATCTCCGTGCATATGATCAGTACAGTAAAATAGATCCAACTTATGCACAATTTTATTGTTTATTTTAAACCTTCGTCTTTTAGTTCCACCTAAACTACTAAAAGACTAAAGGTAAATAAAAGACAAAGGTTTAAAATAAACAGTAACATTGTGCATAAGTTGGATTTCTTTTACTGTATCTAAAAACAATTATTGCTTGTGTTAGGCCGTGCTATGGTTCAGGCGGCTAGACGCCGGCCTCTCACCGCGGAGGCCGGGGTTCGATTTCGGCTCAGTCCATGCGGGATTTGTGGTAGACAACGTGGCACTGGTACAGGTTTTCCCCGAATACTTCGGTTTTTCCCTGTCAATTTCATTCCACCGGCACTCCATTACAAGAAAAACAGAAAAAACTAATCATCATCATTATCAGCATCACCATCATCATCACAGGGTTGTACACTCTGTGAAACAAAAATCAAGCGGCCTGAGATTTTCTAAGTCCCACTCCAGAAGCGACGTAACGTACAGTTGTCATCATAATTCGAGTCTTTTGTAGTTTCTCCATATTTGTGCTCGCATGGCGTTTCTGTGTCTTCCACTCATTCCAATCATTCCCGCCAGATGTATATTAACCAAAGACACCAACACGTCTGCTTAATTTCAACTTAAGTATGAATGAACGTCCATTAATGTTCCGAGGCGTGTGGCTAGCTACAATAAGCCTCAAGGCTGCGGTGCGTCCGTAGCATCCGCTGCGGGGCCCTTCAAATAAATAAAAAAAATTGCTTGTTTTGGGTACCTAACGTGGCTCGGTGGCATGCAGGTGCCTACTCTAATAAGGTTATGTGTAGGTTCTCGCATCATAAGCCTCTGCAATATGAACGTAGCTATTATCAGATTCTGTAGCCACTTTTCTCGAATCTCGTTGGGGTGACGGCGAGGCCTTTCCATAGATATCGGAAACCCCGTACACTCCGATCCTCTAGTCAACCCCTCAACTCAAATTTCACCCACCAATCTCTAACTTTCTACATACGTTTACAAGATTCCAAGCTTTATTCGCAGTATTTATCCAACCGCTATTCCTTGCTTCCAGTTAACTTTCCATATCTTACACAAACTTAAGCTTATGATATCGTGCCTTTGTGTCAGCTTGTGAGGATTTGCTTCACAAATATTTTTTAAACTGCACGAATATTTACAAAACTTGGTATGAAAATCATGCCACTACGGGCCAACTCACGTTTGTGATTTTTTATTTCTTACTGTTAATAGTATCAACATGGGTGGTCGAGTGAATTTCTAGCGCAGTGCGAAAGTTACCCTAAAATTTTGTACACAAATAGATACGTACTTGACGTACGTGGCTAATATAGGATGGAATGTTCCGGGGCTAGCAGCCGCGTCAGATTGTTTAATGACGAATAAGCCAAAGATTCGAGGACTGTCTCCACCCTGTCTCCGTCCTTGTCATCAGGGAACTGATGACAAGGACGGAGATGTTCCTTGAAACGTTGGCTTATTCACCATTAATCAATCTGACGCGGCTGCTAGCCCGAGAACATTTTATTCAGTTTAGTCGCCGTCAAGGTTTTAAATTATATGCGGCTAATATACCTTTTATGTAATATTTATAATAACATGCCGGAAGCTATCCGTTGTACGGTAATGCGTTACTTGCAGAAATATACAATAAAGGTGACAAGTGTTAAGTTTAGTCAATATCGCTGTTCTTTTATTTCTGGTTTTTGCCAAGAAATGTCTCCTTTATGGAAACAGGCAATTACTTTACGAGTTGGAGGATTTGGGTTCAACTCCCAGTGGGGCAGGAATTATTTGTTACCTTCGACACTTCTTTCAGACGGCATCTGAGACACAGCTAGCCTCTTACAAGTCGGTATCCTTTCCCGGCAAATCTGATTTCATTGTAAGGAATGCCTGGATCTATACGTATACGTCTCCCCACAGGTTTTTGTTGTAGTCCTTGGTTAAGTACAGGGATAAGATTACCTTTACTTTACCTGTGTAAGAAGGAATGTCGCAATTAAAAAATTTGCATCCGCGATGGAATTAAAACAGCAGTTACTTTGACGTCAATAATGTTTGCGTACACAAACGTACGTACGGTTGAAGCGCTGAGCGGTTGACACAAGCAGAATGTGTGCCTTTCTTCAAACACCTGGCCGGGATGTTGTTGCTTTTCATTTTATCACAGTACTCTATAGACTGTAAGGCTGGGAAGAAGTAAAGACAGTCACATTAATAAACTGAAATTTACATACGTAGTTAAAAGGCATATGGATCCGGAAATAAAATTCCTTGTCCCGTGTCTCAAGTTTCGTATTCCATTAGTTTTACTTGCTTTTGTCTCTTGCAGTATTTCACAAATATTACAAGCCGACATTAATTAATAGAACCTTCCACTGAAAACTGAGGGTAGTGAGCGTTACCTAAACCCCGGATAATATGCTTATGCGAAAAACTGACATACCAACCTGTCGGTCTAGTCCTCGTCCTTACGACCCCCCCCCCCCCCCAGTCTTTCTTTCTTTCTTTCTTTCTTTCTTTCTTTCTTTCTTTCTTTCTTTCTTTCTTTCTTTCTTTCTTTCTTTCCCCTTCTACATTTTTTAACTCAGACTCTTGTTCAGTTTGCATTCACAGTAGAAAACATGGTGGAACACAGTAGTCAAACCGTGTGTGAGGTTTTTGAAGATTCTGGATTGTGAAACCTTGTAATGCGGTAGAAATATACCGACGTTTCAGAGGAACCTCTTACCTTCATGATAAATTGATACAGGTTCTGAGTGCAGCAAATTCTTCAGAGACGCTGGAATTTTTCTCTCCTAAAACACGGTATCACATCTCAGAAGGCACTAATGTGTAACACACCTAAATTCTTGTCGCATTTATAGTGCCATACCGCACAATCAGGCATGTCACGAAACTGGGTAGATTAACATTACAACTCCGTATAAAATAAAAGGCGAAACCCTTGAACGTGTGAAGATCGCAGACCGAGATGGCTATTGTTGCGACCGAACAGTCGCGCTGACACAACCAAGTGTGACGGCGCGTTGTGGACGAGACTGGTTGGTTATCTGTGTTCACAGTAGTCGGATACAGCGTGAAGAGATAATTGTGAATTATGCAGCTTAACGTTTTAAAACATCTCCACCGTTGCGTGAAATGTCACATTGAATGGTATTTTGCTTTTGAGTCTCAGCAGTGAATTTTACTTCCATTGAGAGGAAATTTGGAAATGTGGTGCTGGAGAATGATAGAAGAGATCAGTTGGACCGATCGTGTAAGAAATTAAGAAGTATTACGCAGAGTCAGGGTGGAAAGGAATATCCTGCATAGAACAAATAAAACAAGGGAAGACTAACTGGATTGGTCACATCCTGCGTAGGAATTGCCTTCTAAGACCCGTTATTGAAGGGAAGATAGAGGGAAGGATAGAAGTGACGGGAAGACGAGGAAGAAGACGTAAGAAGCTACTGGATGACCTTGAGGAAAAGAGATGATACTGGAAATTTAAAATGTTTTAATTCTGAATTATATTGTTGAATTTGGTTTTTGAGTTAAAATTCCTAAATGTTTTTATGGGACGAGTAGACCCTATAGAGTTTGCCACTTGGTCTGTTTGCTTTGTTTGTTGTTCGTTTGGTTTGTTTTGCTGAGTAGGCTTTATTGTTTCGCGGGGGTAGTGGGAGGGATTTATTTAACTCCTCTTTGTTTTTTGTTATATTGATTTATATTTTTGCTTGATCCATTTATTTTGATTACAAGATTAAGTTACCTTAGGGATAACAGCGTTATCTCCTTTGAGATTTCGGGAGCAGTAGCTCGCCCTCTGTGGAGAACTCGCTTTACAAGAGGCTATGGACTTGTCGTAAGACAGACTATAGCAGGATTACATCTATGAAGTCCCCGTCATTTTGCATGACATCCTTCAGCGCTAGTCACACAAACCTTCCGGTCACCCTACTTCAGTCACGTGAATGCAGCTGACACGTAAGCAGAAGAATACTAGCACCATCAACTGCTCTGACTGCAGAAACACACCGATCTATGCGCAAGCGAATTCGCGCACTGTCCCAATTTGTGACGTCAGCCTAGGCTCGCCAACGTTACCTGCGCGTGCAGCTGGAGACTTTGTGGAATTAATACTGCTATACTGAGTGAATGAAGAGAAGGGGGATTGCAGACTGCAACAAACCGTGACCCCTCATAATGGACAGAGAAACTGAGGCGCCTTGCCGTCTTTCAGAACCTGTTCCTGCAGCCTACCGTTTCGGTACAGGTCTAAAGATTTCGCCTGCGCTTAACTACGCACCACACCCTGACGTATGGAGGAGTGGAGGCATAACATGCCCCTGCCGGTAATCCTACGCCTATTGCCCGGTCGCCCAGCTCGTAGCCTACTTGTTGAATGAGGTATCCCGGCTTACTGGGTGCAATGTATGCAGTAAAAATTACGCCTTATGTGGAGACCCGTCTATCCGTATGTCCATCTGTCACTAAACCGTTTGTTGGGTTTCCGTGAAATTCAGTAAAAATTGTTTTTACAAAAGTTGTAGAGCAAGCGTAAGTTTTTGTGGAAATTGACATCGTGTCACCCATATGTTACTTAAAGGTGTAAAAGAATTTCAACGGACAATTTCTACATTTCTTTACCGATTTCGATGAAGTTCGTTGCACAAGAACTCAATGCAGCGTCGTTTAGCACCCTTTCACTTTCGTGGAAATGAATGCAGGGAAAAGCATACTTTATTTGCGGACGTGGAAGAAAGTTTGCCGGCATTTTACAATTTCTGTCCAATCTGGATAGGATTCTAACAGAAAGATCTCTATATGGTTCTTCAACATTATGCCTTCTGTGACAATGGGTCTAGTGTAAAGCATACTTTATTTATGGGTGTCAATGAAATTGTACCACTATTTGTTACATGCTTCTTTCGATTTGCACAAAATTAATGCAAGAGATTTCCACAATAATTTGCTGAGTAATCTCAAGTTTCTTGAAGACTGATGGAAGGGAAGTGGGGAGCAACTGAATGTTATCCGCATTTTTCACATTTATAGCCCGATTGGGGTGAAATTCGGCACAAGAGTAGTGTATGTAGCGCTGTTCAGCATTTGTGAGCTTTGTGAAAATCAGCACAGGGAAGGCTGTACTTTTCATGCGGGAGTAAATGAAATTACATTTGTATACACTTTTATCGTGAAACCGCACGTTTTGAAAGTAACATCTGTGTGCTATGTCACGGACTACACCATTTTCAGTCGTATTAAAACTGATCTTAAATCAAAAATGTTTAGAATATAGACTGCGTTTTTCTGGTTCAAACTAGGATCTAGTGTCAGGCACTGGTGAACACGGTACAGCATAAGCGTAACGTGACTAATATCACTAGGGGGGGGGGGGCAAAACTGACCATTGGTATTACGAACTTTATTTTACAAAGGAGTCAAATTTGAAAGAGGGGAAAATTGGTCCCATAAAACGCAAGTTTTTCATTTTCTTTTTTCTGTCTACTTTTTATTTGCCATTTTACGATTCTGTAACCAAATAAGGTATGCCTAGGTTGAAAAATATAGGGGAGGAATTTGCCCCCCCATTGCCTCCTAAGTTACGCGTATGCGGTAGATTTGTGCATGATCTTGTGGAACATAGCATAATTATAAAAAGGATATTTGCGTAAATTGTCAAATTTTTTACAGCCAGAAAACAGGCCCAGTACGCCATTAACATCTGAATAATAAATGTTGAAAGTTGAAACAGTGTTAATATTTGAAGGCTTGAATATCGTGCTAATCACAAGAATGTTTAAAAATTCATTTCCTTAATAAATATTTGAAAGCAGAAGCAGAACTTAACTAACGAACTTATGTGTAAGGAGAAGTTTTAACAGGTTCTTCTTGTCTGCCTTAAGCCGCGGTCCCTAATCGCCTGCCGCGATTTGACCAAACCAATATCGGGGGCAAAGTGCGAAGCTTATCATTACGTAGTTCCTTTTTTTTGTTGGTTTCAAATATTCTCCCCAGCACGGCATTCCCGAATTCTTCCACTACATTGTAACTCCAATTATCCGGATTAATTGGGACCGCGAGCCGTCCAGATATGCAGAAAATCCGGATAATTGGATTTTTCTTTGAAAATGGGCTATATTGGCAGTTTAAATTGGAAAATATTTCTACAAACAGCTATTTTAGGCTACATATTTGTTTACTTACATTAAAATATTAATACTCAATTCCTTATATGTATTTTTACAATGGGGGAAAAAATTTAAGCCGTAAAAAGATGTAGTACAATTACAGTAAGAAAACGTTTAGTTACCTGAACGGCCAAGCCGATCCGGATAATTGGCAATCCGGATAACCAGCGTCCGGATAATTGGAGTTACTCTGTACTTGTCCTTTCCCTAGACTGACAAGTGGCATTTTAAAACCAGTTTTACGTTATAAAGGCGCTAGATGTCTGTCCCTTCGGCTCTATTCATGATGAACAGCTTGAATGTCACAAATTTTTTTTTTCTATTTGCTACAAAATACATCAGCCATAAGTTGAAATGGGTCCATTAGGCTGACACGTAGTACGAGCGTCGAGATGGAAAGGGCGTATATATTCACCCCTCAGAACGCAGACAGCAAAAGCCTTATATAGCTACAGTTTCGTGCGCAGGTTCGTGAAAATAGGTCCTTTTCAAAATTTCAACTTTATACCGTTAGAGTCTTTTCTCAAAGTCTGGTACACGTACCATTACTGGTACGCCAAACATTGTTGAACTGGTACGGGCCTTAATAAAAATCGAACTATAAAAAAGGATGCCAATGTTAAAAAAAATTATAAGCTACACGTGTTTGCAAATATATAGCATTGCTGGCAACGTAATACAATCTTTCCCTGCTGTTATGTAGTCTTCCCAGTTTCAGATTTTTTAAGTGGATAAGAAATTGGTGGTGCAATGAAATTGTCAAATTTCGCTTAATGGTACGTCAGCGACTAAGTATGAGAACCCCTGGATTAGAGGAAACCCTTTTCTTATAAGATTACCCAATCAAAAAAGAAAAATCAATATCAGGCCATGAATAATTGTACGACAAAATTCAGCATAAATGCAACTCAAACTAACATATATAAGTGATATATATCACTTAAGTTTCACTTTTCGGCACAACCAGTTTTTTACGAATTGTCATTAAAAAATATTAAACGAGTGCCATGGATGGTATATCCAAGCGTTAGAAACAATTACCTTGCAAACACTCTTTCAAAACATTATAGTCAAATCCAATTTCGTGCCAGTAATCACGCTGCACAATCCGAAGAGCAAATAAAAGTGTAATCCATCGTACACTTAGCAACAGTTTTACAGCTTGACCTGAAATAAGTTCAGAATAAAAGACCAGAAAATTAAAAATAAAGCACTAAAAAATGATCTATCAAAACAGCGGTATACACAACAAACATAGTAAGGTTCAACTTTGTACTCCCTGATTTCCTGCCATCAGTAATAACAACGTGGCGGATGAGCGCACCCACCGACATGAGTGCCACTTAATTCGGATCGTGAAATGACACATGGTAATAACAGATCCTTAGGACTATATATGTGTGCATTTCTGCACGATTTTTACGGCGGCATATCGTATTTAAGCTTGTTAGCTTACTGGATTTTTTATCGTCCGGTGTTTTTGAGGTAAAAAATAATAAAAAACAAGTATTAAAGTCATTTATTTACGATTTATTTTCATATTAATTTTAAAACGCCAGGTTATGAGCAAAGTCCAAGAAGCAACTAATCTTAATTAAAGAAGAAGTGCCCGTGGGTTGTGAAAACAGGTCTTCTGTATGAGTTCTGATCAAAAGTCGTTACTTTCCAGACGTGTGCTGCTCCTCATCTAGTTTACAGACGCCCAGATAGCACGGCGAGCGCGTAAACCTGCGATTTGTCCTTAATCCTTTGAAGCCCAGTTGTTGCTTTATGTACGACACTAGGTTTAACATTAACCTTTTAAAGCCTAGCGGTAACTTTACATACCACCAGGTTTAACATTAAAAAATTCTGCGTGGTGCCCACATTGCGTTTATGTGTTTTGTACGGATCTCAGAACAAACAGCAACTTTTACCTTATAAAACATTAAGAGATCGGTTTTTATAACCGAAGTGGAGAGTGTTTACAGCGCGGTACGCACTGAGTCCTTATATAAAACAGATACGCTTCATCTTTAAAGGGTTAAACAAGGCAGGCGAGGTACTTGTAACGTAACATTGTGGCGCGTTCGCCTAACGCGTATCCTCCTCGGCTACCCGAACAGCCTGATCTCATTTCACTCGAAGAGAGTGCTTTTGTGGCAATTTGATCTAACCGGAATCAGTAAAACGTACTTAGGTCTTCATGTAACGGTCCCGATATTTGTGCCCAATTTTAACCGAGATTGGAATTTATGGACGGATCTTCAGAAAAGCGCCCAGTATCAAACGTCACTTAAATCGGTAAAGTGAGAGCCACGCTGATACACGCGGACGGACAGAACGACAAACGGACGGACGGATAACAGCCTGATACCGTTTCAGTCGCAGAGAGCGCTTTTGTGGAGATTTAATGTCGCCGGCAACAATAAAACGTACTTAGGTCTTCGTGTAAAATTCTCGACATTTTTGCCCGATTTTAACCAAATTTGGGTTTTCTTGACAGATTTTCATAAAAATATCCAATATCGAATTTGACAGACAGCCGTCCAGTTGGAAACGCTCTGATACATTTGGCGGAATTGGCAGACTGAGAGACAGACATACAGACCGACAGACAGACAGACAAACAGACAGACAGACAGACAGACAGACAGACATACAGACAGACAAACAGACAGACAGACAGACATACAGACAGACGGATGGATAAACATAACGAAGTTAACCTTTTAAAGCCTAGCGGTAACTTTACGTACCACCAGGTTTAACATTAAAAAATTCTACGTGGTGCCCACATTGCGTTTATGTGTTTTGTACGGATCTCAGAACAAACAGCAACTTTTGCCTTATAAAACATTAAGAGACTGGTTTTTATAACCGAAGTGGAGAGTGTTTACAGCGCGGTACGCACTGAGTCCTTATATAAAACAGATAATCTTCGTCTTTAAAGGGTTAATAGGCGCTTTTCACGACCGGGCGAAGGCGTCTAAAATTTCTGCTTGTTGACCCCATAGTGCATTTTTGTTATGTGCATGGATCTCAGAACAAAGAGCGATTATTTGTGCACACAGCATGAACTGCGTGTGGAAGTGTGCATCTGTGCAGTGATTCCCCGATATCCTAAAGAGAATTGCTTTGTTTGAAACTTCCCAAGCTTCGCCCGCTTATCTCTCTGATAAGAGCATTGCTGAGTTGAAGATGAGTATGGAGCGCTGATGGAGTGATGCTGACAGGGGAAAACCGGAAGCACACGAAGAAAAGCCTGTTCCATAACTGAGGCGGAATGTGTCTACTGCGTAGTACGAGCTGAATCGTTAAATATAAGTCCGGTTAAACTTAGTGTTCAAGGAAATCGGCGTGCATGCGGAAGGAAAGTTCTTTTACTCCGTGCTTAAACGGCCGTGCCATGGCTCAGGCGGTTAGTCGCCGGCATTTTAACGCGGAGGCCCGGGATCTATCCCAAATCAGTCCATATGAGATTTGTAGTGGACAAAATGACACTGGCACAGGTTTTTCTAGCAGTAAATCGCATTTTCCGTGTCACTATTATTCCAGCAATGCTGCATTCTCATCTTCACATGCTTGTTGCTCTTACATCAATACCAATGCTGCTTCAGAAATCAAGGGACGTGGGATAAAAAATTGTTTTCACCTACAGTCTTTAAAGGGTTAAGAAAGGAATGTAGGCTAAACCAAGAATACAGTTTGTCAGCTGCATATGAGTGTTCTGCGTCTAGTTTTTTTTTCGTATAACCAACTGGAACACGAGTTTCACATAAAAATATTTAAAAGTTGAGTTCCTACCTCACACAAAACACTCATGTGTGTATTACACAGTCATTCTGTTTAGGTAAATAAGCACACATTAATCTGCGAATCATACGGTACATAAACGCACTGTAAGTGGAAACTCAGGGTCTTTTTACGTCAAAACAGGTGGTACCTATGTTAACCTCTGTGCGATGAAGTTTTAATAGTATGGCATCGAACCGAATAAAAGTCATGTCTTTGTTTGAATTCCACATAAATGAAGCCCCTAACAATTTTTTAAGCTTGTTTCAGCGTTTTAAATGAGGCTGTGAAACGCTTTTACTGTGATTAGAAAATTTTTGGTTTATAGAAAGGCAAAAATTTTACCAGTTCGCGAAGGAAATAAATACGATCCACTGGCCGTACGTTGTAGATGCCGGTATGAATGTCACTTAGCTGCACGTGAAATCCAGTTCATCACGCGTAAAGAATGAACAGTCACTATTAAAAAGGAGCAGACAACATCCAATGAAACACGGTCTCTCAGCGCGACAGCCACAAGGCCATGTGACTTGCAGATGCCTCGCTTGTTTTTGCGACAAGAGGAATGAGTCTGCGGAGTCAAAGGTCAATGGTCCGAATGCGAACAAACATTACATTAAGCGTATTTGTGTCCTGATGAACATTTCTGCGAGTGCCTGTTAAGCAGTGTTACGGTCAAGAAGTGATAACCGAAACTGTGTTCCAAGTGTAGTGACCATTCCGTCTGGAGCTCCGTATTTGAAACCTGCAAGTTTCACGCGCAGTTTCTTGGTTCAAGGCGCTCTTATTATGAACTGTCTGGGAAACAGGTCGGACGGGAACTGCGGTTATCCATTCAGTGCAGTGTAACAGTTAATTTTTAGTAGGGCTTGCTAACAAATGCAATGTCTAGCAATAAAAACACTAATTTGTGTGACTTTGTTGCTAACAGTACATTCTCACTCTTATTTCATGTCAGATATTTGTTAGGCGTTTCATACACTTCACCAGGGGAGTTCGTATCACTCAGATGCGCACCCGGAATTCTTCCTTGGGGTGGGTGGGGTAACCCTGAGGCTATATATATATATATATAAAATTTACGTTTGATTTTAAAAATTATGTTATCACAATCATGTCTTAACCGTAACTGAAACATAACGCTGTCTGCAGCTGCATTTATGTACATACAAATATAAGGACACGTTCCATGACTCAATCGCAGTTTGTTCTTGTTTTTTTTTTAATTTTATGAATTTATTTTTCAAAATTGTACTGTACTAGCCATCAGCCGATTTCAGTGGCTGGTCACTATGCCGACTAGGCAATTCAGCTTCTACGTAAATCATTTTATTTCGTGTTATGTAACTTTTCTGATAAGGAAGCTCACGTTGATAAGGTAGACTTGTATATTTAGTCTGGCGCCTATCAACTGACAAGTCCATGAAACTTACCTTCACCTTCATTTAGCGAATGTATAATGCCGATGTACTTGTTAACAGTGAACACTGTTCTTCATTAACATTCCGATTGTTTATTATATCCCTTTCTTTTGTCTCTGTATCACGGATTTTCCATTTCCATATTTTTGGCTTCGTTGTGTCCCGTACCGTCACACATTTCCCTTGCCACGATTGTTTCAGCCGCTACGCGTGTCCTGCCATTTCTCAAGTGCTTAGTCCTCAAAATATATGGGAGGGCTGCAATCCTCCCAGATATTTTGAGAAAAATTAAACCAATTACAATGGAATAAAAGTGGAATTGAAGTCCTAACAAAAACTTTTATATAGATACTTCTTTTTAATATTTCCCAGAATTTTTTTGCGGGCGACAGTGCTGCAGCCCTTATGGACGAGCCACCCCTGAGTTTTACCCTATTTATTATATAGCAACTGCATAAGCAATAACAGAAATAACGCCCCACAACTGTTACTATACGTCCGTTTTGCAACATGTTTATATTAGAATATGGATTGTGTATGTGAAAGAGCGTATAGTCTGTACAAAAATGTAGAGGTGTGTTTGTGGTTCCATATTTTAGGGAACCGAGGATATCTTGCTAGTGTCCGCGTTTGTCCGAATGACACTCCTCACGGTGGCTGATAGACTGTCTTTATCTCGCTGTACTTGTGTAACGTACAGTGTACTGTGTGCTGCGAGAGTCGATGCACCAAGTTTCCAAGTGACGTGTTAACTGTAGAATGTGTGTGACAGTGTAGCAAGCGAACCAGAATACAAAGTGTCCTTGTTGAAAGTGCAAGCCTTCATGTAACACCAGGTCACGTTTCATAACGAAGATATGGCCGTATCATCTCCTCTACCAACCAGGCAACAATTAAGGGAGGCCATGCAAATGGTAGAAGATAACTGGCAAAGTAAGTAAGGGCTGCCTTGGTGTCATCTAACGAAGTATGGTTCCCCCCACCCCTTATCTGGTTTTATACATATTTATGAGCGTGTATACAAGAAAATAATAAAACACGGAAAACCAAGGCTGTTATGTGGATGACACTCAACTTTAGAACTGAAAAATATGAAAATATTTTTAAATATATTAGTAAGTTTTTCCAGGCTTTGTAATAGGGGTTTATTAAATTTCTATGTTGTACGTTTTAGCTTACATTAAATATTTTAACGCGCGCTGTAGGTGATATACTGTGCTTGCTGATGAAGTATATGCCTGTTATTTTGCTATTTATATTGTAATAACGTTCCGTATATTGGCGCTATTGTTGTTAAATGGTCTGGCTGATGATGATTCGTGCAATCAAAATGTGCAGGAAGTTACATTGTAAATAAGCAACAAGCCATGCGGTGAACGTGTAATGTAACATTTTGACACGTTCACGTAACCACTGTTGCCGTGGGAAAGCAATAAGTATTACATATTCTGAGTGTGTGTCTGTAGCCTTAGTTATTCAGCATGCAAAGCGCATGCGCCGTGTTGTATTGTGTTCTGTAGCCTGTCTGGCTGTACCATATGTCTCCACATTGTCTCATAAAGAGCATAATTTTTGGAAAAAACTCCTTAAATATAAAATGCGTGTTTTGATTTTTTCTACAACTTTCGTCTGAAATATTTCTCATTCTAATAAAAGTTCAGCGGATGTCATAAATGTACATAGATCTTTGTGTAAAGTGCCGTTATTCGCTCAGAGCTAATGAAACTTTGATATGGTCGACAGATTTTCTAGAAATACACAAATATCAAATTTTATGAAAATCCGTCCAGTGAGAGCCGAGTTGTTCCATGCGAACGGACGGACGGACGGACGGACAGACAAATGGCGACGCTAATGATGGCTTTTCGCAGTTTTGCCAACGCACGTAAAAAGGTTACTTAAAGCGAACTGTATACCTTATAACTACGGCATAGTTTATTGTGACTTTTTTGTTTTGGGAACAGTAATTTCAGTAATTTTTTCGGCACGCTTTCGTCAGCATTATATTGCAACGGGGTTTCAATAAATACAGTTTATCAGCTGCCGTGCCAATTCTCTGTACCGCAGAATTGAAGAATTTTTTTTAAAAAACGGAGTAATAATGATGAACGAATTCTTTGGAGTTAAAATTCGTGGTTGGAGCAGTATACAAGCAGCCCCTGAAAACGCTGCGACCAGTACACGTTGGGAAACACTGACGTAACATAATGGCAAAATGTGGCTAGCAGGGAGGGTGGGATCTATTCCTGCCCTGTTGGCCGACTGTACAGTTGGTTCACGTCATATGAACTTGCTAGACATCAAGTAACTGTTTGTGTCAATGCCTTCGTTTACGTAACTTATTTCCGTTTTAACAAGTTACAGAGTACAGTGTCAAATAACGGTATGACTATAGATAACAAGCTGGAAGGCTGCAGAACAAGGCTGTCCTGGTTCGTCTCAGTCTATCTCACTCTATCCGAGAAAAGTACTGTCATATTAACCACTCCCCAAATCGAGATTCGAACCTTGGACCTTTCGAAAAGACCAACGGCGTGCAACCTGATGCACGGCGGTGTACCCAGTAGCTGGAACGTCGCATAACAAGAGATGTGTAGGCTGACTAGTAATCTATCTGTGTACCTGACGCTCACGCTGATACGGAAATGCGTAGTGACGATGTGTTTAGAAGTTGATGGTAGGCTGGTGTCGAGGCTTCAGGAGAATACTCTACTGCTACCCTCGGCACTGTACATATCTTTATGGTGGCAGCGCTTCGCTCCAATCAAGTCAATTTCGTTGCTTCACTTCGGAGCATAGGGCGTCCGCGAAGCAAAGACAACGGACTGTATTTCCATATATTACCTCCGCCTCTCTCCAAGTCTTCAGTCAAATCTTCCTTATCTTTCTTTCTTCTCCAGATCCTTCTCGGTCTTCCTGTTCTTCCTTGTCCTTGGAGGTTCCAATTCAAAACCTATTCCTGTATGGCAGAGGAGTCGTTCCTCACTGTATGTCCTATCCACCTCCATTTCCGCAGTTTGATTTGCACTGCCACAAGTTTGTCTTGTGCACGCCTCAACGTTTCTTAATTTGAAATAACGTTAGGGCAGTAGATGTTAAAACTTTTCCTAAGGCATTTGTTTATAAATATATCTGCAGTTGTTGGTAAAATAAATTCCTTGTATAGAACGGAAAGTTTCATCATTGTGTTCATGGGGGCCTAATACTGGGCCCCATGTCTAGTCATGTCAAAACCTTCAGACAGCTTAAAGCGCGGTTTTAATACAGTAACGTCCTCGTACACATCGGGCTTAGAGGGACTGGTAACGGCGAGTTGGGCAAAACTGCTTAGCGCAAACTTCTTATGGGAAGTGTAGGGTTACGTGAATGCAGACTTTATGGCCCCCCACCCCCCCATCGCTTAAAATAGTACATTTCTGGACATAAAACATTCACACATTACTTGGATACATGACGCTACCAACTTCCGTGGCGGATTAGTGAGTAAGTGCCTGCTTTTATCCTCCTGTATTTAAGTTTGTCAGGGTTTGATAAACTTCTTCCCATATACATAGTTATTTTCAGCCGCGTGTAGACAAAACTGGGTTTGGCGAGGGGTTACTGCATTGTCAATCCCTCTATACCTACTTCTCCAAAATGGTTTCTATCCTCCAGGATTTTCTCAACCAATTTTTTAAATCTATTGGTACTTCATTTCCCCATCCTGTCTGTTGTCCCCATCAAGTCAAATAACTTCTGTTCAAATAAGCATTATTTCGATAACTCTTATCAAATCCTGCATTCGTGATAGCAGGTGTGTGTCGGTGTTACATTAAAATGAATTAAAGATCATCCACAAACATTTGACTGCAGTGCATTACCTACGATTTGTCTGAGACGCTGCCTGGATTGCAGACTTCGTCACATCCAATAATTGAATGACAGTGTAAAAAGAACAGAAATGGGTCTGAAGAAGCGGTCTTCTCGTAATTTGAGGTGCTACTCCGGAATTTACTGGACGTTAAACGAAGGTCAGTTTGTCCCTGTCCACGTCATGAAGGCGTATAGAGAGAGTAGAGGTATAGTTGCACTCAATCCATACCTGGGCGCTACATGGAGGTTAGCGGCAAAATTCATGCACCAGCCACTTTACACCCAAGGAAACAGCCCCCCCCCCCCTACCAAATGAATAGGAGGAGGCTGTGTGGGCCCCAGAACAGCTCTGGATTTTGTAGAAAAGAAATATCTTTTTCTTTTGCCGGGAATCGATCCCGAATTATCCACGCCGTAGCCTAGTCACTTTACAGACTGAGGAATACCACGAAGCAACCTCAGTGTATCCTATGTTCTGGCTGAGATTTTAACCGGGCCCTTCGAATACAAGTCAGAAGCGGTACTGTTTGAGGTCAATTTCTCAGTCAGAATCAAACAAAAATCCAATATTACGTCATTTATAACAATTCCATAATCTTTTCAGGTCCACTGCATACCATATGTATCACCCCGCTTGACATTCAAAAATTACATTTTTCCCCCATACAGTGTGCTTATTTTCTGTATACCAAACAACAGCGATTATATTCCTGTACAGTATTTCTAAGTTTATTCTGACAGTTGCTATATTATTTGTCGTCGATGATAAATGAATGAGTATGGAGCACTGTTTTAACATTGCTGACAGAAGTAAACTGAAGTATTTGGACAAAACCTGTCCCAGCGCCACATTGTCCAACACTGTCTGTGACTGAACCAGGGCCTCCGCAGTGAGAAGCCGGCGACTGACCACCTGAGTTATGTCACAGTTGTAGACAGTATTAACCGTATAATCTTGGTGCTGGATTAGCCGTGTTTTCTGTGCAGCAGGAACTGTATCTTCACAGCCTGTCACCGGGAAAGACTGGATTTGAAGCGGGCCACTCCGTGTGAGATTGTGGTGGAAGAAGTGGCCATGGGACAGGTTTTTCTTTCTGAGTACTTAGATTTTTCCCCGTCGGTGTCATTACGTCAGTGGTCCATACCCATGTTTATGCAGAAGGGTAAAGAGGGGCGAATCCTAGGAACGTTCTAGAAGCGATGATCTTCGGGTTTTCGGGCAGCACTGGATAGAAAATTACTTTCACGTCTGAGTGTTTGTAATTGGCTGTGTCATAGATGTCTTACGAATTTCCAAAAACGTGTGAAAAATATCAACAATAATTTTTGACATTTTTATCTTCCGCTCTTTTCTGTCAAACCCAATCCGACGAACAGACACAAACATCTATGTAAAGCAGATTGTAAAACGGGAAAGGTGAAAGGTGGAGTTCACCTTATACTTGACACGAAGACACAGATGGGGAGTAGAGGTATAACTCTATTATTTCTTTAACCTCGGCGCTGTATTGGGATGGGTGTTTAACGCACGCCCCGGCCGCATTACTCCCGGGAATGTCCCGGTATCCATTGTTCAGGAGGCTGGGTGGGCCTCATGGCCTGTGTGGGCGGGTGAGGAAAATCCGCCCCTACCGGGATTCGATCCCCGGACCGCCCAGCCCTTAGCGAGTCGAAAACACATTGTAATTTTTAAAAATAATGCAGTTGCACTTGCAGGGACTGCTGCTACATTCGCGCACTTTAAGACCGGAGTACTGGCTTGAAGCCCTGTGACCGGCCAGTTCAATCAACATTCTTCGTTGTTTTCCTCTGTCCTAGCAAATGCTGAGTTGGCACCCAAATTTCTCTTTGCTCTGCTTGCCTCTCATGCAGCCGTCCCAAAATTTACTTCAAAATTTCCGCCCAAATGAAGCATTAACAACGTTATTAAAATTCCGGCGTAATACAGCCGTCCAAATAAAAATCCACAATTCATGAAGCTTCGTCATTCAGCCCAAATGCCCAAATTACTCTCCCTGCTTTATGCCCGAACAGTACACTTCTCGTCGTTTTTACTTCTATTCCCCATCGCTCTGTCTTGCGTCCAGCCTGCATTTACCAAATGGACGAGTGGAACTGCCTGGGAACCTTCAAAGCCGTAAAATTTGTGTTTTCGTCCAGTAACAAACGTTGTCTCTCACAGCACTCACGTATTATTATTATTATTATTATTATTATTATTATTATTATTATTGAACCTCCGCAGGTTTAAATTGTCTGCTGGTTTATTGTAAGCCTATGCCTGTTATTGTGTTAGGGGCTATTTTAGGCGCTTTCGCATAAATGGCGAAAAGCAGCTGTTAGCTTTGTCACGTGTGTGCGTCTGTCCGTACGTATCATCGCGGCTGTTATTCAACGGATTTTCTTGAAATTTGATATTGAGGACTTTTACGAAAATTTGCCGAGAGACTCCAAGTTTAGTTAGAATCGGACACAAATATTGAGCACTTTACACAGGGATCTAAGCGTCTTTCATATTGTTTGGAGCGACGCGTGTGGCGCAGCATTGCACAGGAGGCACTGCTGTGCTTCAGGGGCAAAGATTTTAGCACTTATTGCATTGTTGACAGCGACGTACTTATGACAGCACAGAGCGAAACCATAGTTGCGTTTCCGTGACAATGATTTTTATGGGAACGCGCCTCAGTGTTACGTTATACGTACATTACGTTACCTACCTGGTTTTTCTTTCTTTTTAAATTTAGTAATAATTGTAATCATGCCTACAGCGATCATAATGTTGACAAATACGACAATGTGTAATAATTCCAAATGTGTTGTAGTGATAAGCATTCTTGCTTCTTATACGAGAGTTTTATCGTTTGGAATTCTAATAGGAAGCCTGTCAAACCGGACTGCGGTTTTCCTCATTTTCTCCAAATGCGATTACAGTCCTTTACAACATGAGGCGACAGCTTGTTTTCATTTTCCAGCCCGTTCATAATGCCAGACATTACCTTCAGTTAACGGAATACTCCTTCCTTCCACGTTCTTTCCAATTCATTATTCACAATCTTTCGTTCACTTACCGTCCTGTAACCTTAACGTGAAATGAGTCCTTAAAGAAACCTTAAATTAGTACATCAACAACAAATGAATGAATAAATAAATACATAAATAAGCGTGAGAGGTTAAGTTCCACGATAGGTCAAATTATTTTAACCTCTGCTGTATCAGACACAAGACGGGAAGACGGAACATTCTAAACCTAAAGGCAGTAAGCTTTCCTCGTATTGAATCTGCTCAGAGCTGCGCTATTAACTCTCTTAAACATCATGAAAATTGAACATTCCTCTCCTAAACGTGTTTTTATGTCCCTTACATGTAACCTATAGCTAATTTACTAGCAATCCAGTAGTTGGAAGTGTAGAAAATGCGACGGTCACACCCACTGTGGGGCCCACGCTGCGTTGTGTAGCGCGCACTAACATACCAAATAAGAACCTGCAGCCTTGACTTGATCTGCCAGGGACCCTAGACACACACACACACGCGTGCGCGCGCGCGCACACACACACACACACACAGTGTCTATTAGTATGATTTCATTGTACTTAAATGTTCACATTTCCGTTACAGTTACATAAACGTAGGTTGTTTTGCATTTGTGAATGAAGCCAATGTAAATCGAAAGTAGATAGTAACATCCATAGATCGTAGCACGTGAGTCGAAGGATGGCTTAGGTCTGATAAGGCAGAAGAATATAGGTGTCCGCGCACTTGTCTCTGGCCTGCTGTTCCTTCCTTCCTTCCTTCCTTGGGTCTAAGCCTTGTCGTCAGCACGCTGTTCAGAAACGTCATCAGTCTAACTCTGTGTCCGAACCTTAGGATGGGAAGTCATACTTTACACACATAAAAATAACAGGTGAATTTATAACTTGATGTATTTTAATACGTACGGTTTTAGATAACAGATCCTGAGGGCATGTACTGTATTTCCGCTACGGATGTCAAATGCTACTTGAGCCGAAAAATATGCAACATCTGACCAAGTATAGACCTGTTCTTCCCTCAGAGAGAACAACGTGTAACGCCTGAGACTGTGGTCAAACGAACTGTGATGTGTGGCCATCAGCCCTGAACACCGCCTGTCATTCTTAGACTGGCTTGGATTTGGTAATACGCAGTACCACTAGACGTTTATCGAGTTATATGAAGTGGTACGGGACGGTGTAGGGCCTATACCTGGCTGTGCAACTAAGATCGATCTTAAACGTTTCCATGGAAACGTGTTGTACTTAACTCACACAGATGGCAATTGTGCCAGCTGAGGGCTAAAACTCAGCTTCATTCACTGTGTTAACGTAAAACAGGCCAGATTTAGGAAGGAAGGGGGAGAGGAAAGAGAATATCGTGAGGAAGTGGAAGTGACGGAACAGAAATAGACAGAAAGAAGGGAAGAAGATAAATGTACGAAAACAATAAAGGAAGGCAATGAGGGTTGAAGATACAAGAGAAATAATTCCACATTAAATTATAGGCCGTTTGCATTAATTTCTAATAAAGAACGACGTTACATGTTTATTTTGCACTGTGGGGACTAATTTCGGATTGGGGTAACTTCAAACAACTGTACAAAAGTAACTGAGACAAAACAAGATTTGAATTTTCGGTGAATGCTGTCTTCCTATACTTAACCGGCATTTAAATAATTTTAAAGTACAGGGGGTGTGCACTGCATTGACGTAATTGTGTTAGTGCCATTGCTCTGCAGCTGGTACTGCGGAGGACCTGTTTAAGTACAATAGCATTGCTTTACACTTCAGAGGGTAGCTATGACGTGGACTCCAAAGCTTAGACCATGGGTATCCAAACTTTTTATGGCAAAGGGCCGCACTGCTTGTTGCGGGCTGGTCCGCGTGCCACACGTGGAAAAATAACAGGAAATAGTATACTTAACTGCCTAAATTGTGTAATTTTTATAGCATATATACACATTTTACAAATGTGACCTCACGCTGGTCAATGCAACCTGGCGGGCCGCATGCGGCCCCCGGGCCGTGGGTTGGAGACGCATGACGTAGACCGACATTCTAGTCCTGGCCTGTCACCGGCTGCACAAAAACTACACGCTTTTTCTAGAACACTGTATTTGTGTAGGGAAAAAGGCGTGTAGTCCTCATTTGTTCAATATTATACCAACGTAAAGTCACGGTGGCCTGGAGAGTTTACCTGTCTCCTTTTGGGAGGTTCCGCATACAAATTTCGGCCTTTGGAACGACCATTCTGAAGTTCACGTGCTTTCTAGGCGCGTTCGCATGGTCTGCGTAAAGCGCCTATTAGTTTAGTCATGTCCGTCGGACTGTGCGCGTGTATCAACACGGCTCCCGCTGGACGAATTTACGTGAAATTTGGTATTCGGGACTTACATGAAAATCTTGAGAGAATGCAAGTTTTGTTAAAATCGGACAAAAGTCTCGGCTACTTCACATGAAGACCGAAGTACGTTTTATTTTTGCCGGCGAGATAAATTCACTATAAAAGCATTGTTGTGCCGCAGTCGATGTTTTATATTGTTGACAGTGACGCGTAGCTCAAGAATACACAGAGAACTGATTGGTGCGTTTCTGTTAAGCGGTGGTTAAGCGAACGTGCCACAATGTTACGTTAGGCCTACGTATTGCTTATCTGGTTCTCATTGTATCTAGGTCAGGGGTCACAATTCCCGGGAAACTACATTTTGTGCCGTGGCGCCTGTAATTTTGGCACAATTTTTTCAGTTTCTCCTTTACATACAAATATGTGATATCAGTTCGGATGCACCTAAGAGCCAGCGGAAAATATTAGTGAGTTTCACAGGTTACTCCAGAATTGAGGGTCCTCCTAATTATGGAACGTGATTCGTAGCACTCTTCTGGCGCCTGGAATTTGGAGGTAGCTCCTAGAGACATACGGGTACTTTGTGGACCCCTGCTGTAGGCACAGTTCAGGATTCCCGTATGGAGTTCACGACGGCTGCCTACCCCCCCGCTTCCTTACCAACACACATATCTTTTTGCCGCTTGAAATAACGTAATGTAGGCAGCCGAGGAGGCGTTATTAAATAAACACTGAATTAAGGAACAACATGGGTTGGTGTAGCTGGAGGTAGACTTGTACTGGTTTAAATCTCGGCTGCGTCCTCGCGATATTCCTCAGCTCCTCCAGGCAAATACCGGGACTCTGTCTCTAATGGGCCACCACCGCTTTCTTGCAAATTTACAATTCGTCTTTCGTCAGTCGTTCTAACATTCGAAGCTATACAGTCGACAGCGCCGTACGATAAATCAAAAAGGAAACAGTGCGGAGACATAAGACATTTGTGCTTGTCCTGCTGATTACTGTTTCCATATTCACTTATTTTCTAATCTAGCTGTCAGTGCTATTTTCCTCTGTGTGGCGATACGGTAGGTGATATTTTCCTTCGTATTGATCAGCGTGAAGAAACATTATCTCGACGTCTGTGTAAGTCCGAAGGGTAAATAAATTCCCCAGTTTATCAGTTGATTACCCTCAAGAAGTTCCCCTCCTTCAGCATACAAACCAATTTGCCCCTCTCTTGGAAAACAGAGTTATATGCGATGGCTATATCTTCTCCAGTTTGCATTATGTCAGCTCTAGCCAACCGTATCTTTGCCCCCTATTGGAACGGATTTGCATATTAAAATGGAGTGTGTAATGAAAACTTTATTCATGATACAGCAGCAGAAAAGGAGCGACATCATCTTCGGTTTATCTGCAGCCCGTAATTGTGGTGTGCTAGACGGCCCAGAAACACATGAACTTCAGGAGAGAGGCTGACAAGAATTGTGAATTGATACCTAGATAACTATTTAGTGGACCCTAAATTTAGAGTGTGTGGGGCTGCTAACCTGTTACCCTAAGCAGTTCGGGGAGTTTCAACACCTGTCGCTGAAAGGTGTTTTGTTCTGAGGTATACTTGAATGGATTTTAACAGTGTAGGTCTACTCTAAACATGACTGATCAGCCAAAGGCGGAAAGCCTAACCAACTGCAGAAATCGAAGGTACGTTTGTCAGAAATATTACTTCTAGAATGCGAAGTACTTGTATGACCAAAAGCGTAAGTTCCCTCACACAAGTCTAGGGAGAAGGTCACTGTGGTCTAATACTGATGTCAGTTATCTGCCCTTATCGAGGACAGTAATTTTAGGTTCATTACTGAGGGCAGACATAAACACGTATCTCACACACATATCCAAGTGCAAACATACGAACACTGCGAAACTTACTCGGTAAACTGATCTGCTGTAACAACGTCGTGAAGAACCCTCAACGTGTGGCTGTTCTAAGGCCTCGGAAAGTAACTTTATTCCTCGATAATAATTTCGTGCGATTTCATTAAGTGTCTTGCATTCAATGACGCCTATATCCCTGTTCACTGTCGCGCGTACCTGTTTCAACCCTGATGACGCATTCCGTTTCTCCTTTATTTCATTTAAGTCGCCACCCTTAATTTCTCACTCACTCTGCCAGCCATAATTAATTAACGTGGCCTCTGTCCCTGCGATAGGAAGTGTGAGGTGTCAAGGTCAGGTGAAGGGTGTCCATCGGCAGTGGGAATCGAAAATGGGCTCTTTGTGGACGGTGGCAACAGAATGTCCACAAAGTGGTTCATGTTCAAAGTGTTACATTTTCGTTACCCTCGTATATAACGGAATTAAATAAAATGAAAATAGTGACGCACATTTAGAATTTGCTTATTAAATTTTACACATTCAGTTCTAGTCACGTGGTGGAATTTCTGGTGTCACGATTTCAATGGCTACGGCAGTCTTAATGCTATAACATTGTCTGCATGTCCAACGGCTCTATAAATTGCAATTTTATATAAGCTGAAAAGAAAGTCAAGTGACTTTAAACCAGGAGGTGTATTAAATAGCTTTACCAATTAAATGGGTCTAACTTTCCACATTCAAAACCCCGAATAAAGTCTGACATTTTTAACCGAAAAACTTCAATTTCTCATGTTACAGTTACGAACAACAAGGGGTTTCCCCATATTCAAATAAATGGTCTCAGTTACGATAGCCTCAGTGAGGTAATAAAAGCGTTTGTTCTGAGATATTTTTATCGTATTCATGTCTACCGCATTACAAAGGCGCAACGTGGAAACATGCTGGCGAAAACTGTGTTTACCGTCAGTTTCCTTTTGGTGTTATTTAACTATGTAACATGGTTACGAAAATGTAACTGTCAAACACCGGCTGTCTTACATCTGCCTTGAGAAAAGGTGGAAAGTACACCAGCGCCGTGATCATAGGCAACTAATACGCCTCATTAGATGAAGGGATTGCATCCTTACAGGCGAAACGAATATCTTCTGCATAACGAATACGTTGAGTATGCTTTAAAGCCGAATGGTGACTTTTTATACCCTAAGGTTTGCCAAAAAAATTCTACGTTCTTCCCACACAATGTATTTATGTGTTTTGTATGGTTCTCACCAAAAGGAGCGATTATTTCGCTACACAGAATTAACTGGTTGGTTTTTATAACCCAGTCGCAGTTTGTGTACTTGTCGTTACGAACTTAAAAAGACAGTTCAGTTTAATCTTAATCTTTAAAGGGTTACACAAAGGATACTGTCGCTGTTGACAGTACCGATGTTGGGAAGTACAATATGGCCATCACTTGCGAAAACTGCTGGGCGAGTACACACTGATTCAGCACTCTTTTAGACATGGAAATCTTTAGCGCGTAAGATGACGAACTGCATGAAATGTGTGCCAGAGATATTGCTTTCATGCTGCTTTTACAGCAGCAGTAAGTCTGGAAGTACACTGACGCATAATGGGATGACGTCTGTCTGCCAGTATGTAACATCTCCAAAATTACTCGACGGATTTTGATGATGTTTTGTGCTTGAGGCCTATGCTGACAGTATCTGGACGAATTTAATTTTGGCGCAAAAATGGAATAATGTTTGTTCGTGTAAGTGTTGGCTGTGTTCGGTGATCAAACAAGACATTAGTACGGCAGTCTCCATTATCCGGCCTAAATGGGACAGATGGGTGGTAGCATTACCGAAAATGTCGGACAATGCGGAAATTTATTGAAAAACTGGTGTCGAAAATGTTCTGAATATATCCACGCTTTTGTTTGATTCTTATACGAAACTTCTAGAGCAGTAACTAGGTTTTTGAAAGCTTGTGGTTGCTGGCCTGGCCAATAATGCGAGTTTAGATTGTGCATGCGCGCGCAGCACAAAATTGTAAATAGCGAGTCGTGTGGCTATGTCGGATAAAGGGGAATGTCGGATAACCGAAGGTCAGGTGATGAGTACTCAGTGCTGTAATGCTGTGTGTTGAGTACGAACACTTAAGCACAGACCAGCTGTCGGAATATCTGTGTACTGACGTCATCGCCAGTGTGATGTCATGTGGCGCGACAGCTGTGGCGACGGTGGCTCGGCTGATAAATTTCCGTGACGACAATTCACGGAGTAATTTTCTGTAACAGGGCCAATGGAGAAAAGCGTACTTGCATAAGTAATTTTAGCTGGAGTTGTAGCGCGAGAAAGTGGAATACAGGAACGGTTAATGCTGTCCGATCATGAATGTTTGCCATTTATTGCAAGCAGTTTGTAGACTCGAATAAATTTTAGAATGTGACGCCGTGTAGTTCGGTAGATAGGTGCCTGCTGTCTCCATTTTCTCCCTCTTATACCTTGAAACTGGAGTTTCTACCCACTTACCAAACTAAACGGCATCACAGCCAAACCTATTGTAATCACTGACGTGACGGTATCAAATCGGAGGAGCCTGAGTTCGATTCGTGGTAGGAACAAGAGCAGGAATCCTATTTGTCCCGGTTTTTTTTCCGGACAGTCCCTGTTTTATGGATGTTAAAGACATTTGTCCCAGTATCCCGCAAAATTCGGTTCGGGACAACCAATATCCCGGGGTTTTCCGAGTCATGAAAATAGGGCGTTTCTGCCAATGGTATAATCATTTTTACTTTCCAGCAGTGGGCGAAAACATCTGTAGGAGTAGGACAGCCATCAACCAGCCACTAGCAGGAAGGAGTAGGAGAGCATGATAATGTAGATGATGGATTATAGAGTCTCGGCTGAGACTGCAAAGTATGAGTACCGGATATGTAAAGGAAAATCAGTGAGTGAACTGAGTGAGTTTGAGTATTATCCTTTTACTCCTTTTTTTTTAAATTTTTTTGTATGTCACATTTTTATCTGAGTTATCTCGTTGTAATAATATTAATAACTTACTCTGATTTTTTCATTGCTTGACGGACTAAACATTTTATCTTCTCCGGACGCCCCACGCCCGTCAGACCACCTGAATATTATTAAGCGTCCCGGTTTTTTGTTTCTAAAAAGTGGGATCCTTACGCGAGAGAGCTTTTCTCTGCACCGTTCAGACCGGCACTGGAGCTCACCCGCCTCCTATTGAAGGGGTAACAGGGGCTCTTTCCACACGAGTAAAGCGGCAGGAGCGTGAGCCTAACCATTCGCATCTCGTGCCGAGGTCAAAATGCGTGGGCCTACGCCTCCTCACCCCCTGCACCTTCATAGCCAGGTAATTATGCACAGAGACGACTTTCCCTTGTTATTCGATTTAGCAGGCACTTGTTTCGTACTTCTACTTTTTCTCTTTTTGGAGCTGAATGTATATATAATTGATTTTATAGTATCTGTTTTGTTTGTAGTGATTATTCGGTAACCGTTTCAGAAGGTCATGTACATTTCTCGACTCATGTTTGCTTCCTTGGGAAGATAAACAAGCACCAGCTTGATGACATACAGCGAGGTCCAACCACCAGCCGACGTACAAACCTGCGTTGCACGTTGGAGATAGTTTGGCGGCGAGTGGTTGAATCTAGTCACGTGACGAAGTTCTCTCGCCCGAGGGGGAACCGGAACCTGCTTGCTGCATCATTACTACGCTAGTCAGACTGTTGTTGTCTCGTGGTAGAAGTTGGCAGCTGAAAATTAGAAGTCGTCTGCGTTCGTTAAGGACGGTATGGTGGTTGGTGTTGGTGCAGAGTGTTGCCGACTTTGGAATTACGGTGTGGTCGTTTATACCAACAGTACTATATAGCTCTTATGTATATATATATGTGTGTGTGTGCCTGTGTGGGAGAAGCTGGTATTGTGGAACGCCGTTTGTTCGTGAGTTTGTGGAGGCAACACTTGTGACATGTATATGTGAAGTTTTGATTCAGTGTTCCGATTTTGTTTGCTCGTGTGAAGAAAGTGTGCCAAGTCCGCTCACCGAGTAATATTCTAAACTGTTGTAAAATGGATGTGGTATACATAGGTAAGTGCACAGTTAACCTTGAAATTACCATTTCTATTCCAAGTTTGTGTGGCAGTGCAATGCCGAGTTTCTTATCAGATGAAATAGAATTAATAGAGGACACTTTGATGATGTATGTCTGAGACACGAGTATGGAATATATGGTTCACTGCCCCCAACGAAATAACTGTTCTGCATTCAAACAAGTGTCTTTTTGGTATCACACACTGACAGGACGACCATTTTGCGATGGGAGGGACCAAAACTCATGTTGGCAGCTTTAATTTATTCGTATATTATTATATACTTGTTAACTGTATTTCATAAAGCACTCTGTCACCCACTTCCGTGTGTGACAACTAGATAACCGTTGAACGAATCTTAATTTTAGGGGCTGGACGATCCGGGGTTCGAATCCCTAAGTTTTTTGTTCTCAAAAACCTCTAGACTGGCTCTGGGACCCACCCAGTCTCCTGTTCAATGGGTACTGGGGTTGTTTCCCGGGGGTAAAGCGGCTTCGGCTTGAAGTTGAACCATGAACCTTATCTAATGCCTAGGCTAACAATGGGTGGAGTCATACCTCTTCTCCCCTTACGTGCCTTCACGGCCTGGGCAGGGACTTCAACTTTTTTATCTTTGAAATCGGGCAGCTTCGCTAAAACTTGTTGAGTCATCGCAGTTTTGGCTAAAATCGTACAAGAAAATGGACGCTAAATGAAGATCTACATCCGTTTCTGGTCGGATTTCGACGTAACTTGCAAATTATTTGTCGGAGTGGGAAGTGGTTGGAACAAACTTTATAGAGGAAAATAAAACACATTTATGTTTAGTACATTTTTGTTGGAAGTGTAATGGTTTTGAAAGTGATTAAAGAAAACGGATGTTTATGCTATGCAGTTTCATAAATTAGGAAAATGTTGGCCTGATTTTGGTTAAATTTTATATTGGAAGTCCATGTAGTAACACCGAACACATCAGAATTGTTTCGATTTCGTACATTTATGAACAGGTTTAAAAAGTAATTTTTAACTGTTGTTGCTGACAGCTGAATTGTACTTTCACAAGGATCAAATCAAGGAAGGTGAGATGAGCAGCACGTGTGGCACGCATTGCACGGAACAGAATTATGTACTGGGTTTTGATGAGAAAGTCTGAAGGAAAGAGACAACTTGGGAAGACCTAGGAATAGATGGGAGGATAATGTTGGGGAATTGATCTTAAAGACAGGATGGGAGGTTCGTCAGGCCCAAGATATTACTTAGTGATGGGTTGTTACGAACACGGCAGTGAATCTTCGGGTGTCATTAGATGCGGAAAATTTCTCGACCCGCTAAGTAACTGTTAGCTTCTCTAGAGGGATTCGGCTGCTTGAAGTTATTAGCTAAACAACAGACAGCTTTGATATAAAAATCTCCTGGAATAATATTGGACCAGTTTTACAAGCCTTAGAATCGCATGAAATAGGTTATTGGGTTTCCAGATTACGTTTCTAGACTTCCATATAGCGTGTCACTTTAATCGCTGAGGTGAAGGTGATTTTGGGGTTCCACAGCATTGAAGTCCCATTGTCGTGTGGCTTGTGACGCCGCCGGTGCTCTCACCATGACGATGGAGGCATGTTTCACCTGCTGCACTACGTGAGGTCACCAGCCAGAATCCTACAGCACGAAGTAAAGGTGATGTCGCCACTGTCACAGGCATCAAACACTCGTGTCTGAGCAACTGATTCTACCTGAGCAACATCTGTTTTGTTCAAGGACGTTTGAGATTGAGTCTGTTTTGTAGATTTGTGCAGCCTCTTAAAAACTGTTCTGAAGTGCTAGTTGGAAAGCGGAGTCCGTTTAGAGGTACGGAAGAAAACTTCAGAATGGTTATGGAATGCGTATCAGAAAGAGGGGGTTGTTTTGAGATGATTACTGACGAAAACCACGAACATTTCTGACTCGTGGAGTGGAGTCGTTGAGAAACCTAGTGGTTTCTCAGCTAGACAGTACATTTCTCGCATTTAATGGCGCCCGACGGTTCGTTACCGTGCTTACAAGAGCCCGCTACTGATCACTATTCTAAACCATATGAATACATTCAACACATCCCAACCCAATTTCTTTAAGGTCCATTTTAATATTATCCTCCCAACTACGCCTAGGTTTTCGAAGTGGTCTTTTTCCTTCAGGGTTTCCGACTAAAGCTTATATGCATTTCTCTCTGAGCCGCAGTAGCTCAGTCGGTGTAATGACTAAACGGCGGGATGGACGACCGAGTAATCGGGGTTTGATTCCTGGCAGATGTAAGAGTCTGTTCTCTTCTGCGCGCAGCTCACTCAGCCCCCTACACAGTGGCCACCGGGTGAACTTTATTAGGGGAAAAGCAACCGGGGCGTAAAACTGGCCACACACCTGCATATAATGGCGAGGTTAAGAATACATGGTGCTGTACTGCTACTCCCTATATTCGTACATGCCTCGGACGTAAATTAAGTGAAGTTGTTCCCTTTTCAAGCCATGAAGGCATATAGGGGGCGTAGAGGTATAATTCCGCTCATTTTTATCCTCGGCACTAGATGGAGGTGAATGGTTCATTTCACAGCCCGGCCATTTTACCGCGGTAATGAACCCCGGCAGCCATTGAATAAGAGGTCAGGTGGGTCCCAGAGCCGGTCAGGACGTTTTGGAGAAGGAAATCTTTTGGCCCTTCCGGGATTCGAATCCTTGACTGCCCAGCCCGTAGCCTGGTCACTGTACCGACTGCGCTACCCCGATTAGTGCTATAAGTGTTTTCAAAAAATATACCGTGCTGTGGCCACTTGCTCACGCAGCAGGGAAGATACGTTGCGTCCGCGAATCCTTTCCCGCATTTCCCCTACATTTCCCCAGCGTCTGGGGCCGCAATGCTGAGTTACAGACTACAGGCCGCATTCTACCCAGTTCCATCTTGAATAAGTCCGAGCGTCATCGCAGCGACAACCTGTTTGATTCCTGTCTGTTGGCTAGGAGGGGGAAGGCATAAGGTGCAGCCGACGAATGTCTGGATGATGATTGAAATGCACAGCCACATTTCTCGCCGGTGAGGGTGCAATGGTCAGTGTACATCATTTACTGATGCAGGCATCCCCCGCTATAGTGCGCTTAGTGCTTGTTCGCTGTAATTCTCTTTCAATTTTTTTTTTAAGTTACGCAGTTGAACTATTTTCTGAACCACCGGATTTGTGTTTGCCGCCTCCGCCGTGCGTTACTAACGGATGGCCGAGCGCAGCCGGTCGGGACTGGCAGCTGATTAGCAGCTTATCGAGTTTAGTGGGGGATGACAACGCTTCTCAAAAGTTGCGTTGCGTCTCGTGCGTTTAGTGTACCGTGATTATTTTTTTTTTGGCTTCGTTTGGCCATAATTATTCATGATGAGTCCAAATCACGAAAACACGTGCGTGAAAAAAGATTGTACAGAGGTGCATAGCAAAGGTTTGTCATTAACAGTGAAGATGAATGTCAGTAGATGTGAGAATACCAGTCCGGTGTTTGAAAAGCGTCAAGGGCTCATAAACGGCCAATATTATTGCCCTGAATTGATACTGTGCAATGTGTTCTGCCTGCAGGAGTCAGTACTACTGTGCAGTGTTTTATTTTGCTCTTGGGTCGGGACGAGTAGACACGTTGGGTGATACTGATACTGCTTGTGTGGCCATTGCTTTAGCCCTGTGTTTAAACATTTTGAGTGATACTGATGCAGCGTGTGTGGCCACTGCGTTATTTAGCCCCGTGTTTAAAAAAGGAAAAGAATCGCTGCTGGGTTAAAAGAGTGGTACAAACGAAGATACTGTACTGCGATACACACACGAAAATCTCATGACAGACTTAATGTTGATTGAGCCAAACGACTACAATTTTTCTTGAGATTCGACGGTCCGTAATTTGATGGGTTACTCAAGAATGTTACCTCTGCAATCGCTGAAGAAGTACTAACATGCGAGAGGCAGTCACTCACAGTCAGCGTTTATCGATTATGCTACGCTATTTGGCCACAGGAAAGAATTTTGAAGACCTGAAATTCATCAGGGTTACATCTCAATCAACTGGAATTATTGTGCTGGAGACATGTTTATTGCTGGGCAGACAGACGGCATCTGAATGGATATTGCACAATACTGTCCACAGACTTTTGAATACATTGCACAGTGTATTGTATCAGTCAAACTTCATTTGATTGATACAATATATTGTGCAAGCCTTCAATATTACAACTAGACGGTCAGTGATATTCTGTACTAATTAATATTCCACAATATTATTGAGCGTCTAGGGGTGCCTTTAGAATTGGCGGGATCAATAGTACTATTTGTTTTGAAAAATAAAGACAAGAATTATTGAATGCTTCGAAATTAAATACTACACTGTGTACTTCTAATCGTTGATCTGATTTCAGTACTGAAATATTCCTGACGTTAGGAATTGTCTGAAGCCTAAGCGCAGAGTACGGATTATATTTATGAACATTAATTCTTAAGAGAAATGTTCCTTCACTTAGCGCGCTGTGTTTCTGGAACCAATTAAGAGCACTAAGTGAGGGATGCCTGAAGTGTGTTATTTTCCTTCATGAAACATTCGACGCCATCACTAATTGCTGATGTAATACTCAGTAAACATGGAAGTGTTAACGCTCTTATGCCATTGGTTACACAGTAACGTGGGCTCATATGTGAACCAAATACCAAGTGAGCCTGCATTTGGACGGAGAGACTACGGACCCCGCCCCACTCGTAAAAATATCATTGTCGCAATGAAAGGCGCCATTTCTGTTCCTAAAATTTAACTTCAAAGGGAATTTGTTTTATGAAGGATTACGTGCTCTTATCCGTGTCATAGGAGTTTTTCAAATCTGTATAAATCACAGATATATGAATACAGTAAACCTTTCAGTCGGCACAGGTATAGCTTATATTTGCCATCAACTCTTGCTACTTGTTTGAGCTATACGTAGTAATCTTCAGACTAGGTTCTTCAACACGTGTACGTGTAACGTAACTTACAGTGCCGATCCATATCATACTTTGGGATCTGAAGTTTCGCACAAAATTGTATAAGAATTGGGATTAATAACTTAAATAGGAAGACCTTGCAAGTAAGCTTTAAATTAAACTTTAAAACAGTCCTGTAAGAAGCATAAGAACTGCAGAACACTTTACGAGACCGTTCGTGGGAAGAAGAGAAGCAGAAGCAATAACAGGAATTTAGGACGAAATCTGTGAAGCAAATTGTGGGCTTCGTGTACAGTGAGGCTTGCATTGAACCGGTATGTATCCGAAGTCTTACTACAGCCTTTGTTGTATTCTTTAGTACAACATTTCGTCTAGATGTGTTTGTCCCTACGAAATAATGAACACCAACTAATGCACCAAAATATATATAATCTTTATTGGTGAAAGTCTCCTACATGTTTCGACCCTGCTGGGCCATCTTCAGGGAGAATAGTTTTGATACACTGGTTGCGTTTATACAGTTAAGTGTGAATGTGCCCTGAACCTGTTCAGACACAGACCGCGGACAGTACACGATACCTCTCAAACGGAGGATGAAACCTAGCGCACATTCACACTTAACTGTATAAACGCAACCATAGTGTATGAAAATTATTCTCCCTGAAGATGGTCCAGCAGGGTCGAAACATGTAGGAGACCTTCACGAATAAAGATTATATATATTTTGGTGCATTAGCTGGTGTTTATTATTTCGTATGATACAGTGCACGGACATGGAACACATTAAATTTGTGTTTGTCCCTATTTGCTGTCATGTTCACACGTTTTGTGTAAATGTATAGACGCATAGTTCTCTGTATTAACCTTGATACGGGGTGCACGTGAGTTGCCAATTAGCGCCGCGGCTGCTTTACTCCGGGTGAAGCAGTATTGATAGTCTAAATAGGAACCACAGCCGGTCTTCAGGTTGGAGAGAAGAGGAAAACTCTCTGCCCTTGCCTTAAATCCAATTCCAACCCCTCCCACCCCCCAGTCCACTGGCTGAGCTAACCCAGCTAAATGTGCTGTTAATTTTTTTAGTAGTAAAGCTTATCAGTCCATTCAACGTAATATCTGTCCTCCAGTTCAGAATTACCAGCAATAGACCTGTTTAAGTTACAGATAGTATTTAATGAGCTGGGACAGCGTAGTGGGTATAGCGACTACGCTACCGGTCGGGCAATTTAGGTTTCGATGTCTGACAAGGGCAAGAGGCTTCCCCAAAACGTCCTGGCCAACTGTGGAGCTCACGTGGCCTCCTGTTCGATGGCTGCTGGGTGTAAAGAGGCTGGGGCGTGAAGTTGACCACTCACCTCCATCTAGTGTCGAGATTAAGATAGGTCGAGCTGTACGTATACTCTTTTTGTGTCAGGGGTGCACACACTTTCAAAAAACTCTAGAGCCCACTTCAAAATTCTAGGTGCCAGACGCGTGTCACGAAGCAAGTTCCATACTGAGTACCTATAAATTCGTATTAGGCGCCACCGTACAAAATTCAGTCGCCATGGCGCCCTGGCGTCCGGGATCTGTGCAGCCCTGTTTTATTTGTCATTGTGGCATGAACAGGGACAGCCTTACCATTTAAGAATAATAGTGACAGATTTGTGGATTTTGTCCATCTCAATAGTCCACTAATAGCAGCTGCAATAGACGGTAGAGCTGCGTTCGGCGGGCAGGTGTTCGATTCGGCTTGGTTCGGAGCTGTGCTGGAACACTGTGCTGCGGTGTGTGGTGGGTCTCAGTCCTAGGCAATTGTCTGTTTGTATGTGGCTGAACAGCCCTATTGTGGGCTCAGGCCTTCCCATTTTTTTGAGGTTCCATGATCACACTCGTTTAGACACAACACACTCGGTAGGACTCCTCTGGACGAGTGATCAGTCCGTCGCGGAGAACTCTACCTGATAACACACAACACTCACAAGAAACAAACATCCATGCCCCCGGTAGGATTCGAACCCACGATCCCAGCAAGCAGTAGGCCGAAGGCCCACGCCTTAGACCGCGCAGCCACTGGGATCGGCAATCCTAGGCAAATGCCTACCGCCAATAAGCCTCGAGGCTGCGGTGCGTCAGTAGCATCTGCTGCGAGGCGCGCGCGCGCACACACACACACACACACACACACACACACACATACACACACACAATGCCTACGGCCATATGGGGTGACTTTAGAACAGGTTTTGGGGTTTGCATGCTCTCATGAGACAACGAAAGCCGCTAGATCTCAGTGACTTAGATTAAAAAGGGCATTGCTCGACATTCATTTGATAATTGGCAATTTAAATTTGCATAACAGAGGAGGGCGGAAATTAATTTTTGTGCCATTTTCACCCCGTCGAGTGAAGTGAAAGTGGTACAGTGAGGTTTCTCATTGAAAACCTAAAGAGGCCTCTGTCTCATATTCACCCGTACGGGAATCATTCTGGAACATTTTGGATCTAAAACATTCTATGTTTATGTTTTTTAGTTACAGTGGAAAAA
Source organism: Coptotermes formosanus (assembly GCA_013340265.1). Lineage (NCBI taxonomy): Eukaryota > Metazoa > Arthropoda > Insecta > Blattodea > Rhinotermitidae > Coptotermes > Coptotermes formosanus. The sequence goes on from BLKM01000454.1 coordinate 2,191,783, forward strand.
GTTGTTTTTCTTTATATGAGATAATACAGGTTACAAATAATCAAGGTGCAAATTGTAATGTAAATTACAAATATTTAAGAAAAATAAATAACTTGACAGTACATTAAAATATTGTCAGGGTTTTATATCAGCCGAGAATATTTGACGCATTCCAATCTTAATACATCAACCATCATTAGCACTTAATTATATACAATTTCAGACAGGTATTAAACTCCTACATGTTTCGGCACCGGGGTCCCATCGTCAGGGAGTTATTTAGAACGAAGGAGTGAAGGTATTGTATCGACCTTATTGGAATGATTAAAATGTTAAAGTATTAAAATTCTAAAATACACGAAGTTAATAAGCATAAACTTACAACGTTGTGTTATTAAAATTGGGAATAAGCACGGTATGAATAGCAACAAGTTTGCATTCTAATCTGTTTAGGGGGTGCAGTTTGTTTGTGCACTGTACTCCTAGCATACTGAATATCATTCTTAAATTCCTGCCGCTTCCAATACAGTGTAACTCCAATTATCCGGAATATTCTGACCGCAAGTCGTCCGGATATGTAGAAAATCCGGATAATTGGATTTTTCTTTGAAAGTAGGCTACATTGACAGTTTAAAGTGGGGAAGAAATTCTACAAACGGCTGTTTAGGCTACATGTTTATTTACGTACAAATCGAATATTAATACATAATTCCTTGTACTTATTTGACAACTGGGGGAAAAATGTAAGCCATAAAAAAGATGTAATGCAATTACAGTAAGAAAATGTTTGACTTACAAATTTAATTGATGAAGTCAAGTATATGTCGATCCGATAACCGGTAATTTCAAGGCAAGTTAGTTTTGTAGAATTCTCGACAAAGCTACCTGAAGGGCCAAGCCGATCCGGATAATTGGCGATCCGGATAACTAGCGTCCGGGTAATTGGAGTTATGCTGTATTTGCCACTTCTCACCATCTTCATCGAAGTCTACAGTCTAACGAGGATAAGGTTTTCCGTCTACGACACGGTGAAAAAATCAGCAACCGCCGAGTTGCCTTCAGAGTTCTCAGCCACAATGGATGTTCTTTGACCATCAGCGTATTAGGTGCAGGTGTTTCATTTACTAGTACTTCAGTAGGTGGCATTACGCCCGGTAACTTAGAAAACCATAAATATTAGTGTCCCATTCACACCCTACGTAAGTTACACTTGGGCCGTGCCATGACTCAGGCGGTTAGCCGCCGGCCTCCCACCGCGGAGGCCCCGGTTCGATTCCGGGTCAGTCCTTGTGGGATTTGTTGTGGACAAAGTGGCAATAGGACAGGTCTTTCCCCGAGTACTTCGGTTTTTCCCTCTCTGTTTCATTCCACCGGTGCTCCACTACTTGAAATAGGTAAAAAAAAAAAAATAATCATCATGGGGTTGCACACGAAGCCTTAAGGCTGCGGTGCGTCCGTAGCGTCTGCTGCGGGGCCCTTCTCCACTAAAAAAAGTTCCATTTGGCCGACTGTATTTTAAAACAAATCACGAAACAGGAAAAAACTTAATGAAAAACTAATGGAATTTCATAATTAGGAATGCAGTAATCAGTATCAAAACCTACGTAACATTTATTTTTATTCCCGTATTCAGGACGAAGAGTTGCTTGTCCACTTCTTACCGCTAGAACGGAAACAAGTTACAAAAAAAATTGTCAGTAAGGTTATACATTATAGTGAGACGGGTTAGTGACACTAGTTGCCGTCATAGAGAATCTAATGGTGCTGCCATCTAGTGGGAATCTGCCACACCAACAGACAGGGTCTGCTGTTCTTCAGAAAAGGAAAAGTCTTTACCCATTTTCACCCCGCTGTCCTATTTTCACTTTACTTGGTGGTATATAGTACATGCATTTTGCCACGACCACTTCCTTTGAGATTCTGTACAATTATTCACCAGTCATCATGCCACTCGGCGCTGTGTAGTCCGAGATACTGACAGCGTCGTCAAATTCGCCATAGATAAAAATGGTGATGTACTTGTAGGAGTGTGTGTGGATTAACCCTTTAAAGACGAAGCGTGTCTGTTTTATATAAGGACTCAGTACGTACCGCGCTGTAAACACTCTCCACTTCGGTTATAAAAACCAGTCTCTTTAATGTTTTATAAGGCAAAAGTTGCTGTTTGTTCTGAGATCCGTACAAAACACATAAACGCAATGTGGGCACCACGTAGAATTTTTTAATGTTAAACCTGGTGGTATGTAAAGTTACCGCTAGGTTTTAAAAGGTTAAATAACAGTAGTACCATTAGGGTTTGTTAACCTGCAAATAAGGCATGTGAAATAACCTACACCAAAGGCCGGTTTAAGGCTGTCCCAGTGTATGCTGTGGTATAGAGCCTCATCGTCTTGGCTGAAAAGGCTGGTCGTATTTCAGGTTTTATATCATACATGGTTTGTATGTGAATTATTTCACTGCTCTGTCTGTAGGTCTGTTGTCAGTTCAGTGCTGCGCCGAGGGAGGGCCCCCCAAGTTAATTTTTACATTGGGCCCAGAAATGACTTAAACCGACCCTGCGTACGCCATTGCACTGTCTGTGGTCTCAGAGCGTACTGTGACGTTATTGTACGGATCGGTTGTGTCGGCTGTTCTGAGCACAGTACGTAGAATTGATGCAACAGTAGTTATCGCCGAGGGACATTCTTCACAAAGCCCCGCTTTCATGCATCACAATAGAAGAGATGTATTCTTGCAGCTGCTGTTTTCAATCAATATGCCATGAAGTGTGGATAGTCGGGCCGGAGATGCAGCGTCGTAAGTGACGTGTTTTGTATTTCAATGTTTTTCAACTTGTGGTCTGCGAATCGCTGCCCGTATAAGGTTTAAGGTATCGTAGGTCCTGTGCAAGAAAATTTAAAAAAATAATGTAACAGAATGTCTTACGTGAAATGGCATTATCCAACCGCGGAATTTACATTGTAACGGGCACGTGTCGATCGTCTGTGCGATCATACATTGATGAGAGGGCTTTGTAAGCGTGTCGTATCGCTGTGCAAACAGTTTAAATTGGGCAGGCCTGCTTTAAAAGTGGTAAAATGTTGATGTACGCAGCGTGATTCTGTTTGTGCGTGGAAAGGGTGTCGTACTGGTGGAACTTCTTCGCAACTTGGCGGAGGTGTATGGAACAGTGGCGCATCCAAGGGAGGGGGGGCTGCCGGGCTGCAGCCGCACCCCCTTGGGTGCGTCAGTGCCCCATACACCCCCGCCAAATGGCGAAGACGCTCCATAGCAAGTTACACGCGTATTACAGGAAAGCATTCTATAGCAGAGACAGAAAACTTCTCGGAATGTAGGAAAGTTTTGTGACTGAATTGAATATGAGAGATTTGAGGTTCACGAAGTTTTGTTGCTGTGCATTCAGGTCTTCTGTGGTATGGGGCTGTGTCGTTCGCTGAGTGGTTCCCGCCGTAGGGAGTTCATATTGAAGGATCAAGAGGTCCAGAAGAATTAGTTCTTGAATTTTGAACGTGAATCTTGAATTTTTTATTGTTTTAGAGACCTAACTTCCTATCTAATCGACAGTTCTTACCACCGATGGAGAAACGCTGCCAGTGAATATCAGTAGTGTGAAATATCTGTATGCAGGCGTGGAACCATTTCTTAAGCAAATTGTCACATTATGAGCATACCTACCTGTTGCTAATCATCATCAGTAGTGTAAAGAAGTGTCTGTCTGCAGCTCGGTTCCAAAACACTGCGTATGACATAGCAAGCATTCGACGCATTTGAATTCAAAAGTAAACAGTCGGTAAGGTAACATGGCAACGGAAGATTCAAGTATTCTGGGATGTGACGCCGTGTCTAGGAACTGCAGAGACCCTGAAGATGCACGTGAAAAGATCTTCTGAAACTGTTTGGCAGTCGACACGGCTTCCTGCCCCAGAAGACTTGAATATTTACCAACACCGCCGTGAGAACCTCAATATCTGAGAGCAAATGGAAGTTGGAAGTCTTATCTTCGTGAATTTTGCTTTGAATTTTAGTTCTCGCGTCACTTGTTTTTTGCCCCAGTTCTCGTTTAAGATTAAAAATTAATGTATTCTCTGTGCATATTTGAGATGTTTGTACGGAGTTTTCCTGGTAAGGTGGCCACTTATCATTAACGAGACGCTGAACTACTCTGGACTCTGTCATTAATTCATACTCAGACGTAGAGTTCGGTACAGTGTTCTGAGACTAACACTCGTCTCTGTAAAGCGTACACTGTTCTGATCATATTCGGATGTATAGGCCAGTAGAATATTTTATGCTTCCTCCTCGTTCTGTGCGCTGTTTTATAGCTTAGTTGTTGGCTAATCCGTGGGTGGGGGCAGTATTTTTAGTTCATAGTCAGGTTTACTGAAGATTTATACTCGGGTATATAGGTCGGTACTCATATCTGGGAACTGGTACAATGTTGTGTTGTCCTGAATTAATCAGTTCCCTTGCCACCTAGCGTGGCGTGTTCGCATATGCGTACAGAGGAGACGACCGTCGATGTTGCGAGTAGCAGCGAATTTGCTGAATGAGCAGTCTCACCCTTGATGCACGACTCGCGTCCCCCACGTCCGGAGTCACGGAGATCTCCCCAAAGTGAACCTCCCGGTTGCGTGAGCCGAAGGCGTTCGCGACCGAGCAACGCGAGGTTTAAAAAGGCATCCAACAAAATTCTCCCACCCCTCCGCCAAAGGACATGCCACTATTAGCAACACAAGTCCTGAGTACGACTATGGCAAGGCCCTGAGACAGCTTGGGACACCCCTTGGGATCCATTATAACCGAGGTTGACTGTATACTCAGAGCGATAACGTGTAGGATTTACCACTAGGTTAAACTGGAAGATATTTTACTATATAAAGATGTTTGGATGCAGCAGATTTTAGTAACTGCCTTGTGTTACAATCCCTAAGTTCCCTGCACACGTACCGCTATGGTTCAGTTCGGATTCTAGCAGCCTTTCTATTCACGTTGCAGTTGCTGTTGCACCGTTCAGACGGGCGACTTCCTAGACACACAAACTTGTGCTCTTTTGATTTTATTATGCGGAAAAAAAGTAAACTGAGGGGGTAAAGCAGTTGTTGCAGGAAAGGGGTACTTTGGGACGTGTGCTGTTAACTGCAGAACTTCGCGTCTTCAATGATGTGGATTGGAAAACTATTTACGAACGACTGATGATTGTAGTAAAGCAGGGGTTCTCGAAATTTTTCGCCGGCGTACCACTAAATTAACCTTTTAAAGCCTAGCGGTAACTTTACATACCACCAGGTTTAAGATTAAAAAATTCTACGTGGTGCCCACATTGCGTTTATGTGTTTTGTACGGATCTCAGAACAAACAGCAACTTTTGCCTTATAAAACATTAAGAGACTGGTTTTTATAACCGCAGTGGAGAGTGTTTACAGCGCGGTACGCACTGAGTCCTTATATAAAACAGATACGCTTCGTCTTTAAAGGGTTAATGTACTCTGTGCATATTTTAGATGTTTGTACGGAGTTTTCATGGTAAGGTAGTCACTTATCACTAGCGAGACACTGAACGATTTTAACCATATATTAATATAAAACGCTACGTTGGTGTTTTAATAGCCTGCTGGCATTATATAGTTTACGATTAACGATTGACAAAGCTGCATAAAAATGCTGATACTGCTTGAAGATGGCTAAATAATAGCCGAAACACGTACAAGTGTTTTTATATTGAGGAATTAGTGCAATCTGTCGGCGATAAGAGGTCCTTTGCTCCATATAGGGGTTACAGGACAGCGTCAGTGGTGATAAACTTTTTTATAACATTTAGTGTCTTTCACTATCTACCTCCTGCTCTCCATTCCCTCCCTTCCCTCACTGTCCTTGTTTCTTCTTCCTTCCTTCGTTCCTTCCTTCAAAGAGTTACCGCAAACTTGTTCAGCCAAATGTATGTAGTTCTTAATGTGTATTTCATTGGTTTGGGGAGCCATCGAGTTTCGTCAAGTCGGAAATGGCCTTACAGAGCGAGGGACTGGGGTTCTGCTCTTGCGCAGTGCTGTCCTCGTGGAATGGACCGGAAGGGTGATGTATGACTCACGACTCCCAGAGGCAATACTGCGGAGAAGAAGCTGGTCACAGGTCGACAACTGTGTTCCGTTCCACCCTCCTCTTCGCGTTTTTGCCAGACTGCAGGGCAGTACACTACGCATAAAATCGATTAAATTCATTCAGTGGAGCGCAGCAGTGCATGACAGGAAGCAGGCTGTCCCAAAACGACGGACGTCCATTGTATATGTATCGTGAGGTTGATGAGAAGTTGACCTTTCATGAATACAATACAGAGAATAAAGAAACGGAAGATGTGACACCCTCTTTAATTTTGAATAAAATTTACCTTAAGATTCGATAGAGTTGTTCGTTGTTCTGCGACGAACTGCGGGCTTAGTGTGTCTATCCCCGCTGAATTATTTGAATAGACACGACAGAATTTAGAGAGTAAAAACATTTGCTAGCGAAGAGACGAACAGTAATGTTGGTAGGTCTCACGTACTTGAATACCCGCAGCAAAACGCATGTCTCTGTGTTACGTTTCGCAGCCTTCTTGCCTGCTATTTGCTGTTGGAATACTTTTGTATTAATTAATGGTTTTCCAAGTGGAGTAATGGGTCCAATATTTCCTTCGATACTTATTCTTCCCTTTTTGTGTTCTGAGCTGATACCCCGCTTAAAAATTGTTAATTACTCATTCATTGAAATTATGTGGGTCGGGATAGCGTAGTCGGTACAGCGACTTCCTACAGGCTGGACGGTCCGGGGATGGAATCCCAGTGGAACTAGACTTTGCACACCCGTCCAGAGCGGCCTTGAGGTCCACCCAGCCTCCCGTATAATGGGTACCGATATATTCCCCGGGGGGTAAAGCGGCCAGGGCGTGGCATTGACCACCCATCCCCCTCTACAGCCGAGGTTGAAGAAAGAAGAGCTATAGCTCTACTCTCGCTGTGGGCCTTCATGGCCCGTTCTAGGGTGAAATTTACTTCTTTCATTGAATCGATATGTGTGCACCTTTAACGTAGAACGCTCATGAGAATTTATGACGCCTATTTTCCTCCACTTGTTTAATTCATATGTGTTAGACTAGTTTCGTTTCATTTCGTAGTCCTTACCTCTTCTACCTACTAACAGTAGGTAAAAGAGGTTATTTATTTTCATTCGAACACACACTCAAACACACACCACAGTCGGTAGGACTCCTCTGGACGAGGGATCGGCCCGTCGCAGAGACCTCTACCTGACAACACAAACACTCACAAGAGACAGACATCCATGCCCCCTGTGGGATTCGAACCCACAATCCCAGCAAGCGCTCGGCCGCAGACCTACGCCCTAGACCGCGTGGCCACTGGGATCGGCGTGTTAGACTAGTAAGAGCTTTAAATTTATTATTTAGTGGTTCAGATGTGTGTGCATGATTTCAATTTAAATAGATTCCAGCTGCGTTAACATTTGCCCCATACAGCTCACGGTTTCACACCTCCGTCCATGTTTGTAATTGTTATCATGTAAACAGTATTTCTAACAGGGTTTCGAGTATGTTTGTCATCTGTCGACATACCAAATTTCACATGCGTAGCTTCAACGGCCATCAAAGTGAAAGAGGGAATTCGCCCATCCGCCATGTTGTTTTACATGAAATTAAATATTCTTGTCATATGCGAAAACTTGCCAGAAACGCTCAGTGACGAGTATATCTTAGCCAATGCAAAAAAACTCACAAAGGCCTGTTTGTGGTGGGGAATTCAGTGAAAGGGTTTGTGGCCTCTCTTCATGTGATATTCCTACTTTGTGTCGTGAAAATCGATCCGTTCGGCCGAAAGATACTGTTTGGTGGATGGGGAGGAAGGCATATTGATACAGCAACCCTTTAAAGTACAGTGGTAACCGTATATACCACTTGCTTTGACATTAGAGAAAGGTTCTGAATTTTGCTCACAGAGTATTTAGTATTCCGTGGGATTTTCACAATAAAGAAGGATTATTTCCCTAAATCGCATTAACCAATTGGTCTTAATGGCGACTGGTGATTTCTGAGAGGTAGTACCTCAATTTTAAGTATCTGATACATGAGGTTTATGTTTCATACAAAGGGATTCTTGTTTAGACCTTGTTACAGAAGTTCTGTGAAGTGCAGCAGGTGTGCTAAGCCTGTGTTTGTAGAGGGTGATTAATGAAAACCCCATAGGCCTGCACTTTGAGGAAAAAGAAAAAGTAGTCCGAAGCACCGGAAATAACTTATCGTAACGGTAAAGATAAAACTAACCCATTTCAGGCTTGGACAGGTCGTTAGGGTTCCAGGAGGTTGAGGCTCCCAGAATGTCTAGAGAGTCTGCACGTGAAGGTGTCAAGTAACTCACTGTACTGCAGCCTTTTGTGATAGATTGAATGACAACAGGCGAATGCGGAATGTTTCAGAAATTTGGGTAGGTTGATCACAAATGATGCAAGATGTACACGCGAAATTAAATCCAGGATTGCCATTGCAAAAGCAGCGATCTAGAAGAAGGCTCTTTTCGCCAGCAAATTGGACTTAAATTTAAGGAAGAAGCTAGTGAAGTGGTACATTTGGGGCACAGCTTTGTGTGGTGCTGAAACAGGGATACTTCGTAAAGTACATCAGAAATACCTTGAAAGTTTTGAAATGTGGTGCTGGTGAAGGATGGAGAAGACTACGTGGACCTATCGTGTGAAACATGAAGAAGTAATACAAACAGTGAAGGAGGAAAGGAACATCCTGCATACAGTAAAAAGTAGGGCTGTGGAGTCAGAGTCGTGGAGTCGGAGTCGGAAGGAATTTTTAGGTGGAGTCGGAGTCGGTAAAAATGTACCGACTCCGACCTCAGTCTAAAATCTTCACGAGATACTCCAGCTCCAGAGCGCTGATAGCTACAGTAACCACTAGACTTATACTTAAATATAGGTTATAAGTAAAAAAAGTAGCTTGATGATTCACGTCGTGGCGATGAAATGTCCTATAGGTTTACCGTTATTGAATTTAAACTTGTAAAAAGAAGTAAGGCTAACAGGTTTGGTCACATCTTGCGTGGGAACTGCCTTCCGCGGCACGTTACTGAAGGTAACACACAAGGAAGGATAGAAGTTACGGGAACACGAGGAAGAAATCGTAAGCAGATACTGGATGACCTTAAGGAAATTAGAGCCTACTGGATATTGAAAGAGGAAGCAGTAGATCGCTCTCTGTGCAGAACTCGCTGTAGACGAGGACCTATCGTAAGACAGCCTGCGTGTTTTATTACTGCAGCCTTTAAACAGCCCATTCTGTTGTGCGCGCGTTCGGTTTTGGCTCTAGGCTACTTTATCATCACCACTCTTTGAATATGCTGTTACTTTAGGCGCGCTTGTATGCCCGCATCCCGTTTATTACGAATTCTTCAGAGCACCGAGTTCAGTTGCTGAACACTTAACGAAGGAAATTAATTTTGTTAGTGACGCATCATTCCACATGGTCTAGTTTGCGAGATCCAGTGGTGCACTGGGCTAGCGGATATAAGTGTGAGATGTGTTCCAGGCATTTGCATCTGGAAGTAAGTTTCGCTAAGTCTGTATATAAAAATTTGTCGTTGTTGGGTGAGAGAAGTGATAACGATCAGCGTTAAGTCGAGTATGCGGGCCGTCCTGTCACAGTGCTGTGGAAACGACGGCACGATTCGGGCGATCCAGTTCAGTTAACCAACTGAGGAACCCCACGAAGCAGGGTCCTACTTGCGAAAACAGTAGTCCCTCAGTTAGTCAATATATTTCACGCATTTTATGGAGCTGCAAAGCTCATCACCGGCTTCACAAAATCCCGTTACCAGTCCACAGCCTGAGCCCGATAAAAAATCGAAACCTACCCATCGTACGTATTTCTGTGACATAGTGTTAATGCCATCCTATCTACGTCTAGACCTTCAAAGCAGTCTCTTTCTTTCAGGTTTTCCCACCTAAATCTGCATGCGCTTTTCCCGTCTTCCGTGCATTCCCAATACCCAACAGGTCTCATCGTTCATGATTTAATCACCGTAATAACATTTGGCTGGGTGTACACATGAAGTTCGAAATCATGCAGGTCCATTCAGCTTGCTGTTAGCTCCTCTGTCCTGCGTCTTAGTATTCTTTTCAACAGGCTGTTCAACAACACCTTCAGTCTGTGTCCATACAAAAAAGGCAGATTTAGTGTTGTGTGTTTTAATCTTTACGTGATCAGTTTAAAACATTAGGCCCACCCAAGTACAAAACATTATCCACTGTTTGGTGTGTATCCATCTTGACCGTGAAAGGTTTGTCCACTGTGATGCAGCGGATATGTTGGTTGTTCATATGCTTCTTGCTTTGTTTTTCTGGACGCGCTATTTAAAATTGCCCCACAAAAATAAGTAGACGGTGTTAGATCCAGGAATAAGGGTGGTCACGATCCCTTCAAACGATGTGTATCTGAACATTGCTTTGAGCATATGCACAACTGTTGCCTTCCTGGCTATATGACAGCGACAGGCAAATAATAGCTTGAAGAGTCAAGTCTCCTAGGATGTTACTTCATGTTGACTGGTATACGTACCGACGTTTTCACTTGGAATGCTTGACCCTAAAGAGGAAGGTGTTACGATCCTTCCTAATGTCGGTAACTATCTGTCGACAAAGCGTAACGTCTCAGAAGAATTACATCTTCAGCAGCATCACTGTGAGTAGCTGAAATAACCCCTTCTTTCCGACAATCATATGCAGCACGCCAGTGGACGTACCTTCTGTGGATAGTTTGAATTTTGAACGTGAAATCGGTCTGTACATACAGTGTAAAGTGTGCTTTAACAGTATTAAGCTCGCCCAGTTGTGCATACCCTGCCGGGTGTGGGAGTAAGGCCGTGATGTCATTAGCCTTAATACTTTCGAACCAAATGCGAATTATCGGCCATTGTCTCGTGAACTAGGGAGCACTGTCCCCACCAGTTATCGCACAAAGCCTCAATATTGTCCGTGCCGACTGCTGCTGAAGTGTTCAAGCTAGTGACGTTCAGAATGCGGGGCTTTCAGCAGCTTGTCTCCAACCCGCGGTACTTTGTTTTATATATCCGTGATTTTTAGTATGTATGCACCCGGAAAAATCTGGCATGTTTCGCACCAAGAAATGCGCATTTTTGGGGGCCGGACTCTAGTGGAAACTGAAATCAGTTCTCCTGCTTCCAGATTACCAGTGAAATACGTTTGCGGGCATTTTTATGCTCGTGTTTTATGGCTTATCATTTTGTTGTCTGTCATACGACAGGTCCGTAGCCTCTTCCAAAGCGAGTTCTCCACATAGTGGGATCTGGTGCTTCCTCTTTCGATTTAAAATATTCTCTCTTTTCGTTAAGGCCATCTAGTAGTTTCTTACGTCATCTTCCTCCTTTACCCGTCACTTCTATCCTTCCCTCCATCTTTCCTTCAATAACGTGTCTGAGAAGGCAATTTCTATGCAAGATGTGACCAATCCAGTTATCCTTCCGTCTTTTTATTGTATGTAGTATATTTTCCTCCTTGACTCTTTGTAACATTTCGTCTCTCACACGATCGGTCCAACTGATCCATCCTTCTCCAGCACCACATTTCAAAACTTCCCAGGTATATGTGATCTACTTTCCGAAGTGCCAAGTTTCAGCACCATACAAATCTATGCTTCAAATGTAGCACTTTACCAGTTTCTTCCTTAAATATAAGTCCAGTTTGTTGGTGAAAAGACCCTTCTTCTTGTTGAATGCTGTTTTTTTATAGTATGCAAGTAGAGGGACCTGTCTCCCATTTTCTTTCTTGTGGTCCGGTATAATTTTGATAGATTCCATCATTTTTCCCTGTTGTTGGCATTGTCCATGTTATCTGTCAAACTCTGACATTTTTGGATGTGGTCAAGGTCCAGCTCGTGTGCGTCGCCGCACAGTGGGCATATCGGAGAGTCTTTATTCCAGTCCTCTTCAGGTGTCGTTGTAGGTAGTCATGTCCAGTGATGAGGCGAAAATTGGCAGCGAAGACGCTTCTAGGTTGAGTAGGTGGAATGTTGTTCTCCAGTATTCTCTCCCAGGCTTTGCCTTTCCCTTGTTGGTTGTGGACGTCTAATACTAGAAGCGCACTCTTTCTTGTAATTTCTGAAAGTGCCTGTTGGTAGGTGGCTGAATGCTGTTTTTGTCATGGCGATTCTGGATTTAATTTCACATGTATCATATATCTCGCATCATTTGTTATCATGCTGCCCAAATAATTGGAATATTCCACACTATCCGCTTGTTTTTTATCTATCACAATCTGTGCTGGGCATGGTTGCCTCGAGATTCCCATTATCTTAGTTTTTTCCACATTTATTTGCATTCCATATTATCTTCCAATTCTAATCAGCTTATCAATCATACCCTGTAGCACCGTTTCTTCGTTATTCATTAGCACAAAGTCATCTGAATATTTCACAGTGTGAATTACTCGTCCTGTTTGGAAGTCTCCAAACCCTTCGAGAGCATCCTTGGTGAAGTGTTCGCTGTTCAAGCTGAGTAGAATCGGTGACAGACAGCATCCTTGCCTAACTCCTTTTACGGTCTTCACACTTCTTGTCTCCCCTTGGTCCAGTCACACTTTAACCCTCTGAACCACTTACAGTTTGCTGATAAATCTTTCGCGCCACTCGGTACCAGTTTCTTTTAGGATCTGCATTAATTTGGTCGAGTTTACACGGTCAAAAGCCTTATGCCAATCAATGAAGCAAGGATACAATTATCCATCTATATCCAAAGTTCGTTCTGATATTATTCACAGCATCCCAATTGCATCCCAGATTCCTTTTCCTCTTCTAAATCCAGAGTGATCTTCTACAAGTACGTATCTAATGTTCATTTCAATCCTTATAAGTATCCCCATTATCTTTGCTATACGTGCAGTGACGCTGATTATGCGGTGGTCGCTGCGTTTTGTAGCTTGGCTTCTTCAAGGCAATCGTAACTTCAGTGAAATCCTAGGGCCATTCTCCAGTTTCATATATGTTGCTGATCCGTTGTGTCATTAGTCTGAGACCATCTTCTCCCAACAGTTTGAGTACATCCCCAGGTACATCATCATCTCCTGTAGCCTTCTTATGCCTCATCTTGATAGCTTTTTCCACTTCACTTTGGAAAATACGTATAAGGGCCTTTTTCGTCTGCATCTACTGCCTGTCAGGTTCGACTTCTATATTTTCTGGTCGATTAGCTCGTTCATAGAGATCTGTAAGATAATTCTTCCAAATTTTCAGTACTTGTCTCTGATATCCCCTTTAGAGTCTTCAGTACCATTGTTTTGAATCCCATGGTGTTCTTTGCAACCTAGTTGTACCTCTTCATGTGCCTTAAATCATAACGCCCTATTCTTTGAAATCCCATGATCTCGTCACAGTTTTATGACTGACGGTATTAAATAGTTAGCAGCTGTGTTCGCGTTCCTACTTAGCCCGAGTTCAAATCGTTACATACGTACGAGCGTTTGTATTCAAGCTGCAACTCAGAGACCACTGAACGGAACGTCACGGAATTTTGCGAAATTTGGCGAGAAATTGTCGAGCCATTTTGTTTTAGACATAATGCGCATATTACCACGTTGCTGCGCGCAGATGCACTATACATAGGTTTACTTATCATTCCACGTGCCATACAAGAAATGTCTTTCAAAGGCCTCTCATCACCCCAGTCGAAAAAAAAGGTCTTGATTGCTCTCATACTGCATTGGAAAGGGGTGTGGTTTATCCTCGTAATGTAGTGCCCTATTAAAGTGTGGCTTTGAAGGCTAATGAACACACACGCATTGTATCAGTAGCGATACAACCGAGCGTGATTGGTAGTGAATCTGTTGTTAGGACACGGAAAGAAAGCGCAGACACTCCCGGACTTACGCAATTTGAAGTTACGCAATTTCAGACTTCAATTTTTAAAACGCAAAAATTTAAATAGTAACATTTCTGAAACGCGTGCCTAATTTTTTCTTGCGGCAATGGAAGGGCAATGAGATGAATGTGGCGGAAGAATAGTGTTGGGCGATGACACAGGCGGCGGTGCTGTCATGCTGCGGTCGAGCAGGTTCCGTTGTGTTAAAGAGTTTGGATTTTAACTGAACTTCCTTTTATATACATACATAGTTGACCATATGTATACCCAATTGCAACTTCTGCCGGATCTTCCGGAACGTAGGCCTAACTATTGCGTAAGTTGGGCCGGGGGGGGGGGGCCTTCTGTGTAGTGGGAGTTGGGTGGAAAAGTAGAAGTACACGTTCAAAATATGCCTATGTAACGGTGTTTTGCCTGAAGTAATCAAAAGTTAGCATTAGTGGACTGTTTGACCCTGCAGATGGAGGCATACGCTCATGCGTGGTAAGGCTGAACATCCCAGAAGACACGTTCTTCATCAACACCGCTGAGAGAACCCAAAGAATCTCAAAATAATGATTACCTTCACATCCTGTCTCTTTCCTGATATCTTCGTACGTCTTCTGGACAATTTTTTATCTTTACGGCATACAGGAATTACAGTAATGCATGTGTTCCGCATCTGTTGCACTGCAATTACTGACTGGCCAACAGTGGCACACAGGGCGTCATGCTGCCAGCAGAACAATACAAGCCTTATCGTTCTAGCTATGACTTGCGCAGTTGGTCGCTGTTATTTAAATACGTTATCTGAGTTTCACACAGACTGGTTTCGTCTGGTGTAGTATTGTGTGCTACATTGCGCACCATGCTCTGTGTGTTCCAACTTCTTTGTGTCTGGTGAATCAACAGGCAGCCAAGTTCCACTGTGATACGTGTTACCAGTGGCCGAGTTCCCGTACATCACGTTTCGCAAAAAGCAAAGGTCGGCAACCTCTCTGTGTTGCAGGAACGTACAATCCGCAGTTGGCGAGATTGCTGTAGACAGAGTTCGATCACAGTCTTACGGCACTTGCCAAAGAACTGACTTGAGTCGCTCGACTTGGACTGCTCCGCAAGCTGTCCTAGAGGGTTGTTGACATATTTGGTGGTGAGCACGTAGAGAGCTGACGTCGTTACTGTTTTCGACGCCATGAACCCCGCTCCTCTCACGCGTCAGCCTTGAAGCAAGCTGCCCGCACACTCTGGTGCCATAACATTGCGATCTCCACGTTACATGCTAAATCGTGAACCTCCAACCCGTGGCTCTCGGGCCGCATGTGGCCCGCCAGGTTGTGTTATGCGGCCCGTGGCCACATTTGTAAATTATACATACACTATAAAAATTAAACAATAATGCAGTTGTCTTTAGAATAATTCCACGCGACCGATCCACTTGGAAGCAGAACGTGACCTTGCCAGAGAGCAACGAGAGGGGGAAATGCTTTTGTGTTTAAGATTTTTATCAAGATAATATTTACTGTTATTAAGGCAGTTAACGTAATGTAATAATGTTGCATTTTTGTAATAAAACTCCATAATATGTATAATTTTTCAATTTAGGGGGACAGGTGGATAGATACTGCGATTTTTACTCGTGCGGCCCGCGAGCCAGTTCACAATAACAGTTGTGGCCCTTTGCAAAAAGGTTGGAGACCCACGTGCTAAATCCTTCCACAGTATAGTCAAATTCAGCAACAGAAATAAATGAAAATCTACATTCACGAAGAAATTAAGAGCACATTGAATTCGGGGAATGCTTACTGCATTGTTGTCTTGGTGCATCTTATCTAAAATCATAAAACTTAAAATATAAAGTAAACCAATTTCTCCTGTTGTGTATTTAGATGTGAAATTTGATCCGCAACCCGAAGGACGGAACACAGATTGACGGTGTATGAGAAAAGGGTGTGAGATATATCATGTCCTAAGGGTGGGGAGGTAACAGGCGGCTGGAGAAAATAACGTGAACAAGAGCTGCCTTATCTGTGATCAAATTAAAGGCGAGGGGATGAGAGCGACATGTAGCAAGAATGTGGTAGATTAGCAAGACGTACCAACTTTTAGCTCATAAGATGTGAACGCGGGAGACTACTTGGAGGCGTACACGTGGGTAGGGGGATAATATTAGAAGGGGTGAGGCTGTTGACTTAGTTTAGGGCCCAGTGGCAGGACGGTATGGACCTTCAGTCTTCAATAAATGCGGCGATTTCTTTGACCATATCAGTTACTGTCTGCTTATGAAATGGTTCTGCTCCACTGCGTTAGTTGAGGCCTTGGCTGTCCGCGTGAACAAAAAACAAAAGGAGTTCAATTCAATTTTGTATTCGTTGGTCTGTGATTGCTGATCAGCCGTTTATAACCTTTTGATTCTATTTATTGTATTAAGTTATAGTTTATTTAATTATCCTTTCAGTAACTCAGACTCTATATTTCACTACGTTGTTTACACCGTGTATTTTTATTGAATTATCAACTAGGAAAGTACCAACAATAGCGCACAAATTTAGTATATGTGACACAAAGTCTTTAGAGGTTCACTTTCACTCCGACATGTTTCAGTGGCGTATATACCACCATCATCATCAGGGAAAGAGAGTTCACACCGAAAGCTGGGACGCTAGTGGAACTCTGTCCCCCTGATGATGGTGGTATATACGCCACCGAAACATGTCAGAGTAAAAGTGAACGTCTGAAGACTTTGTGTGACATATATTAAATTTGTGCATTACTGTTGGTACTTTTCTAGTTAATAATTCAGACTGTATAGTTTAAAACAGTAGAATAATTAATGATCAACGAATGGTAAGGAATGTGGAAGGAAACCGTTTTCATATAGTTTGATGTACTACCCTGTTATTGGCGGCCCTGGGGCTCACCTAGTCTCCTGTGCAGTGGGTACGGGGTCTCTTTCCGGGGGGGTAAAGCGGCCGGTGCGTGGCGTAGACCACCCACCCCCATGTAGCGCCGAGGTTAAAGAAAGAGTAGAGCGACACCTCTACTCCCCGTCTTGGCCTTAATGGCCTCTTCTAGAGTGAACTTTATCTTTTGCATTCTACCCTCTTATTAGCATGGAAGAATTAAGGAGAGCCACAAAAAGCCTCAGTAAGCGTACCCTACTTTGAGGAACCAGAGTTTGAACGCAGGACTAACCAAATACGAAACAGTAATGCTGACCGCTGGGTTCGATCTTACGGTTTTGGTACCAGAATGTCAGTCACGTGCGTAATGCGTAGAAATTTGTTTGCATTTTTTTTTTACCATTACAAGTTTAGTAAGGTTGAGTTGCATTAGCCTACTTTTCATTCCTGAAGAGTAAAACAAACAGTTCCGACCAGAACTCATAAGCATACTTTCCTATTGCACCGATTTCTAGCCCTACATGTATCGGCTGATTCAGAGTTCAGTACCATGGGGGGTTGCTGGAGACATCATGTGGAGCAGGAGATGTAAGTAAATTCGTTTTCAGAATCGCCACCGGTTATGAGTTACGAATTACCGTCTGTGCGTGCGTGCGTGCGTGTTGTGCTACCGCGAAGAATACCTGCAGCTATTCCTCTACTCGTCCATATATTTTTGTGGCGTCATACTTTAACTAAGCACAGGAACATTTTTTAAAATGTGCCATACAGGCGTATTTCTTATTATTATTCATTATTTTATGTTCTTTGTGAAGAACTTTTCACTTAGCATAGAGTTGTACGTTAAAGTTGTCGGATATAACCTCAAAATTGCTGTGTTGGTAATAATTGCCTTACAGACAGTATTCCGTTCGTAACGTGTTTGTTGTACCCAAGAGAGACGCAGGTTGCAGTCAAACTATTCGGTTGTCTCTGTGTAATGTTTCTGCCTGTCTGTAGGTAACGGTACGCATCCCTGGCTGCCATAAAACAAAACCCATTTGGTATTATCGCTGTCTGCTACTGACATGCCAGGTCGTGGATCCAAGTTGTCAGCTCGTCTGTTGCCACTGCACGTACAGTACTCGGAAATCTACTTGTTGGCTTTTAAGTGCATCTCTCTCGCTGTAAGCTGAGTGCCACTGAAAAAAGGTGCAGTTGCACAGAGAAGTGCTTCAGAGATGTTTGTACACTCGTTTTGATATGGAAGCCAGTGGCGTAGATAAGACCTCCGCAGACGCCGCGGCGCGGGGGCCCCAAACGTACAGAATACATGCAGCCATTTTAGCGCCCGTTTGTTTTACGTCTTTTCGCTTTAACGCGTCTTGCCTTTTAAAACCAATTCTTGATTTGCGATCTCTCATTCTTGGTTTAACACTTTCAGGCTGGCTGCGCACTAGGACGCTGCCAACAGTGTACGGAACTCGTGGGGCAGAATCATTCCACCGGTGCTCTGTTACACGGAAAAACGAAAAAACTAATCATCTTCATCACAGGGTTGCACAATAAGCCTCAAGGCTGTGGTGCGTCCGTAGCTTCTGCTGCGTGGCCCCTTCACGACAATGGGGCAGAAAAAACTAGGAGGGTGCTTGCTCACTGCAGTCTGCGTCACGCACCTGCACTCGCCGTTTGGTTCAGGCCACGTGGTCTGTTTGCATTTGTTTAAGTTTTTTGTTCTGCTTACAAACGCCACGATGGCACACCCAGTCGAGGAACAACAAACAAAGAAACAAAAAAAAAATTACACGAGAGCCAGTAATTGCAGATGTAGTCTTGACGGTACTAGTATATAGGCTTATGATCTGTGGGTAGTAAAATGACTGTGTAGTGAAGCCTATGAGAGTGAATTTGATTGTCCGTGACCAGTATTCCCTCTAAGCTGCGCGGATGCGCGGCCGCGCAGTATCTGAATTGCCCTCTCGCATACTGAATTGTTGCCGCGCAACTGGAATTTTTCAATTTTCATTGCAAATATTCTTATTATACATCTTACAAAAACTTTTAACCGCGCAGGCGTCAGGTCGTGTAAAAGTTTTCTGCTGAGAGCAGCAGCAGGTATGCGCAGCTGTAAAAAAAATTAGAGGCAACGTTGTCCGTGACCAAACATCGGTGACAGTGACGATGAGGAAACTACCATCCGTGACAACCTTAGTAACTACGAACTAGGCTCGAACAAAAAACTGAGACGGCGACGAGTAGCACAACCCGTAAACTAACCAAAATTATACCTACCTGTATTAAATTTGCACAGCCGGAACCCTAATCTAACTACAGCAAGTATCTTAGCGAGGGCAATAAAGTGACTGATTTGTAAGGCTGTGAGAGTGAATTTAGTCATCCGTGACTAGCGTATGCAACTTGTTTATATTTATTTTTATATTTACGTTGGCTAAAAATGAATATTTACTTCTTTATTTTTGTATTACTATAACTAACCTGCATATACCGCATATGAACAGAATGTCGTTGGTGTGATTATGCCTTATCCCTTCCTAGTCCATTATTTCTTATTGGAATATTATTTTTGATTTACGCCGCTCACTTTCTGAGGAACACAACTAGGGCGTAAAAAAGGGCTACCTGCACTGAAATTGGTTGTGGGTCCTTTCGGGCTGGATTTTTTCTTTCTGATAGAAGGTAGTATTCTGGATCCCTGTTATGAGATGTAACATCGCTGATAATTACAGGGGCTCCCGACTAATTATCTGCGCCACTTATGGACGTGCTTCTTTTGGATCTCCATTTCACGTAGTCAGTCTTACGACAGGGTCGTAGCCACTTCCAAATCGCGTACTTCACAGAGTGTGATCTAGTGCTTCGTGTTTGAGTTTCCAATGACTTCTCGTTTCCTTAATGCCATCCAGTAGCTGCTAACGCCTTCTTCCTGGTCTTCCCTCCTTTGTATCGTGCCTTCTATCCTTCCTTCGGTAACGTGTTTTAGAAGGCAGTTCCTACGCAAGATGTGATCAGTCCAGTTAGCCTTCCTTTGTTTTATTTTAGGGAGGATGTTCCTTTCCTCCTTGAGTGTTTGTAATACTTCTTAATTTCCCACAAGATCAGTCCAACTGATCTTCTCCATCCTTCTCCAGCACCATATTTCAAAACTTTCCAAGTATATCTGATCTACTTTCCGAAGTATCCAAGTTTCAGCACCGTACAAATCTGTTCTCCGAATGTAGCACTTTACTAGTTTCTTCCTTAAATTTAATTACAGTTTGCTGGTGAAAAGTCTCTGCTTGTTGTTGAATGTTGCTTTTGCCATGACAATCCTGGGTTTAATTTCACGTGTTCGTCTTGCATCAGTGGTTAGCACGCTACACAAATAGCTGAAATATTCCAAATTTCTGCAGTTGCTCTTTTTGGATAGTACTAAAATGGATCTTGATGAAATTGGCTAGGAGGATGCGGGCTGTATTCATCTGGCTGAGGATAGGGACTGGTGGCGGTACGTGTGGACACTATAATGCACCTTCTGGTTCCATAAAATGGAGAGAGTTTCCTGACAAGCTGACGAAATATTAGTTAGCTCTGCTGGTTGGAGTCAGTCAGCGTTTCTTATTTAGAAATTGCCTGACTTCTGTGTTATAACTGATATATGACTTGCGGGATGTGAGGTTTCCACAACGGTGTATTTGAGGATTCAGGTCTGCTGGTATGCGACATTTTGAAGGGCTATAATACCTTCATGTTCAAAGACACAAACCCAGCAACACGGCGTCACATCCCAGATCTCAATCCTCATTATGTGATTTTATCTCACGCCCTGAGGGAACGCCGTGACACTATCATCAGAATTAACTTCGTAGTGTTTTTAAGTCATTTAAGTCTTTTGCTCTTACTTGTATTCCTCTGGCATTTCTGTAGGTTTTTGCGAAATCCTTGGGTAGGTAACTAGGCTTTCTTGGGGCGAGTCCAATAATCTGTTCGCCATCTTGCGGTCTTGTAACAGGTTTTAAGTAGAGTAAACCCACCAAATATGGACCCTGCTCGTAACTTCCTTGCAACTTCCCGCCGTTTTTAGGTTTCGGTCAGAACCTCTTCAGTTTCCAGTGACCTGATTTGGGCAGGTGCTACAAGACAAAGCAGAGATCAAACAAAACAGTTCATAATTTTTTTTCGTTTGAAAGATTTTCTGTTGTGGCCTTGAGCTTCATACATCTGACCGTTTAAAAATAATAATGCTGAAACTCAGTTTACTGTTCTTGAAGGTGCTATGCTTTGTGCAGGTGACGTTTCTGGTGTTTCTCAGCGTTTTTGGTACATTTTCAGATTTCCATGTTCTTAGTATGGGCCCTGTGTGGAAGTTAAGAAGCTTGTCACATTTGCATACCCCGCCGTTTTGAATTAGTGTATTATGTTTAACTCTGCAGAAAAGTACTCATCAGTGCTACGCCTGATGATTTTATATTCTGGCGGTCTTGCTGCAGAAGCACGCGACCCATCTGCGGTTCGCGTGAACTGTGGTTTGGGCTTGTTTCTAGCGATAACATTTTTAGGCACGTTTGCATATTCGCCAAAAGCGCCTGTTAGCTTCGTCACGCCCGTCCGTCCGTCCGTCCGTCCGTCCGTGCGTGTGTCTGTCCGTCTGTCCGCATGGATCAGCGCGTCTCCCACTGGAAGGATTTCTGTGAAAATGGCGATTGGTGACTTACAAAAATCTGTCGGAAACTCCAGATTCTGTTAAAATCGGGCAGTTCACATGAAGTACTTTTTTCTTTTTTGTGGCGACGTTAAGTCACTTTGAAATCGCTCTCTTCGAGTGAAATGGTATTGGGCTGCTAGGATAGTGGAGGAGGTAATGTATTTTACCCAAGAGAATGTATTTGACCCGCATAGCGTGAGTAGAGTCCTTTAACACTCGAGACGATATATAGACCCTGTCAAAAACACGAGAATCTATTCCTGCATAACAGCCCTTCCACTGGTTGCCATTTGTTAGTTGTTGCTTTTATAACAAGCCGAAAGCTAAATTTATGCACAGCTCTGACCACACAGAACACTACAGAAAATAACTGTATTATCTCACATGCATAAAACGAGATTGCACTTCATCCCAGCGTATTTTTAGCTAGAAATACATCGGTTACTGGTCACAAGCAAAGGACAGTTGGCTTTCTCAAACGTAGACCACTGCCAGGGTCAGATGCAAACTCTACAGCCACTATCTGTATATACATTACGCGAACGCGTCACAGTGTTAGGTTACACTACATTGCCTACCTTGTGTATCATTGATTACGTAGAAAGCCTACTGTTTGTCTGTAAGAGACATGCCACTCGCGTTAACTTTCATCGTTATTGTCACAAGAAATCTGTGTACGATGTTGGGACCATACAGCTTCCTGATACGGACCATGACGGCCTTCGAAGTGCTTTTCCTTGCAGTACTATTTCGAATAAATTATGTTATTTAGTTTGTGTTAAATAAAGATACCATGTAATTCAGTTATGCATCTTAACGAGCGTAAGACATTAATGTAATGAAAGTATAGTTTCTTTTAAGAGGGGGCCCATATTTGGCTGGCTTTCTAAGCATTTTTTGCACGTGACGTAACGGTTGTACATTTGTAAAGAGTGTCGCCACGACACACTTAAGTAGGTGAAGTATTCTACCTCTTGTAGGCTGGAAGAACGTTCAGAGGCATTATATAAGCAGGAGCTTTTTTCGTGTCGAGATGTTACTGAGATTATCTGCAACAGCTTGGGTTTGACGGGCGTACGTTTGCAGGTGTACCAGATGTGTGCTGAAGTCGTGATTTTGAACGTAACGGTCGGTCTTGACAGACAGCTGGGCGTGATATGACGTCTCTCAGATAAGACCTTTCACGAATAATTAATGTAATACTAGAATGTTCAGTACATAATTGTTTTTGCTGTGATTGGGGCACAGTTTGTTAGCATACTGACCAGTAGGACATGGAGCTGCAGTACGGCGAGAGTCACTGATCCAATCCAATTGGTAGCACGCACAGGAGAAGTCCACTGAGACGATGTAAGTCGTGTTGGGTAATATTAAGTAAAAGACCATTCTGAAGACTTAATCATAAACGTGTGGATAGTATTAAAATGGATTCTAGATATATAGCTTATTGTTATTTGAACCAGAGTACACTGCATGAGTGTGATGTGTGCAGATTTCACAAGAAGCGCGTAGGTTTTCGAGATCCGTAGCGGGTAATTATGTCATCGGTTGAATGAGTGAAGCTAAAGGTGAAGGTAAAGGTAAAGCAGTCCTTGTGTGAGCCACGAAGGCATATGGGGGAATGGAAATACAGCTCCAGTCATTCTTAACCTCAGTGCGAGGTGGAGGTGAGTGGTCAGTTCCACGCCTCTGCTGCCTTACCCCGGGGAAAAAACCCTCGATACCTATTAAGTAAGACTGTGTTGTTTCCAAAGCCGGTCTGGACGCTTTAGAGAAGAGAGAAACGTCGTGCGCCTGACGGGAATAGAACCATGATCTCTCGGTCGTCCAGCGCATACCGTAGTCACTATACTGACTGAGCTATTCCAGTTCCTTCAGTTGAATATGTATTAGTCGCTTAAGAAGGGCTCTTATTCGGTTAATGTGATAATTAAAGTTAAGGATTTCTGGGATGTTACACCATTTAGTTTGATAGTCCTGTAACAGCGTTTCGGAGGAACCTGTTACAGCCATAATCAGGGTAGAAAATATTCTAGCAGCCTACGGTACGTCACATTCTGAAAGACCGTATTCTTAAGACTCACCGCAGTCAGAACGTAACATCTCAGGTAGCTAATTAGTTCTTGTGGATTAGCTTCCCATTGCGCAGACAGTCTTGTCAAGCGTCGGGCTTTAAAGATGAATTAATTGCTGTGCTCAGCAGTGTGTCCAGTGCCACACAGTTTGGCACAGTCGGAGGGACTGGTTACAGTGGTGGCCAGTACCTGAAACTTCGGCTGCAATGCCCGACTACATCGCCATCTGCGCAGTAACTACCCCTTACATTGACTAGCACACCGTTCTATTAGATTGCGCAGTTCGACCTTCAGTGGATTAGACATACCGTTGCGCTGTCATGCCATGTTTCATGCTACGACACGCGGCGTCATTCACACACACACAAAAAAGTATAGGTAAACTAGATAATTATTGATGTATGACACTATAGAATTTATGTAAGGGTTTATGGCTTGCATAACGACGCTTTCTAGTTTATATAAGGTGCATAGCATCCAGTGCGTGTAGACTGATGATTTAAGGTACCCATTCACTTACAGTTTGCCGGAAGGCAATGGAATGTACAACCGTGCCTTCGGACATTTCTCGAAAGCCAACAGACGCGATATTCTGCCTTCAGTCCATGGACTGCAGGTAATCCATGCATTCCACGGACTGGCGGCAGTCCCTAAGTTCGCTGCACACGTACCAGTGTGCTTCAGTAGCAGCCTTTCTATTCACGTTGCAGTTGCTGTTGCACCATTCAGACGGGGTGCTTCGTAGTCAAAAAACTTGTGCTCTTTTGATTTTATTATGCGCAAAAAAGTAAACTGAGGGGGTGGAGCAGTTGTTGCAGGAAAGGGGTACTTTGGGACATGTGTTGTTAACTGCAGAACTTCGCGTCTTCAATGATTTGGATTGGAAAACTATTTACGAATGACCGATGAATGTAGTAAAGCAGGGGCGCTCAAACTTTTTCTCCGGCGTACCACTAAATTAAAGTAATCAATTTCAAGGTACGACCATTTTTCTTGTATTTATATATAAACAGCTTAAATTCTCTGGGTTACTGCAAGCTTTAATTTCTGTAAGGAAAAAGTAGTTCAACTTGAGACCTAGGTACAATAAAAATGAGGCCTAAACTAGCATATGAAAAATATTAAACAAGCGAAGAATGTTTGTTATTCCAAACGAGGAGAAAGCTGAAGTATTATTTAACAAGGCAGGCACTGTACGTATAAACGTAACATTGAGGCGCGTTCGCGTAACCATTGTAGCCGTGGAAAAGCAATAAGTAGTAATAAGCAGTAGTGCTTATTAGCAGATATATGTTACATGCTTTATTTATTTTTTAAAAGTTTTTCTCATATTTGTATTAGATTTCTTGATTAACGCCGCGTACCAGTAAGCGGATTTGGCTTACCATTCGTGGTACGTATACCACAGTTTGAAAAAAACATGTTTTAAAGGTTTGCTTCATTTGTTGAAGTCTCACGTTGTAAAGCAGAAGACATGAATGAGAAGAGCCATCAGCTGAAAAGAATGATTAACTGATACTTTACGAATTTTGGGAACGGGACGAAGCTTTAAGGATTTGTAAGTTTACAACAGTTATCTCAAGTCAGACACTTGGAAAAATAATTCCTTCAAATCGTAAATTTATCTGTAAGGCGTTAAAGGAAAATTTCCTTGCAAAAAGCGCTTCGTAAATTATTAATTTGAGACCGAACCGAATCTTTTGTAGCTGATGAATCATACTCTTTTTAATATTCCGGTAATTGCTCATGTGCTTTGTCCCACATATCTTTGTTATTACCTTCCATAAGCAGATGTGTTCTTTACACGCATTAATAAATGCCAACATGAAATCCAGACTGTTGAACTTCGAATTCATTGTAAGCAAAAAGAACACTTCCAAACCCAAGGTTGCGGACTGAAGGCTAATTTCTGTCTAGGCAAAAAATTTCGGTCAGGAGTGCGATGTCCGCCGGAAGGCGGGTGCTCACACACACAGTTACCAGAGGAGGTGAGCCGCCTGTAAGTTTCAGCCCTCCAAAGAGACTTTGTTTGTATGGGGAGAACTGACCTTCAGTCAAGTAACTGCCAGGTGACAACCTGACTAGTCACTTTGTGGGATTGGATACCTTGAAGCAGACTTGCATGAAATGATCGTGGCTTATTTCAAGATACTGCCCCACAGGGCTGCGGGGTCGGAGTCGGAGTCGGAAGGAATTTTATGTGGAGTCGGAGTCAGTAAAGATGTACCGACTCCGATTCCGACTTCAATATAAAATCTTAACTAGATACTACAACTCCAGAGCCCTGGTAGCTACAGTAACCATTAGACTTATACTTAAATATAGGTTATAAGTCTCAAAGTAGCCTGATGATTTACGTGGTGGTGATGAAATATCTTATAGTTTTACCATTATTAATGCATATTGAGCTTTTATGAAGGAGTCGGAGTTTTAAAAATTGAGGAGTTGGAGTCGGAAGTTTTGTGTACCGACTCCACAGCCCTGCTGTCCCAGAACGAAAGCACAAAAACAAGTCATAACTTGACATTTGAGATTCTTCCGGTGTTTTAGGTACTTCAGGATATAACGTGTTGTCTGGTAGATTTGTTTCTACCCTGAAGATGGAGGCCGCAGTTCCCTCCGAAATGTTTGTATGTATCTACTAAACTAAACATCATCATCCCAGTAGATCGTATGCCAAACGCACTCATACAATGAAATCTTGGACTGACGGGCCGCGTCACGTGGTTCAAGTACACCAATGTTTCGGACGTCAGAGCCCTGACGATGGAGGCGGAGTCGGTCGCTGAAACCTTGGTTTACTTAAACCACCGGTTGCGACGCCACAGATGCTTTGAAGACCTGTAACAGTCCCAGTAGTCCGTGTCTTGGGCCGAGAATTTAAGCCTGTTCTTCTTGAGTACGAAGCGGTGGTGCGAAATTCGTTAAGCATAGTATACTGTGTGGGAGATGTGATGCAAATGATTGGCCAGCTTCACGCTGCTACCGTATTTGCCCATGCGATCTTCGTTTCATTGAAGGTTGTCTTCACAGGAGTACTGGACGTGGTGTAGGGAACGGCGGTTGAATAGGAGCTAGAGAGATGCTTCGCCACAGAAATATTTCCCCAATTTGGGTGGGAGGTGGGGAAGCTAATGGATAAAGTTGTCAGTTTCTTCCCACTGTGTTACAAACCCCTACGGTGTTTTTCGCAATATAGTGCGACATTTCCCTTTGAAGACTAAAATTAATTTACATTATTTATAAAGATTCAGTTCATACCTCACAGAGAACACAGTTTACTTCCATTAGAAATACCAGCCGGTAAATGTTGCGTAGGGAAGTAATGGCTGTTTATTGTGAGAATAATGCAGAACACAGAAATACACAGTGTGAGGGAAATGCAGAGTTTTTAGAATTAAACCTGGCAGTACATACAGGAACCACTAGGCTTATTTAGAATGATTGCACAAAATGTCACATTTTGGTGTGTTCCGTAGAGAGCACCACCATGTCCAGATTCTCTGCGAAGTGGGCCACTATAGTAAGGAAAATTTCAACCCCGTCTGTCACAGAAGTTGAGGCCCAGGTCGCCGAGACCATGGCTCACGTATTTTGTTACCGGGCTAACATGGTTCGTATGTTGAGTCATTGACACCATTTCGTAGCAGTTTCAGTTATGCCCTACGTAAGGGATCGGCAACTATTTTTGTGACGGGCAACAGGTGAAGCTTAAAATTTGTCGGGGGCACAATATCTGTCTAATGAAAATAATGTAAATAATTAAAGATGAATAGGAAGATTGCTTTGTTCTGGGATGTGACGTGCGGGTAGTGAGTCACCAACATTTACGGCGAACATGCTGTTCCCATCTTCTACCCTGAAGCTGGAGGCAGCAGGTTCTTCCGAAACGTCGGTAGCTACCACAGCATGCGGTTTGATGTTTCCGAAGACAGCAATATTCATGGTCATCCCCGTGGAGATCTCATATCTGACACAGATACGAATAGCATTGTACTTTGTGTTCTCGTATCAGTACATTTTTCAAAATAGTACATTAACACAAAGTACCAAATTAATTTTATATTTTCCATACCGTGCATTATAATTCCATTTTTAATATTATAATATTATTAAAATAACATTAATGTAATATAATGTATATTATATGATAACATAATATTAATAGGATAATATCTAATGTTTTAAATATATTATTATGAATCTGTGACAGCGTATTTGTTGGATCCTATTAAAATACCAAAATGAATCTTTATTTGTTTAGAAAGTGCCACCATTAGTTATACTGACCCCTCGATTAACATCTCATCTGAACACAATCTAACATTTAGACCTCGGCATTGGACATTTGGGCGTATAAATGGATT
Organism: Coptotermes formosanus; assembly: GCA_013340265.1. Lineage (NCBI taxonomy): Eukaryota > Metazoa > Arthropoda > Insecta > Blattodea > Rhinotermitidae > Coptotermes > Coptotermes formosanus. The sequence continues at coordinate 2,219,680 of BLKM01000454.1, forward strand.
TAAAGTTCTCCACTGGTTTTTCGGCGCAACCTTCCCATTAAAGAAATCGAACGCTACAGTCAACTAATTTAATGTTAATTTTGGGAGTGCTATTTGCCTCGCTTCATATGTAATGAGTGTACCAGCATGGTTCGGTCGTTAAACTGTTTATGAAAACGGAGTAGACATACGAAGTTACTATGTCGTTAACGCTAGAGAACCTTGTGCTATGTGTTGTATTACCGTTACGCGGCACGAGTGGTGCTAACACGGGGTTTTGTATGCGGCTCGCGTTGGTGCCGCGCCGATGTGGCCTCCATTCTGTCGTAAAAAGCAGAGTTGTTGGCTTTTTTTTCGCAGGAAGAGGCCAAATGCATGGGCAGGCGTTACCGTGACGACGTGCGGTTTCAATTTACCGATTGTTGCTCCTGGATACATGGGCAGGTGAAGGAATTTTCAAAAGGCAAGCTGTTTGTACAGCCACACGACATTGCCAGCGATTCGCCTCAGGTGACAACATTCTATTTGTTGTCTATTCATTCGCGAGACGCATTTGCTGGTACATGTTTCGCAATGTTTAATTTTGTGGTCGTGGAGATGGCGTCATCTCCGACAAGTACCGCGACTGATATTTGCAGCCTTTTTTTTCCCACTAGAGTATTAACGCAATTAGTTTTTTGTCTTTCTGTTACTCGTACGAGTACCTCGGTACTGTTTGAACAACACAAATGTGCCGCGACGCAGACGAGAATCGGTCTGTCCTCACTACTCGGCCTCTCTCCCTCTTCTATCAGCATTGCTGCCAGATCGTTTTGCTTCTATGTTGGCAATGTTATTTAGCAGTGTTAATGTCTGGGCAGTCTTTTTCATAACTTACGCCAACGTAGCGGCGTAGTGTTTAAGGGCGGGTCTGTGCGTAGCTCGGTTGCAACAGACTGTTAGCAACGCGAACTAAACTCGGAGGAAGGTGCGTTCCGCGTGTAATACGTTAAAACGACGTGAACGGCGTGGAAACGTGAGACTGGCTGACCATGTGGCTAACATGGTGCGTTAGTGCCCTCTGTTTTGCAATTAGCCAGGCCCCATGTCGAATACAGACTTTTCTACAAGCATTGTGACTCTAGCTTTTAGTGACTTCTAGGTATACGCAGTCAGAAGCTGTTAAACTAGCGTCGTCGCTGTTCCGGGCCCCTGCCTGACTGTTACAGGTCTGCGCTTCTCGCGCCACGCATATTTGGCGACCGCTATACATACACTGTAACCATGATTAATTCACCCATCAAATTGTGATCTTCGGGGATGTGACGCCGTGTAGTTAAGTTAATAGGCACAAACATTTTGGAGGGACCAGCTACTCGTGTCATGAAGCTGCAGACATCAGATTCCTCCGAAAGGACGGTGCCTAACTATCGAACTACACGGTTTCACGCTCCAGAGGGATATTCACAGCGCTGAGGACCTCAAATTTCGTACTTTACAGCCATCATGTACGAGTTTTGAGTAGTTTCTTTGATTCACTGCCGAAGTGCCCTCTAACGAAATCTGTTTCAGGTCTTTTATATTGTTCATTCCGTTCATGATCGTTGGTCAGTTATGACACTTATCCAAAGTGGGTAAGTGTTATAATTGAACAACGATCATGCACGAAACGAACAATATACAATTCGCTAATGCCAAACAGGCAAAAGAAGTTTATTGTTATAAGAACATCAGAACGAAGCCACAGAAGACAAACGCAGCAATCTGGATAAGTGTTATAACTGTTCCAGGTCATTTAAACGGCATGGAAAATTGTAGGATTCTAGCGTTTATTTTACAAAACCAGGCAGAGAGGCCTGTGTGGTACGGAGTCTGAACTTGCAGACCGCCAAAAGGAAGTAACAGTGTTTTCCAGCACTCTGTGTTGGGTGTATAATTCTATACGGATTCCACCCTGGCTGCTAGCTTATCAGGCTGTGTAGGTATTATATTCGGCAGCTTTTCGCCACGCCTCTCTGTCGACTAAAGGCTTATTCAGACATATCGTCTTCAGAACAGTCCACATTTTGTAAGGTATCCGTAACAAAAGTAAATTCTTTTTCGTGGATGTGAGGTGCAGTGTGACACAGACGATTGTTACTCTCGAAAGCTTCATAAGGAAGAAATCCTATAAAAATCTTCGCAGCGAATTTCATTTCCATCGAAATCAACAGATGTAAAGATTTGTTGCCATAAATAATTTCAGAGCCCTATATTGACATTTGTTCCTCACAGTTTCTTGCCTTCGCAGTTTCGTTATTGTCTGTTGTAGAAAATAAAAGATGCGGGATTGGAGTGGCCTTTTCTGACAGCAACGTTCACGCTAAATTTAGCAAAAATCTGTCAGTTGAAACAAAAATTGAAAGGAGGGACGTGCCTAGGCAAATACAGACACATGCAGTCATGTTTATAATCTCATTAGTCGTCTTTTTGTCTTTAAGGAAGGTAACTGGGTTGCAGATTAATTTATTACGAAGTGTCGGTTGACATTTATGCGAATTACACAGTTCACTGGTGAATCTGTATAACACAACTTGAACTTTTACGTTTGAGAGTCGAGGTTCTCACGACTGTAATTATTGTTACAAGGATTACGGTATTCTGGTATGTGACGCCATGTAATCTGATTTTTTTCCAACGTTTCAGAGGAACCTGCTGCCTCCATTCTTCCACAAGTTCTGGCCGTCACTGTCAGAGCAGATCGCCTTTTGTTAGCTCAATGCCACCTAAGCCCACGGCCACTGAGAATAACAGGACTAGGCTGAACTCATACCAGACAATTGTTTGAAAATTTGTACGGTGTACGTATACAGAAGCATGTATAGCAGAGGTAGCAGTGGCGAATCCGTAGGTCGGGTTAAGTGGAAGGGTACGGAATACCTTCTTTTTACCTCTCCCTCCCCCTTCAAGAACTTAAAAGAGTCAGTCATGCAGCATTGTCGAAGGCAACAATAGTAACAACAATAACTATCAATAATAATAATAATATATAATAGACGAAAATATAGCTGTGATCACACGCGACAATTATCTGCAAAAGAGAGAAATCACATCTAAAATTCTTACCTGATGCAGGCCTATTTTGATCATTCGAAATGAAATCCTGCGCTGCTGTTGGCTGACGTAAATTTTTACTAACCAGATGTAGAAATTGGGAATTTTAGGTAATATTGTTATGTATTCATGGAGACTGACGTCCAGATATTATGAAAATTGTTGTCGTTCCATTCTTTCGTAGAAATCAATCCTGCTTCAACAAAACACAAGTGAGTAAGATAAAATAATTGGAAAGCGGTACATTTTTAGCAGTATGAAAACAGTGATGTGAGATTTGAACCGCGTGGTTTTTGAGGAACCAGGTCTTGTGGGTTGTTGCGCCGCGTGGTTGAGTAATTCCTTCCCGACGTTTCGAAGAAACATACCGCCTTAATTCTTAAGGTCATGAGTCAGTTTATGGACTTATAAATCTGAAGATGAAGGCGGTGAAGGCGGTATATTCTTTCGAAACGTCGGGGAATTGCCCAATCACACAGTGCAACAACCCGTGACACCTTCGTGCTCACTACGAAAACATGTTCGCATCAATAAAATCTTTGGGCGCAGTGTCATTTCCTGCAGGTAATACGGCAGGCTTGCCGCATGACCTTAGTCGTATCTTTGGCTGTCATATGGATTTTCCTCTCTCTCGCTTATTACGCAAGCGATACGAAGTATAGCTGTTATTATCGTCGCTTTGCTTGCATCTAAATTGACGCTGTGCAGAACACTACACATAGCCTTATCTGTCTCCCGCTCACACGCTTCAAGTGGCAAGGCGTAGCAGCAAATATTCCGCTGCCTCAGCATTTTAGCAAATGTGCGATAGACATTGTATCTAGCACAAAGTGATAATTTTATGGAAAAAAAAAAAGAATTATACGTCTTCTTTTTTAATAGAGGAAGGAAGTCATTTCCTCCGTTTCAGTGGTGTAGCGGCGCCGTGCTAGCAATACCGGAGAATTCGCCACTCAGTAGATGTGGCCGTGGCCTATTGCACTGCTAAAAGTAACTCCGACTTGCAAATAGTGCAGTAACAGTTTTCTCACCTGTGGCCGTGTTATTGTAGATGTGCCACTGCCGTTCGGTTTCATTACAGATACGACGTGTGAAATCCGCTTACTGGAAGGTGCCCAGTGCGACATGAATAACATACCTGCGTTTTATGCGTTTGTCTGCTGGCGTGTGTTTACTTTCATGCAGATGAGAGAACGACGTATAAAATAACCAGGTAACTTGATAGATGGCGCGGGGCTGACGCAAGATGGTAGGAGGGGAAGCACTGCGCACGCGCGACCAAGCGTGTTTTAATTGTGTGGCGAACGTTTGCAGTGTCTGAAGCCATGAATGTACGGTACTCCCATGGAGTGAATGGTGTCTGTTGCAACGCTGCCTAGGCGGCCGCACGACAGCCTGGCAGTGAGCGTATCGCAGCGACCGAGGATGGGAGGTGTACAGCGTTTGAGAGTAGAAGGGCAACTACGCGGTAGGCAGTGGTGCAGCAACCGCGGCAGGCCGAGTTCAAGAGGTGGCAAAGTTGGTGGCAAAATTAATATTTTGAATGAAAAAGTTGATTTTCTGTACTGAACACATTTTAGGCTATTGAGCCAAAGTAAATGTGCTTTTTTAAAGTCCATAATTTCTGTGTCGGGCGGTCATTGTCATTACTTGCCCCCGGCGTAAAAAAAACCTAGCTACGCCACTGTTTGGGAACTCAGCCAGCAGGCTGCCTGATCACCACTGTTCAAAGTCGTTTGAAGAGGGCGCTAAGAACTGATTTTTTTTTATCGTGTCTCTGTGCGTCCAGGAGCAGAGTTCTAGCTGCGACAGAATTTGAGGATTGGGGTGGAACTGTAGACGCTGAGGCAGATCAGCCTGCAGCAATTTTCTCTTCAAAACAAAATGTCGCAGTACACTCTGTAGCAGTATTCGAGTGGTCTTGGGTTTAAATCTCGTCCCGGGGGATTTTCGCGGTGTCTCGCGGTTCTACCAAGAAAATGTTGGGGTGTTACTTCAAATTAGGCGACGAGCGCTTTGTTCCATATCTGCTGCAATTCATTATTTATTTACTCACTCTACCATTTCGGACTGCATATTCTAAGCTACCGGCAGCTTCGTTTAATTAACAATTAAATAGGAATAAATAAATAAATAAATAAATAATCTTCCTCAGTGGGTCCAGAACCACCTTTGGGGCCCACACTTTGTCCTAAACAAAGAATACTTGGGAGTTGTTTCTCCAAGGTTAAAGCTGCTGGAGTGCCGAGGTTAAGAATGCATGGAGCTGTACCTAAGTTCCCTTACACGCGTTTTCATTGGGTAGACACGTAAGAAGAATGAGGTGCACATTTTCCAAAACGATTTCAGTGCGATTTCCCCCACCGCATTGCCAAAATGTACTTCCATGTATGCTGTAGCTGTCATCACACTATAACGTTTGACAATTAAAACTGATCTTGCTTTGTATTGCATTTAATATTTATCGTAACGAAAATTTGGTGCATATAAGCTTTGTACATTTTAACGTGGTCCGTATTTTTCTTATGTAGTATCACTGGCGCACCCAAGAGGGGGGGGGATGCCGGGCTGCAGCCCCCCCCCCAAAGCAAAGTTTAAAAAAATACATTTTGTAGACATGTTGATATCAAAGGTTTTACGTGATTTATGCTTCAGCCTAAATCAGTCACAGAAATCGGCTGATGACTGGTACATTGGAATGCTGAAAATAGAATAAAAACTGATGAATATGTAAATATTTTTTCTTTTTCAGTTTTAATTCTCCCCTGTAACCTAACTAGATATCGGCTCGAGATTTTGACGTGATTTCCATAACAGTTTTTAAAATCAAACAAAAATTATGTATAGCCCCCCCCCCAAAAGAAAAATTCTCGGTACGCCTATGTGTAGTAGGGCAGTTTCTTTTTTAAAAAATGAAGAATAGGGGCTCGACGTGAGGTTCGTGTAAATTGGCTCTACTGTGTAACTCCATGGAGCAGAGTCGTTGGGATGTTCCCTGGGCTGCTGGGGAAGATTACCTTATGGTATGGAACTCGGTGGGTCTACTGCCGTGTGTCACAGGAGCCTGCCACTTGTAGCCTGAGCCAGACGAATCTAGTCTACACCCCCCCCCCCACCATTTCTTTAAGATCCATTTTCATATTATCCTAGGCCAGGCCTGTTCAACCTTTTATTTTGTGTGGGCCAATTCGGTAAAATTTGATCAGTTTAGGGTAACATGAAATTCAATACACAGAATGAAGAATGCATAACTATAAGTATAATTATAGGTGTAACTTTACTGCGTATTTTTCTGTGAATCCTGTGCAATAAACATATACTGGTAATATAAAAATTTTATTAAAAATACAGTCCATAACCTACCCTAGGGTTTCGCTATTTTTAGAACATCTTAGAAAATAAATCGCTAATGTAATGTATGTCTCCATTAATAAACAGCTCACAAGTTTTCAGAATTGCTTAGGCGTTTTGTCTCGTCTTTTGCCAGGCAGAGGGTTAAAAGACGTTCTCTCGTTTCAAATATCTCCGCGGAAAATATAACACTGTGTCGCGAGCAATATGTTGCCCGCGAATTACGGGTTCAGCCGGCCTGGTCTAAGCCTTGCAACAGATTTCTTTCCTTCAATTTCCCGCTAAAGTTGTGTACACATATCCGATTTTTTCCTACGTGCTACATGCCCTACTCATCGTACCCTTTTTATGTGCTCCTCCTAATAACATTTGCAAAGAGTACAGTTAGGAATCAGGTGATCATGCAAAGTTTCCCAGCCTGCTGCCACTTTCTCCTTCGCGTTGCAGGATTACATTCACTCCAAAATCAAACTGGAACCGCTCTCCCTGGAAACAAACTTAATGGAGATCCGTTGAGGTGAATCAGTGGAAAGTGATGGATGGAAGGTTAGGTATTTGTAATTGTTCCTTCATTTTATCGAAAGAGAAGTACAGGTTAAGCGGAGTGAAGAAACATGATTTGACGGGCACATGCCATTGGCAGGGGCGAATGTGGCGCGGTTGATTGGGCCCTGTTATTACTCGTGTTAGAAAGCATGTGCCACTTGCATTGTAATTAACGTAGGCCTACTACTTGGCAGGAATTGGGTGGACTGCCTCCATGGCAGTTAAACTAGCCTGACTGATTCGTATTGCAGTTTGCTGCCTGCGATGAAGTACGCTGACCAGGCGGGACCAGCGCGTATACTGTATATGGACTGCTTCACAGGTCATGAGTTTGTCGGTAAATATATATATTAGGCATATTAGCGTTAATTTCTTTTTGCATTCGCCACCCAAGTTTTGTGTGCCATTCATTGTGTATCCTTGCAAGGTCTTCGTTGAGGAGTGGGCATGATTCCAAAGTAAAGTACAGGTAATGCCAAAACGTTTGAGGCGCCAGTGAGGCCTAATCTTTGGCATTCTTCGTCAGTTTCATTCTGCCAGCATTTGTTTTCTTTCTTTCTTTCTTTCTTTCTTTCTTTCTTTCTTTCTTTCTTTCTTTCTTTCTTTCTTTCTTTCTTTCTTTTCTTTTCTTTTCTTTCTTTCTTTCTTTCTTTTTTCTTTCTTTCTTTCTTTCTTTCTTTCTTTCTTTCTTTCTTTCTTTCTGTTTCTAAGGTTGTAATAGCGTCTAATGGCAGTATTGTTCATGAATAATCAATGGAGGTCCTGTGAACAGTAGCCAGGGTTACTGTCCGAGAATCGCTGGAAGAAACACAGTTATTAAGATTGGTTGTTTCCTAGACAGTTTAAAGAAACTGTGTCAGTTAACAGAGGGTACAACGTTGACCGGCCGAGAATCGCTGGAAGAAACACAGTTATTAAGATTGGTTGTTTCCTAGACAGTTTAAAGGAACTATCAGTTAACAGAGGGTCCAACGTTGACAGAGGGACTGAAAACAACTACAAAAAGACAGTCAGGCTGAAGTCTGCAGTAAGTGCAACAACTGAGCTTGACAAACCTCTTTGGTAATATTTACGGAAATATAATGACGTTGAGTTGAGTGTGTATGTTATTTAATTGCGCTGTCAGTTGCGTAGATTATACGTATAGCGTGGGTAGTAGATGAATGGGTGAGTGTGGAGCACTAGTGGAATGATGCTAAGGGGTAACGGACATTCTCGGAGAAGGTGTCCCAGGGCCACTTGGCAGACCACAATACGCACATGGACTGGCCTGGGCTCGAACCCGAGCCTCTGCCATGAGCGGCAGGTGACTAGCCGGCTGAGCCATAGTAGGCCAATATGGTGCTGTTGAAAGCTTTAGTAGCAGTACATACGTAGGGAGAGGATTCCATTACCTGGCTCTTTGAAGGTACGAAAGTCTGGATGTACACAAACTGCTGGTCATAATCGAAACTGTGATCTTTGGGGTTGTCACACGATGTACTATTCCACATCTGCCTAAGTGGGTACCAGCGTTTCGGAGGAAAATACTACCGTTGTGTTCTCTCCGAAGGTACAATGTGCGTCCGAAACGTTGGTATCCAGCTACTGGCATAATGAGTACTGAAGGTGGATGGTGTCCTAGAGTGGTCCGAAAACAGGTAGGTGTAGTGGGAACTACCGTCTGCTTTAGTACTCACGTTAACAAGACTATACGGTGTCACAGCACATAGAACCATAATATGAATATGCACTTCCATGAAAAGCTGGAAAATGTTAGACTGATGTGTTTTAAGGGGGAAATAAAGTGATATAAAGCAAAGCGCAGCGTGACTGATTATAGAATACAAATGCGAGTGTTAAAGAGGTAACACTTACGTAGTGTCCTTGGTTAAGTATCCTGGATGTGATGTTGCTATGACAGATCTGAGTGTGCTGAGGTTAGCTTTTCTTGTTACAGATGAACGTGAAGACGTACAGAAGAAGACTTTTGCCAAGTGGATTAATTCACAGTTGCTAAAGGTGAGCATATGCAGATAATTTTAGTCGCCGTGTAGTTCGGTAGATGGATACTATTGTCGTGGAGGAATGAAATGGAGGGACCCGAAGGCCGAAGGTTCCTGTCGGTACCAATCGACCAAACTAGGCTATACAATATCTCATGTCACCTTCCGGAAGACCAGAATCCTGATGACCATTGCTGTGAGAACCTGAAGTTTGATATTGGAAATGATAAAGTCTTCCGTCTACTCGCCGTGAAGGTACATAGGGGGTGTGGAGGTAAGGCTCTGCTCATTTTTAACCTCGGCTGTAGGCGGGGATGAGTGTTCAGTCCACGTCTTGGCCGCTTTGCCCCCAGGGAAGGCCCCATGTACCCGTTGAATTGGGGACTGGGTGGACGCGAGAGTCGGTCTGGGTGTTTTGGAGAAGGGCAATATCTTTCTATCCTGCCTGAATTATAACCCCGGATCATCCCGCCCCCGTTCTAGTCGCTATACCGACTAGGCTATCCCGGCTCCAGACATTGGAAGTGAGAATTTGAATGGCATCCAAGGAAGTATTTGCAGATTGCTTTAACAGCTGTGAATACGATACATACGGACAGTAGTGTTAAGTAAACTTAACAGTAACTTCGGTTGTTCCATATTAATTCTGCGGTAAGAAACAGAAGAGTTACATCTTTGTTTCCTTGGCAGTGGAACTGGGATAACTTTGCCCGTATAGTGGCTTATTCTGCAAGGCGAAGGTTCCGGCTTTCGCTTCCTGGCAAGTATAAGAGATTATTCTTTTCTGAAAAAAAAAAAAAACGCCCATGCCGGCTGTGTGGTGTGAAACTGACCAGTCACCTGAATATAGTGCCGAGGCTAAGAATGAGGGGGGTTGTACTTTACCAGTACTTTCCTTAAATGCCTTCATAGCGTGCACAGCGACAGCTTTACCTTTTTAGACGCGTTTGCAAAATTGCGAAAAGCGACTGTTAACTTCGTCGTGTCTGTCCGTACGGCCATCCGTCCGTCCGGCCGTCCGTCCTTCCGCATTGAAAACTGGCTCCCGCTGGACGGAGTGTCATGCTTTTGATATGAGAACTTCTCGAAATTCTGTCGAAAAAATTCAAATTTGATAAAAATCTGACAAGAATAACGGGTACTTTACATGAAGACCTATGTGCATTTATGATATCTCGGTGAATCCTTCTTATGAGAACTGTTTCAGATAAACGTTGTAGAGAAAATCAAAACGCTCGTTTTACGTTAAATACATTTTTTTTTATGAAAATTGTACCCTTTATGGGATAATGTGGAAAAATATGGTACAGCCAGACAGGCCACAGGTGAAAAAATAAGACGGTGCGTGCGCTTTGCATGCTGGATAACAGAGGCTACAGACACACGCAGAATATATAATACTTACTGCTTTTCCACGGCAACAACGGTTACGCGAACGCCCCTCAATGTTAAGTTATAAGTACATTTCCTCTCTTGTTCACGTTACGTTTTGCTTGTCGGTATCGTAGTATATACTGTGTAAAACTGAAAGGATACAATAAGACATATCAAGTTATTAAAATACTCTAATGCATTTAAAACGAGATTGGGGATGGAGATTTTAACGGAATACAAAAACACTCCCACAATATGTTATACTAAAAAACACAGCTATAGCCAGCACACATACAAGTTTTCCAGGTTACCAGTTTCGGCTTTGTTAACAAGCCATTACCAGATCTTTTTTTCTTATCAAGACCTGCCCAGTTATACTTACCCTTGCATATAGGATTACAGGATTGAGAAATGTATTCCTTTACAGTATTCGTTATAAAATTTATTGAAATAAATGTATAAAATATGGATGAAATTATGGAGTACAGAAATGTCTTTAGTTTTGTTATTTGCTTTTAAGGAGTACCCACACATTAAAATTGGAATTGTTATAAAACGGGAATAATTTATCCCTGTGAAGTCGGAAATTCACAGTGCCTTGGAAGAACAAGACAGACATGTGCTTCCACACATCAGATGTAATGCCTGCAGTTTTTATTCATATTTGTTTATATGTAAAACTATAGCACTGAAAACCTTTACATACTCTATACAGTAAGTGAGAATATGCCTTTGCTTTCATCCTCCGTTGAGAGGTGTCTGGTACTGTCCGCGGTCTGGGTATGACCGCGGACAGTACAAGATACATCTCAACGGAGGATGAAAACAAAGGCACATTCTCACTTAACTGTATAAGTGCATCCAACAGTGTAACAGACTATTGTCCCTGAAGATGACCCAGCAGGGTCGAAACATTTGGGAACTTTTTACGAATAAAGATTGTATGTATTTTGGTGCATTACTTGGTGAATATTATTTTTGTATGATACAGTGCACGGACATGGAAGACATTAAATTCGGGGATGAATCATGTTAAGACTCCCACAATACTTGTGCATTGCTTTAACAGATGTTATTACCATATGCAGGCGTATCTGCAAATATGTGCAGTAAATGTCGTAGTCACTCGTGTCTGCCCCATTTGTGTGTTTTTTTGCGTATGTTAGATTTGTAATGATAACAAACTGACAAGGATATACGTGTATTCACACATATATCTGCAGGCAGCGTGGGAGAATTTGTTTTATTTTGATGGAACTTGTAATTAAGCGAAGATATTTTCCGTTTGACACAACTTTGTTGCTGTAATGACACTGTACAGCATTATGCAGAGAACGTGTTTCGGTGTGTTTTTTTTTCAGGCCATCATCAGACCTGCACACACGAGTCTGTAAAATATTATTTATTTAGATACGCTATATGTAGTGAGAATCGCGCTTAAAAATAAGCAGTGGTAGTATAATCATGATTAAATTATTTTTGTTAGAAATTGGTTTGCGGAATTGATGGCGTGTGTGTAAAGTGTGTTTAAAATCCCCTTTCCTTTGGATCGTTTTCTAATCGTATTTATGAATGTTCTACTGTAACGTGATTTGCATTGTATAGGATGTATACTGTCCAACTGGAATTTTTTGCGGTGAGAAACTGATGTGAAATCAGTGAAATTAGTTGTACTTGGTGATTCAGGAGGAAAGGTCAGTATTTTGGGGGGTGATAGTATCGGTCATTGTGAGAAAAAAAATTTTATGAACATATGTCCAATTTTGAATGGTTATTGAGACAGAGCTGTTTGAATGTACAAAGAAAAGAAAATTGTGAATGGGAAAAAAGAAATAGAAATTGCTTGTTGTTAATTTTATTGTAGTTTCTTTAATGTGTACATGACAAATTTGTTACACAGAAATGACAGATTTGTTACAGTTGACAATGAATGTTTGAAAATCCCACCGTCAACCCCAGTGCACGTTGTAACTTTTGTGCGATGGTCGCGTGTTGTTCGTCTGACTTGATATTCAGGTTTCTTTGTGCGGGCAGCAGAATCCAAAATGCGAGTGAGCAGTTCCTGTCAGGTATCCATTTTTCTTTTGCAACCTTCGCTCTTCATCCACTTTCACAAAGAAAACTCTAACGGAGTTAGGTCTGGAGATTCAAACAGTTCTACTTCGGTAACCAGTAGGAATTAGACACATGCTCATATGAACTTTTTTGCTGACAATGACCGATATTGTCACCTCCCAAAATACTGACATTTCCTCCTGAATCACCCTGCGTACTGATACCCCTGATATACCGAAATATGCCTGAATAACGCCATGTAGCGGCATTGCAGCAGTAAGGTTGTGTCAAAGGGAACATTTGCTTCCTTAAGTAGGAAGTCTCTTTTGTGTCAATGTTAAACCCTTAAACCACAGTAGTTACTGTATGTACCGCCTACTTTAGTGTTAAAGGGCACTGCAGTTTGTTCAAACAGTGTATTTTATGTGACTGTCACAATAAGCGGTGATTAGACCTATTTCCTTATGCATAAATATATTGTACTGGAGCCAGTGACTGTTTACGGTAAGGTATGGTATTTGCTTTAATTCGTGCGTGAAAGGGTTGAATTCAATTTTGTCCCAAGGCACTGGATATGTAGTTGTTTTTACATAGAGTCATTATTTTATCTGACAACTGTTGGTTGCCACTCCCAATCCGCTAATTTATTGTCTTAACGTAACTGACTCGGCCGGCCTCCCACGCGCGTGGTGTAGTAGTGGCAGGGAGTGACAGACTGTAGTTGTGTTTTCTGTCATTCTTTGTGTCCATTGATTGTTGTGGAGCGTTTGGTTTGTAGTGTAAAGCAGTGGTTCTCACAGTGTTGTTCTCGGATCCAGAAATATTGTGTCGAATATTATTAATATTTTACAGAATCTGTTTATTTGGATTAATGGCATAACAGTGTTTCTGAACCAGGGTTGCGTGAGTTGTGTCTAAGTTCTAATGAATTTTTTTATTGAATAAATAAAGTTTATGTTTTTATTTGTTCTGAAGTTTACGTATTGTTTCTTTTTTTATCATTAGTCAAACCTTAATAGATGATATTGTGAGTTCTGTCTTAGGGGGAATCCGCAAAATTAGTGACACTTTCTGAGGGGTCCGCGGTACAGGAAAGCTTGAAAACCACTCGTACAAACGTCCCATGCCTCTACTCACAAAGCATGGCACTTCGGATACTTCTTTCTACTTTGAAAATTGTTAAGTATCATGTATTATAGTGTGCTGCTCAGATGTAACTTTACATTCAGCGTTGTACTCACATCTGCAGAATACCTCCCATATCATATTTGAACAAATGTCAAGATCTGTAGTTTGTTTCGTGTTTATTATTTAATTTTTAAATTGGTATGGATGTCAGTGACAGTAGATTACACAACGAGGTGAATAAGTATAAACTCCAGAGGAGGATTCTGTGTTGTGGGGCTGTGGAGGTGTTTATTTTCGTATGCTTGTCAGTTCGTAAGTTATCAGGGTAACAAGTGGCCTGCTACTGCAGTCTGGAGTTAGTGCCAAGTTATGGATCCCATTTTTTTAACAACCCAGGCAATGTACGTGTAAACGTAACATTGAAGCGCGTTCGCGTAACCACTGTTGCCGTCGAAAAGCAATAAGTATTACATATTCTGAGTGTGTCTGTAGGCTTACTTATCCAGTACGCAAAGCGCATGCGTCATATTGTATTGTCATGTGTGACCTGTTCGCCTCTACCATATTTTTCCACGTTGTCTCATAAATGGCAGGATTTTCAGAAAGACGTTGTTTAATACAAAAACACTGGTTTGGTTTTCTCTACAACTTTTGCCGGAAACATTTCTCATTCTAAGAATAATTCAGCGATATGCCATAGACATACATAGATTCTCGTGTAAAGTAACCGTTACGCTTGCCATATTTTAATCAAACTTCAATTTTCTCGACAGATTTTTTAAGAACACCCAAATATCAAATTTCATGAAAATCCGTCTAGTGAGAGCCAAGTTCTTCCATGCGGGCGGGCGGGCGGACGGACTGACGGACGGACATGATGAAGCCAATAATCGCTTTTCGCAATTTTGCAAACGCCCCTAAAAATAATAAACTGGCACATTTAATAACATCTAGGTGGCCGGGGGGGGGGGAGAGAACAACATTTTTAGTCCATCACACGATAAAAAGAGTAATTTATGAATATTACTACAACGGGATAACTCAGATAAAAATTATGACTTATACAAAAAGGAAAAAAGAAGAAGAATACTCGTCAAACTCAGATGCTCATTTCACTTACTGATTTTTTTTACGTGGCCGTTCTCCATCTTTCGCAGTCTCATTCCGGTCTATAATCATTAATCTACACACCTTCCCGTTAGCGGCTGGTTGGTGGCAGTCCTGTCCGTATAGATGTTTTCTTCCACTGTGGGAAAGTCAAAATGTTCGTACGCATCGTCAGGAATGTCATATTTTTGTGACTTAGAAAAACCCGGAACCTTTGGTGTCCCGAACCGAATTTTTCGGGACTCCGGGACGGAGCTCTCTAAAACCCATAATATGTGAGGTGTTCTGGGAAAATGGAAACGAATTGGATCCCCAGCCAAAATGTGTGTTTATTCTACAGTGACAAAACATTTTTCTAAGCAATATCACTAACGTGATGGAAGTTATTGTGAAATACATTCGAACTCGGTTATAACTTCATGAAGAGAACTGAATATTTTGTGTGGTTGTAAACGGGTGTTGTTATAACCGAGGAGTATCATGTCATGGTTCACAGTGGGGAATTAATTGGTATCACAGAACATCTGACGCTATAAACGAGGTGTCGTATAAACCGATGTCTTTATAACCGGGTTATACTGTAATATGATAAACATTTGTTCACAGACTTCCCAGCCTCCGATCACTGACTTGTTTGTAGATCTTCAAGATGGTAACCGCCTGTTGTCACTTCTGGAGTTGCTCACTGGAAAGCAGTATGTGAGTAACGTTACGTCATTAAGTATATAATTTTCCTTTTACTCAAACTGACATTATTCTGTTGTAAAATGCTAAATCTTGCCCATCAAAAGCAGTTTGGGAATACACAGTTGAAAGAGTGTGCTTCCTTGATTGAGTGAAGGGGCCTGGTGGGATAAAAGGTCAGTTCGTCTCTGTCCACGCCATGAAGGCATGTAGAGGGAGCAGAGGTATAGCTGCACTCAATCCTTACCTCGGCGCTAGATGAAGGTGAGCGGTCAGCTTCGCGCACCGGCTGCTGTACGCCCGGGGAATGAGCTCTCCGCACCCACTGAATGGGCGGTGGGTAACCCCCAGAGCTATTCTGGACGTTTTGGAGAACAAAAGAATCTATTTCCTTTGCCGGGGATCGAACCCTGGATTATCCCAGCCCATAGCCTTGTAACTATACCGACTACGCTATTCTGGCTTCACTAGTGGGATGTAAGGTGACGATGTCTTTAAGATGGAGGCTTCTAGACTCTTTAACCTCCACACTTTCTCAAGTGGTGACATGTTGAAGTTAGAATTTGAGGATTTTGCGTTTTTTTGCATTCTTTCTAAACGGTTGCGAAATTCGGACATTCAGACTACACATGAACGTGAGTGTATCTATATCTGGTGTGGAGAGGAAGATAGAACAACACGGAAATTAGTGTACGGGGGGTTTGCCCAGCAGACATGAGTGTATTTGGCTTTTTTCTTGAAAGGGCTAGACTGTTCATTATGTGGTCACAGTGAATATTTGTGTGCAGAGAATGTGGGGAAAATAGTAAGAAACTACAGGAGGTAGTGTGAACATATTCTGAGTGTTTTTATATGCAAAGTGTTCCTAATTTTGATTCTCACTTCTAACATTTAGAAAAGAGAGAGGGGTCGTATGAGAGTGCATCACTTGAACAATGTCAACAAAGCACTGCAAATACTGGAGCAAAACAACGTAAGTGTGAAATTTCAATTGAAAATAATAGGTTTTTTTGTTGGCACAACAATATTTATTATATCTTAAAGAGTTACATAAAATTATGACATGTTTCGAACTGTATAAGTCATCGGCATGTGATGTGTATTTCTAAAACTCAGGAAGGTAGTACATGTGATGCTGAATTTTTGTATTGCAGTTTTTTGTTGTTGTCGTTAAGGGTATTTGAGATTATGTTTTCTTTTCGCAATTTCTTTATAGTGTTAGTGAGGTGCACGATTTGTTTCTATATCGTTGGTGGTACGGGCTCGGACCGAATGTCTTGTCAGTATTTTTTCGTATATGGTTTTGTTTTATTGTTTTTAATATTCTACTTGCATTTTTATCTGCTTCCATGTTTTGGTGTTGAAGAAGACAACGTAAGTGTAGTGCCTAGGGGAACTGGATCTGTTGTATTTTAGATAGCTTGGCTGTGTATTTATTTATTTATGGCTTATTTAATGTGCTGTCAGTAGACCATAGTGTATGGCTAGTGTCAAGTTGTGCGATGATGAATGAATATCGTATTGGAGAGGATGCAGTAACAAGTGGTCTGATTTGAGATATGCCTACTATCCTGGAATTTGCCTGGAGGGACTGAGGAAAACCACGGAAATTTTCAGTTGGCGTTAAATACAGGAAAACCTCTACCTACCTGCGTTATTAGTATCTATAGAAGCGATAATAATAACATGAAGTGTAGTCATAGAAATAGTGCTTATTTTTCGAAATCTGTATTGTATGTGCCAATAATAAACATAGTTTTGCGTTTTAAAAAATTACGTGAGAAGAGGGATACTAAATTAACAAATTGGGAATTTTTCTGCTGCCATCATGGTCCATATATGGATGCATTTCTGGGAATTTGTTTAGACTTTATGGTACTTTATGTGATCTGGACCACATTCATTCAGCTACTAAACCAGGTACTAGTAGTTCCTAGGAATCAACGCTGTATGTATAGAAAGATCTTGAATAAATTAGAACTTTATGTTTTTTAAACTTCCTATAGAACTTGTAATAGTCATGATTTGGCTATGGTATTTTAGCAATATAGGTCCGACAGTGGTCAGTATGAAGGTTGTGGTTGTGTGGGTTGTGATACCGTGCAGTTTGGTGGACAGGTGCCAACATTTTAGAGGAATGTGCTGCCTCCATCTTCAGGGACGCAGAGGTTTCTACTCAGACTTCATACCTGTCTACCAAACTACAAGTTGACATGTTAAAAAACATCATACTCTTAGTTTAGAACAAGGCTTCTAAAAGGCTTTTTTTCTGTGTACCAGTAGCAGATATTTCTGCTGATGTAGTTATATTTTAGTGATAAGGGATTAGTAATGAATGACACTTTTGACTGCATGGGAGAAAGGATACATGAAAGAATGTGAAGTAACATTCCTTTCAACCATGTTGCCATGAGGTGTCATTACTTTACACTATAAGAAGTGAACATAAAAATCTAATTTGTCATATTTTTCTCTCTCTCTTTCTGTACCTTCTGTCACTGTTCACTGTCTCATGACTGCTTCTTGTTCACTGACTTGCCATGTTTGCTGTATGATATAATGTACAGGTGAAGTTGGTGAACATAAGTAATAATGACATAGTGGATGGCAATCCGAAGCTTACCCTAGGGTTGGTGTGGAGCATCATTTTACATTGGCAGGTGCGTAGCTTTAATACTTAACTGCTACATCACCTTATTTGGTACTAGTATAAAGTATGCTGGAAGTTTCAGCAGGAAGTTATTACCAATGTTATTAATCAATGTGGACCATAAAATATATTGGGAAAACAACTTCTGTGTACATCGTTCTGTGGTGGTAAAAACAAACTTTACCAAAAAATACTTGACTTCAACAGGGCACTTAAATACCAAATGCTGTATATATTGACTATACTCTTTTAGGGAAGAACTTGGCCACATTGTACTTATTTCACAGTGATCCATTCATACATTATGACTCTTGAGGGACACTGAAATTTCAGTTTCACTGAATAAGCATGCTGTTCTCTATTAATTTTCTGGAAAGAGTGCTGCATTTATACTAAGATACTGAACTTGATGTAATAACAGTATGCACTAAGAGTTACTGTGATGTATGAACTGTTTTTGCTGAAGTAGGAAACTGTGATACCAACACAAGCATAACTTCCATTGCAGTTTTTTGCTGATATTGTCTGCTTGTGTTTACAGCTGCTACCAATTCTGATGATTGATAACACACAGAATGACAAAATAGCTATCTAACTTCAACCTTTCATATGTTTGTGTAAGGTTCGTATTTGTTAACATGTGCAAATCTACCATCAGACAGTTGGGTTATTGGGTCTGATGATGTGAGCACACCAGGTTTGCTGTAAAAATCTTCCACTGCTTCCTTCAGGAATTTATCAGCACATTATGACTGCATGTTCAGTACTTGGTCTTTTCTGTTTACATTCATTGATGTCTCTTACAGTATTTTATGTATGGCAACAACAAATGGTAGGAGTTGTATATTCTTCAATATGAAAATGTTTTTTTGAGCAAATTAATTTCAGCCTGTTGAAGAGAAATAAAATGAATGGGAAAGGGTTTATGCTCTTATTTTACTTGTTATATGTGTTTATCTTCGCACACTTCAGTTTGATTTCGAACAGTTAAATAAGCTATTGTCCGTCATCTCAGAATAGGGCACCCAGGAATTACAATTTTGGGGCCTTATAGAAGTCAGAACATTTGTAAAACCAGCCATACATATTTTCAGATAGTAAAGTTAATTGTCAGATACTTGAAACTAAAATTTCTTCATGATAGTGTGAAAGAAATTTGCATGTGGCCCTGGATGATCATTTTCGTAGGTATGTAAAACTTAAAGTGACTAGTTGTGCATATTCATACACTCAGCTGCGGTGTGTTGCATGTCTCTGAATATTGAATACTCTTCGAGAAATTTAAAGCCCCTGAAGGTTCTTGAGCTTTGCAAAGTTCTGTCTGCAGTTATAAATACTTGAATGTACATATGTATAATGGATTTACAAATAATGTCTTACATTGTAACATGCTGTTATAAAGTTGTTCTAATTATACATAATTGTAGCTTTTCTAATGAAATGAAATGTTACAGGTTCATTATCATTTGAAAGACTTAATGTCAGAATTACAGCAGACAAATCTAGAGAAGACGTTGTTAGCGTGGTGTCGACAAAACACAAAGGTAAGCGATGTAATTAGGGCCTAAAAAACAGGCCCTGAAATTTAATTGTC
Organism: Coptotermes formosanus; assembly: GCA_013340265.1. Taxonomy (NCBI): domain Eukaryota; kingdom Metazoa; phylum Arthropoda; class Insecta; order Blattodea; family Rhinotermitidae; genus Coptotermes; species Coptotermes formosanus. The sequence continues at coordinate 2,239,205 of BLKM01000454.1, forward strand.
GGTGTTGTATATGTCTCTGAACTGAATGGTACATATCAGTTTCATGTCTGTGCTGATGATGCTAATTTATCGGGTAAAAACCACGTGAAGCCGGTCCCAAAGGGAATCCGAGCATAACGGAAACCTGCCTCTAGCGGAAAACTTACATAGTCTCTAGGATCCATATTTCAAGTACCGGCATGAAACGGACCCTGCCTGCGACGGAAAAAAATTTCGGCTCCGTGAAGTTTATAGTCAGGTTTCGTTGGAATATTTTGCGGCAAAATTTACTTTTGAAAACAAATGGTACCAAATAATTAATTCAGGGGTGGTCATTTACTGTTTGGAAGTATCTCATTTCAGATTGTTATCACGTGCTTTGTTCCTAATTTTAGCTAAACCGGCTTGGAGGTTTAGAACTTGAAGTCGTGTAGTGTTACGCTTTCTCTACGAAATTCCAATTTTGTTTCCGCTAGGGGTTTTCGAGAGAGAGATTTGTTTTTTAACCTTTTAAAGCCTAGCGGTAACTTTACATATGACCAGGTTTAACATTAAAAAATTCTACGTGGTGCCCACATTGCGTTTATGTGTTTTGTACGGATCTCAGAACAAACAGCAACTTTTGCCTTATAAAACATTAAGAGATTGATTTTTATAACCGACGTGGAGAGTGTTTACAGCGCGGTACGCACTGAGTCCTTGTATAAAACAGATACGCTTCGTCTTTAAAATGTTAATGTCTCAACGGGACATTGACGCTGCGAATGTGGTATAGATTTTTTTGTGAAGTTTTAAAAATGTTAACTGCTGTGACTGAAGACTTTGCGGCCTGCCCACGAAGTAAATAAAAAAAATGGCTTTCACAAGAACGTAGGATGATTTTGGGGTTTTACGCAAAATATTTCAAAGTATTTGACGTCGCCCAGCGGTCGTGCCTTATTTCCCGGCTGTGACCTTGACCATGGCGGCAGAGAATCAGTTCCTTCCGGTAGCGGCGTGTGGTCGCCGAAAATAGTGGAGCCGGGTTGAGTAGCACGCGCACGGAACCCGCCCTCATGTCGGCCCTGACTGTGCTGAATGGAGTTAGGTTTGTATCTTCGAGAAAGTATTACGAGAAACAAGTCTCTGCCATTGAAGTAAGGGTTGTTCCAGTGGTGTCTGTTGTGTATTTGTGTGAAATGCCACTGGGAGAGCTAAGAAACTTGAGGGTTATGTTGTAATCAGGATGGTACATAGCTTGTGAGGGTATGAACTGGACTGTGATAAGATGTGTCTAACTGGACTGACGCAGCTCAGGATCATGTCCAGTCATGGCCTTTGGTAACAGTTACGTGTATGTTATGTGTTTTGTTGTCAGAGAATTGTTAATTAACCCTTTAAATAATACTGGGTAGCACATGTACCATCTGATTTAACATAAGAAACTTCGCATTCTACTCACAGTTTGTTTTACTTCTCTTGCATGATTATCATAAGTACTGAATATTTTTCTGAACAGCAATTGTCTGTATAATTTAGATGCAGATTATTATGTTGTTTGGTATTTATTCGTGGTGCATAGATATGTAATTGTGTGAAGGAGCACATTTCCTTTTTGGCTGTTTGAAGATAATGTGTATATTGTTGGCTTTATTCAGATCAGATGAGGTTTGTGACTGGACTCAGTTCATTTACCGATTTAAAATTGAAGTCATTCAAGTGAAGTGAACATTGTCATAAATAATAACTGAGCTCATGAAAGGGAGAAAGGAAAAGTTAGCCTAATGCAGCTCACACGAAATCACCCATTTCCATAATGAGAATTGCTAGTTTAAATGTTCCATCTGACAGCAATTTTCAAGTGTGGCCATCAGATATTTTACTAAGCTGCAGAAAAGAGTCACAAATAACAAATGAGACTTGAAATTCTTACCAACTCCTTTTCCAGTTTATACTTTCCTGTCTTACTATTGCTGTGATATTTTGTGAGCACAGATTCTGGAAGAAGAGTTGGTTACTCCATCCATTAATTTGTCACCTGCACATTTAGTGGATGGCTGCACTATCTAGAAAGTGTACTGTAACTATTTAGTGCTAACCTTCATAATGTACAAAGCATTGCTTAATTTGGCTTCTCATTACCTTCATAAATGGTTTTGAGGTATCATATTTCCCAGGTTGCTGGTTGCTTTGGTTTAAATTTTATCAGGAGAATTTATTTTCATTTCTTTGGCTTGTATTTTTGTATGATTGGCATGCTGATGTTTTGCAGATGTTCCCATCTCCATCTCTGGCACAAAGTGACAGGTTACCTAATACCCGTATTAAATTCTTATAGTTTATTTGGTAGTCTCGTATTATTAAATGTTACTTCTCCCTGTTATCAATGTACTGTCAAATCAGAAGTGTTGGTGTACTTGAATTCTTGCCATTATTGAAACAGTTGTATGTTGATGAGTGAAACTACTTATGAAGTTATTTTTGTACAGATTTATTAGTCACCTACTACTGCACAATTATTTTTCTCTCTGCAACATGTTTCAGCTGCAATCATGCAGCCATCATCACGGGTCACATTTTCTGAGACAACAAGCAGTATATGACACACAGGTGAATGGCAGATTGTAAAAACAATGTTTTTACATTTTGCCATTCACTGATATCCCCTGAAGATGATGGCATGTCCGTTGAAGCATGTAGGGATAATGTCAGTGTAAATATAACTTCATGAATTTTGTGCGTAATTGTTGGTTTGTTCTAATTAATATTTCTGAAGTGTTAGGCGTAGTGCCTGTTGTTTATCCCTCATGGTGCAGCTGGTCCTTCCATCTTTTCCTTGGGCGTCCTATGCTCTTCCCCTTTGGCCTATATTTCAGTGCCTCTTTGGGTATCCTATCTGTGTCTGTTCTCTCTGTGTGCTATAGCCACTCTTGTTGGTATTGTTTTATTTCCAAAACAATGTTCTGCACTCAAGTTTCTGGCTGGTGGATTGATTTCTTTCCCTGTCTAATTTAGTAATTCCTAATAAATGTCATAAAAATTTCATTTACACTGCTTCTAGTCTTATTTATTACATGTAATATTTAACATCAGTAAACCTCCTAGCATCTTGTGGGAGGTAAGAATTTGTAGAGGTTTACCTGCAAGCCTTTGCACCTTGGTGCTTAAGCCCAGTAATAACTTTTCCCTTATCTTATTTATTTATGTCTTTAATTTGCTATTATACTTTATCATTGGGACATTATTTGAGATTATGACTGAAATATGTGACTGTTTAGGATTACCCTGGTGTAGATGTGAAGAACTTCACAACGTCATGGTCAGATGGATTGGCATTCAATGCACTGATTCATCGCTGGAGGCCAGAGTTTGATTTTCACAACATTGCGAGAAAGCACCCTAATGCAAGATTGGAGCATGCATTTCGTGTGGCACAAGAACACCTGGGTATTGAGCGACTTCTTGATCCCGAAGGTAAAAATATTTGAACTGGTATACAAATCATGCACTGAAGATTGAAAGTTAAGTTTGCAAACACTTTTGAATGTTATAAGTCTTCACATTGCCTTAATTCACAGGTTAGGTGTTGTCTTTTTATCTCAGCTACCTAACAGCCTCCATGGAGCTGAGTCCTTCTTGAGGAGCTAATAGTTGCTCAGTTAGAGGTATCTAATACATTTTAAGGCTCTTGAATGTTCCTTATTGTGATCACAGGAGTCTGCTACTGATTCATCTTCTGGATCAGATGAATCCATTCCTCACCCTTAATTTCTTTTCCTTGCAAATTCCTTTTAATGTTCCAGCCAATCTTTCATTTAGGTATTGTGTCCGAAACCTCATTTGTATTTATCTTCTCTCCCATACTGTCTAAATGCCCACATCCATCTCATTCCCCTTGTTTTGATCGTCCTGATAGTACCTGGGGCATGGTAAGAGTTATGAACTTCTCATTATGTAGTCTTTTCCAGCCGCTTCTCACTTTCTCCTTTGTAAATCCAAATTTTTTCATCCAGCACCCTGTTCTCAGATATCCTGAATCTATGTTGATCCCTTAACTTGAGTTACCAAGTTTTACATCTGTACAAAGTATTGTCATGTGAGCAGTTAGCTAAGGTAATAACTGAGTGCAGGATATTCTGTGTTGTAGTGTTGAAGAACACTGTAGGAAGCTACTGACATTCAGCCATGAAGAACAATTGAGGTCCCTTTGGTTATTGGATGTAAGCAGTAGAATGTGAATGATCAGTCAAGTTCACACAGTAGTCATCCATTGTATATTGATTGCAGTGAATACAGCAAGTACAATAGGCTGACAGTTCTGACATTTTCAGTCTGCCTGTTACTGCTGAAAGTGAACAAAATGTGAATGCAATGACATTTGATTCTCATAGCAAGGTACTTGATATTTCTTACTGGAGCAAGAACATAGACTGAGGGTGACTGAACACAGGGTACTGAGGAAAACATTTGGACCTGTGGCAGAGGAAGTAGCACAAAGTTGAAGAAAAGTGCGTATTGTGGAGCTTTATGATTTGTATTCTTTGCAAGGTGTTATTAGGGAGATAAAATTAGGGATGTTGAAATGGGTGGGGCATGTGTCAGGGGAGAAGTCCACACAGGGTTTTGGTGGGCAGCTGAAGGAAAGAGAGTGCTTGGGAGACCTAAGCATAAATGGGAGGATAATATTGAAGTGAATTTTAAATATGTAGGCTGGGGGTTTGTGGGGTAGACTCATCTGGCTGAGGATCAGGACTGTTGATGAGCTGTTTTGAGCACAGTAAAAAAACTTTCACTTTCCATAAAATATGGGGAATTTTTTTACTATCTTAGGAAATACTAGCTTTTCAAGAAGGACTTTGCTCCATGTTGGTATGTAGTGTGTATCAGAGAAGTAATTTAGATTGAAAAACATCCAAATACAATTTGGTAAAATAAAGGCTATGAATATTCTGGATGCCCCAACTTTCTGATCTGTGTACAGTACAGTCTATTTGCAGCATGTGACTCATCACTGAGCATATGAGTAATCTAGAAACATCTTTAATATTTAAGATTTGACATTTTCATGGTGGTGAAGATTCATGCTGTAGTCTTCTGGGTTGGGGTACAATATGGTGTGGTAGACTGGTGCCCTGTATTTTGGAGGAACTTATTGCCTCCATGGAGACAAAGAGATGTTGGTACCACATGATGTAATGACCCAGAAGACCACAGTCGGAATCGTTTGATGATGGATATGGATGTGCTGTCCCACACTTAAAAACTGTGAAAGTGCAAAAAAACTGAGACTGTACTGTGCGCAGCTCTAGGCAGAGAAAGTCATCATCATGGGTTAGCAGCAGGTACTGTGTATGGTGGATCCAGTAATATGTTTGAAAATAATAAAGCTGTGCTGAACCTAGCTGCACTAAATTAGCTGTTAATTTTTTTTTGAGCATTTCATTTGACTTACGTATGTAATTAATACATTCAGTGCTTTGTTGGAATTCCCAAGGTTTAAATGATTTGCACTGAGTATAGTAGTTTAGCAGTTAGCAGTACTTATTCATAGTCCAGGAATGCCATATCTTGGCCTTCAGATTGCATGCAGTGACTAATGGTTTTATGGTTTTCCTCAGTGACTCCAAAGCAAGTACTGGGATATTGGTTTTAAAATTCAAAATCACCTTACGATTTCATACTGTGTGGCTTATGTACTTGTAAAAGCATTGTTACATAAACCAAGTTTATAAATGGTGTAATATTTGACATGTTTCCTCTGTTTGATTTATTTGTCATGAAAACAATAAGATTTGCTTCATGAAGAAGTGTATTGGGTATGAAATGTGCTCTTATTTTTTCTGCAACTTTTTATTTTATTTTTATTTCTGCAACAGTCAGTATTTGATTAGTTATGCCCAAGTTATGTTTAGAGATGTGTACAGTGACATGTAGGCTGTCATGTAAAGTGCCATTAGTACCAAGCAGTTTTAACCAAATTGGGACCGTGTTGACACATTTTTGTAAAAATCTCCAGCGTACAATTTTATAAAATCGCGTTTAGCAGTTTTCAAGTTCTTACATATGGACGTACAGACAGACTGTGCATACAGACAGGCAGACTGAGATGTATGAAGCTAATCGTCACATATTTGGAAATTATCTTTGCAGATGTGCCACAAACAAAACATTATGTAGTTTGCATTCCTGTTTTTTCAGTAGGTGGTTTGTCTAAATGTAGCCTCTCACTGTGTGGAGCTGTTTTTTTTTATGGTAGTGAATTCCAGAGCCTCAGTAGCTGTGAAAATCTTCAAACACTGTGTCACATATTGCATTGTGCTTTTTCTGTTAGATGTGAATACGTCTGTACCTGACAAGAAGTCCATCATGATGTATGTGATGTGCTTGTTCCAATCGTTGCCCCATTCAGAGATGGATATGAGCCATTTGGATATCTCAATACATTCTGACTCTAGTCCAATAATGTCTTCAGGAGCAGAGGTAAAAAGTGTTTGTTATGTTAACTGTTATGACGCGCTTAGAGATTTCTTCTAAGAATATTAATTGGAACTGCGCAGCCAGAAGTCTGTAAAGGGGAAAATCCTGTCAGCATGAAATTGCATTTCCTATCCAGAAATGTTAAAACATTTAAAAGCTCACTGAGCTCTGAACTGTCCTGGAATCCCTGTAAGAGTTGTAAAAAGTACTGCATTTTGTATTCAGATTGTAATGTTTCTTGTACCTTTCATTGCTACAGCTGGCTAGTTTTGTTAAGTTTATTGTATAACTGACCCGTAACAGCTGTTAATGTATTCTAACATGATCTGAACACGAAGCAGTGAAGAAAGAATGAGGCAGAGAACTGAAGATTTTTCGAGAGAGTTGTGATATATCATTTTATCATAGAATTTTCGTAGTTTGTTTCAGTTGCATTTATCATTAATTCAAAAACCCAACTTAAACAAGTACATTAGTTTACAGAAATAATTGTTGTTTCTGCAGGTAATTTGGGCACTTATGCTGAAGAACAAGCAATCTGATGTAGTGTTTACTCTCTCTCTCTCTGTGACACACACACACACCCACACACACACACAAATATTCTGTGACCTACCTGCCCACCACGTGTTCACCACCACCGACTCACCTTGTCAAAATGGAAACATTTTGAACAAATTCAGAAATACACGGTGTAGGTGTAGGATGTAGAGATGACCTGCATGTGCTAAATGCTTATTAATTAATTCCTTCATTCGTTCAAGTGGCAGGTATGTTGAGAGCATCATTCACTCATATGTGCTGAATACTAACATCAGTGAAATTCAGACACAAGTTTACTGTACTGGAATACCAGTAATTATTGAATAGTCATTCTCCAGCCGTGCAAGGTTTAGGTCGTGACACAAACTTTATGTTGTAGTGTGTTCCGTGTGGTATCTTGTAAATTTCTGGACTACACATGACAGAAATGTTCATGACACAAAGGCATGCAAGTTAGTGCAAGATTTGAGCTACTCACAGCAGTCTTTAGGGATGTCACACTGTGTTATTATGTGTGTACTTCCCAACAGTTCGAAAGATCATAGTGCTTTCATCTTCAGGGTTAGGCAGTTGAAGAAGGGGTCAAGTCAACACTACAGGAGTATCTGTTATTTCACCTGTTCTAGGTTGTACAAGAAGTTGCCTTGCCTTAAAGAGTTCTTAGTTGCTGTGAAACATATATGTAAGAATATGATAGTTCAGTTGTATAATTACTTTTTGTTCTTACACTGTAAGTGGATATTTACTGTGTGTATTTAAATCTCTATTTGAATGTGAAACAAGTATTGTATTACATCATGGCATGTTCTACATCCTTGACCTAGTCCTTTGAAGGTTTTGTGGAATGTTATAAATTGTGTTCTATTCTGTCTGTTTTGTTTTGTTCTGTTCTACCTATTGCAGTGTGTTTAAACTGAACTTATTAATTTACGCAACCACATGTTTCATTGCTTATTTCCTCTATTAATGGATGTTTATGCGCTAACATTCATTCATTCATTCATTCTTTCATTCATTTATTCATTCTTTAAATCTGTACAAGGTTCAGCAAATCTATTGGATATAGAATTTGCCATAAATACAGACTGCAGTTATATGTGCAATTAAAAACATATGTCATTGACACAAAATATATAATTACAGTATGATAAATGTTGCAATAACAAATAAAAAGCAGTACTATAAAACATGTAATATAATAAAATTATCTAACATATTTGCAAAATCTGAAAAAAGCTTCCAACTAATAGAAGAGTTTATTGATTTGATAGATACCTAGTAGGAGTACAAGTTATAAAATTATGGAATAGAAATATGTACATAGAAGCTGTATACACATTTGTAAAATAATAACAGTGTAAATATCAAATCCTAAATCTTCATACTATTAAAGTATTTGTCTAGAGTAAAAATGGTAAAATGAAGAACTCGCTTAAGAGCAATGTAAATTGTTTAGCATTATGTTATAATAATAACAGTGTAAATATCAAATCCTGTATCTCAGTACTATTAAAGTATTCATGTAGAGTATAAAATGACTTAGAATGAAGAAAATCACTTAAGGCCAACCTAAATTGTTTAACATTATGAGACAATTTGTTTATATCCAAGGCGAGACTGTTAAAAACCTTGATGCCAAAATAGTAGGCCCCGTTTTGATACACTGTTAGGTTAGGTAGTGGCAGATTAAGATTAGAATTTTGAGTGGCATAATACTATGAATTTCAGAATTAGCCTGGTATAGATCTTTATTATTTACAATATGTTTCCTCTTCATTTAGGTGGTGGTTAACAATGTTTAAATTCTATGGTCAAGCATGTCATTTTGACACTGGCAGTTTCAGTAATGTCATCTGTGATTTTAGGGCGGCAGTTTCAGTGTTCCTTCATCTCGTCCAGTTAGCCTTGCTACGAACATATCTGTAGAGCTTGGTGGTTACCAGGTTGCCTTAGAGGAAGTACTTACGTGGCTTCTGGAGGCTGAAGACAAGCTCAGTAATTCATCTGTGATTGAAGGAGGGCTGGAGTCAGTCAAGGAGCAGTTCCACTCCCATGAGGTAATGATGACTGAAGGTCTAATTGTGTATAAAAATATTAGTTCTGTTGATCATAACCTGTTGTGACATTCTGAAATTAAGTGTATATAAATACCCTGTGTAATATCTTGTACACTTGTTAGAGTTTCAAGTGGAGGCCACTCAAAATCTTTGATGGACCGGATACATTTTTGTACTAGTTCATATAAAATTACTGAGTTGAGATCTGCACTCTTCTGGGACATTACACAGCGTCGGATGATAAGGATTACCATTTGACGCTGCGTAATATCCCAGAAGAGTGCAGATCTCATCAGCATCATGGGGGCAGCCTGAAATCACAGAAAATCACTGAGTTGTTGACTTCTCCATATTTGAAATTGAAGGGCTTCCTGCTAGAGTTGGCAGGACATCAGGAAGGTGTAGGAGCAGTACTTGAAGAGGGTGCTCGCATGCTTTCTGAAGGTGGACTTTCTAGGGATGAGGAAGATGAGGTGCGTGTCCAGATGAGGCTCCTGAATTCTCGGTGGGAAGATCTCCGTATTAAGGCTATGGAAAGACAGGCTAGGTATGTCAAAATGTAACATATCATGCATTGTCGTTATGTGTGTTTAGTAATTTTATGCCATTAGAAATTGTATGTAATGTTTCTCAGTGAGAAATCAGCACTGTGTTGTTTGAGATAAGAGAGAGTGATTAGTGAATAATGAATTGGAAATGATGTGGAAGGAAGTGGTGATTGCTCAATTTAAGGCATTTTCATGGGGGACTGAGGATAACCATGAGAAACCTCAGATTAAAGCATGCTAATGCTCAGTCACGGTGTTTGATGTATGAGGCCCAATCAAACAGTATCCAGACTGAGTTTATTTCTGTACTACCATATGTCGCACTGCAGTGGGTCTTTTCTGAGTGTGTGTGTGTGTGTGTGTGTGTGTGTGTGTGTGTGT
>BLKM01000454.1:2254147-2405146 GCA_013340265.1 Coptotermes formosanus
TGTGTGTGTGTGTGTGTGTGTGTGTGTGTGTGTGTGTGTGTGTGCAGGTCCTGCATGTCCTCACTGACAAAACCTCACTGTAGTCATTTTGTCTGATGCAGGCATTGCAACTAAACAGTAGTGTTTGTCTCATATGTCTTATTTGTGATGTCTGAGAGAACAGAATAATCTCTGTGTATCAGGTTTTATGCAAAACTTGAGAAATCAACTGAAACTTATGAATTGAGTAACACTGATTTTTGAGGGGAGGCAGTGAGCTGTATGAAAGTTTTTGAGTGGTTCCCCTGCTTTAAAGATGGGTACACATCTGCAGAAAAGGATAAGCATTCTGGATATCCTTCTTTGAGCAGAAATGATGAAGAGGTAGCAGAGGTATGTGTTTTGGTGAGAGCAGATTGAAGATTAACCAGTAGGGAAGTAGCTGTGGAACTGGGAATTTTTTTTTGGTTTATGCCAGGCACTTTTAACTAAAGATTTGGGCATGAGGCGTGTGGCAGCAAAGTCAATCCCACAGACTGCTGCTGAGAGCACAGTAGAAGGAGCACCATCTGTCTGGAGCCTCTGATTTGATTCAATGTGCAGAAGCAGATGAAAATTTCTTTAAAAACATTTTAAGTGGTGATGAAACATGGGTGTATGTTTATGACCTTCAAACTAAACAACAGTTACCTGAATGACCCAAGAAAGCATATCAAGTTTTAATGCAAGTCAAAAGTGATGCGTAGTGCTTTTTTGATCAAGAAGGTATTGTGCAGCATGAATACACTCCACAAGGTGCAACTGTAAACCAGAATTTTTATTTAGGAGTATTAAGACGTCTTCATTATGCACTTTGCCATCAGTGACCAAGAAAATAGTAGTCTGATGTGTTGCAAATTCATCATGGCAACATACCTGAGCACTTGGCCCAATTTGTGCAGGAGTTTTAACCAAACATGACATTTCACAAATGTGTTAATCTCCTTATACCCGAGACATGGTCCCTTGTGACTCTTTTCTCTTCCCCTGAATTAAGAACACCTCGTAAGGTAATTGATTTGAAGATGTGGAAACAGTCAAACTTAACATGAACATCAACTTTTAAAGATCTCCAGAAAAGAGTACAAGAGGTGCTTCCTGAAGTGGATTAGCTGCTGGAATAAACATATCCAAGCAGAAGGGGCCTACTTCGAACAGGATTGTTCCATGTCAATGTAAGTTTGGTATTTGTTAGTGTGACAGGATCAATTTGAATACATTTTGTGAGGCCTTGTAACTCAGCTAAGAAATTATTTGAAGGGATATGATTGTGGTGTGTATGAAGATACTATGAAAGAATCTGCATTGAGAGACAGCGAAAATCATGATAAACCTTGGTCATGGTTGCTGATGGCTGAATTGAGATTTGAAGCAGGTAGCTGCAAAATATGGGACACACTGTGGCACAGTTGCTTGAGGCACTGCACTGCAGACCAGAAGGTCGTGGCTTTGATTCCCGATGGTGTCATTGGAATTTTTCATTGAAATAATCTCTTTGGTTGAACTATGGCCCTGGGGTCGACTCAGCCTCTAACAGAAATGAGTACCAGGAATATTTCCTGGGGGTAAAGGCAGCTGGTGCGTAGGGCTGACAACCTTGCTGCCTTTTTATGTCGATTGCCTAAAAATCTGGGTGCGTCAACCTTGTGGAACCCTAAGGTCCTTTCCAGGCCTGTAGTGGGATTGCGTTACCTTTTACCTCCAAAATATGATTGAAATCTTTATCAAGATTATACTGTTTAGTTATCATTTTGTATTGTTTGTGTATTTTTTAGGATTCATGAAACACTTATGGATCTCCAGCAGAAACAGCTGGATCAGTTGCGGCAGTGGTTGACAGCCACTGAAGACAGAATATCAAACATGGCAGAGACTAGCCCCAATTATGAAGCACATAAAGAGCAGATAGAACAACACAAACAGTTACAGCAAGATTTGGAGCAACAGCAGCGGGTTGTGGATGCTCTTTCAAATATGGTTGTGGTCATAGATGAAAACAGTCCAGAAAGTGGTATGTATAATGCAGTGAAGTGTTTATAAATACATAAACATTTGAACAAAGGTAACAGTCTTCTAGGATATGATGCTGTGTAGTCTGCTAGATATGTTCAGATGTTTCAGGGCAACTGCTGCATCAATCATCAGGGTATATGAGTGATCAAATTGTGAGCCTTGAAGTTTCCATAGAGGTGTGGTAGAGGGTTTTGTTTTTCTGGGATATGACTCTCTATCTGTGGCTAATCAGATCCTGTCATTTTGAAGGAATGTAGTGCCTTCATCTTGATGGATCCCTTAGACCCTTGAAGCTGAAGATACTTTTTCTTGGAAATGGTGGGAGATATTTGTAAAGAATGTTTTCAAATGCATGCAACTGTTCATTTGGAGTGATTCCTACTTTAATTACACATACTGAAAATTATAGGTGAATCTTAGTGAAGTTCCCAATATGCCGCTTTTTAAAAACACCGTTATTGCTTTCAGAACATAATTGTGTGGACAGATTGGTTGTGGTGAACAGGCTATCATACACAGCCTCCTTCATATGCATTTACCTCATGCACTTTATACAAAAAGCACACAATTTAACACTTATCTGAACTGTGCAGCAGTAACCTCTTTTGCTTGCAGCATATTCTCAAATGGAGGATCAGCTGACAGCTCTTGGTGAGCGGTGGGCACATATCTGTCAGTGGACAGAGGAAAGGTGCAAAAAACTTCAAAATCTTGCAGTGAAGTGGAATCAAGTAATGGATGAGTTCCAGGCAATTCAGCAGTGGCTCAACAACAAGGAGACCCAAATCAAGCAAATGGAAGCCAACCCATTGTTGGAGATTGGTGAAGTTTTTCAAAGGATAAAGAAGCTGCAGGTAAGTGCCAGGCAATACATTTATTGCTTGACAACGACTAGTCAAGCAAATTGAAGTTAGCCCAGTGTCGGAGTTTGGTGATGTTCTTCATAGGACAGAGGAACTCCAGGTAGGTGACAGGCAGTATCAGCATATCTGTTTCCGGACAGAAGTCAACACACTGCTGTAGAATTATGTTACTGTAGAATGTACCATCATTTGGCCCTACTTTCCACCTTTCATTCAGATTTAATATACAGTGAAACCCTGTTAAGACATTTTTGAAAATTCCAAGAAAATCCTACTTCTTAAGCGGGAAATTTCTTAAAAGGTTAGGACCAAAAAGTTCTATTTTTTAAATTTTTTTGTGAACTTATTACATACATACAAGGCGTGTTCAAAAAAAGACCGAACTTTTGCTATAAAGACTTTATTGCTCATTTTACAACATTTTAAGCACTGCCCCCTTCAAAGTAGTCCCCTCTACTGGCGATACACCGTTCCCAACGTTTCTTCCATTGTTGGGATGCTTCCTGGAATGCACTTTCTGTGATGGCACGCAGTTCTTTTGTCGCATTTTCCTGAATCTCCTCTATGGTTTGGAAACGACGTCCTTTCAAAGTGGTTTTAAGTTTGGGAAACAGGAAAAAGTCTGCTGGGGCTAAGTCCGGAGAATAGGGTGGATGGGGCACAACGGATATCTGATGTTTTGCCAGATAACTGCGGATGAGGAGCGACGCGTGAGCCGGCGCATTGTTGTGGTGCAACATCCAAGTTTGGTTTTCCCACAATTCAGGCCTCTTCCTGCGCACAGCATCCCTCAAATGCGCTAAAAAGTCCTGGTACAACTGTTTGTTTACCATCTGACCACGTGGTACAAATTCATGATGGACAATGCCTTTGCAATCAAAAAACACAGCCAACATCACCTTGATCTTTGACCGACCCATCCGTGCTTTTTTTGGTCGAGGAGACCCTTTTCCCATCCACTGCGACGATTGCATCTTGGTTTCAACATCATAGCCATAAACCCACGTCTCATCTCCTGTTATGATGTTCTTAAGGAAGTTTTCATTACTACTTGCATTGGCAAGCAGTTCCTGACTGATGTCAATGCAGTTCTCTTTCTGATTGTCAGTCAACAAACGCGGCACGAATTTTGCACTGACACGATGCATCTAAAGTTTTTCAGTCAAAATTTGATGGCAAGATCCTATGCTGATGCCCATTTCGTCAGCAACTTCTCGGACAGTTACACGACGATTTCCACGAATCACAGCACGAACTGTCTCGACATGGTCGTCGTCTGTTGATGTGGAAGGTCGTCGAGGCCTGGGATCTTCACCGACGGACATTCTGCCCTCTTTAAAATGCTTAAACCACTCATAGCACTGCGTTCGGCTCATACAGTCCTCCCTGTGTGCTTGGTTAAGCAATTGAAATGTCTCTGTAAAATTTTTACCAAGTTTCCAGCAAAATTTCACACACACACGTTGTTCTTCAAGCTCTTTCATTGTCACTTTGTCACTAATCCGACGAACAGCTTGTGCACGTGCTAAGTTCAGCGGACGTAGCTCGATGACTAATGTTCATAGCGAAACGGGGCAAATGGCAGTTTGTTGTCAAAACCTGCTGCTAGGTGCACTGAGTAGCCGCAGCGCGCCCTCTGTGCTGGTTGGCGCACTATTTAAAAAGTTCGGTATTTTTTTGAACACACCTTGTATGCTGAACTTGTACAATTTGCAGCTGTTTTAACACATTCTCACTTGTATCTGACCATTTAACCATTTTGTCTGTAACCTTTCATTCACAGTTTTATTTACACCTTTACCTATACTGTTACAGACTTCTCATTCACAAGTTCACATTTCATTCCAGATGTGTACTTTTCCTTGAAATATTTTTCAAGCATGGGTTTTTGCTCTTTTTTCAAAAAGAGTAGCAGTATACATCTTCAGATTCCATTCGTTTGCTTTTAGGTGGACCATAAGGAGTGATCAGTGGTTCCAGTTACTTTCACTAACTCTGCAGTGTCTTGAATTTATTTTCTGGAATTGCTGATGTAACTTATCTGCACGCAGTCACCACACGTTTCACAATCACACAACACAATGATGCATTTATATTACCGCCGATAAATTACGTTTAAACGAGTTGTCGCAATTGATCACCCACTTATCTTGCGTCAAACCGCTGTCCCCCACCAATGTGTGACTCCCGCCAGTGCATGCTTAAACTTCTGCAAATGTTATTGGCTGCCTTATTTTCCACCAAGTCCCAGGCTGTTGAAGCGGCAAAACATTGCCAAACACAGGCTCATGCTGGTCACAAAACAGCTAGGATCGGCTTCTGGCCACCCAATACAGTTTTTCGGTTGTCGTGACAAGAGACCAAGTAGTGGGGAGTGACTCACTGCAGTCTCTGCATCATGGAAGAAATACAGCACCTCCGCAATGGCCGTGAAGTTGCTTCATCCTGCTGTGTGAAACGAAGTGACCTTGACCGCATGCCATTTGAACGCTGCGATTTGGAAACAGAACGAATGGAAACTTGGGGGAAATTCCTTAAGATTTGGAAACCGAAAGTTTATTAAACGGGTAAAAAAATGTTTCGTCATGAAATTTGTTACTTGTAAGGCGGGAAATTTTCTTATGTGGGCATGTGTTAAAAGGGTAACCCGTAATGTTAATGAAATGGGAGAATTTTGGTGCTTTTTTATCCTGACTTCTCGGGCAGGAAATTTTCTTAACAGGGGAAGTCTTAAGCGAGTTTCACTGTATTTCTGGTACATATGACTTAATTACAGGTGTGCTGTGCCAAGCATATCCAAGTCGAAGACAGGTGGAAGTACATCATAATCATAATCATAATCATAATCATCATCATCAATATGGATGTAGGTTACGAAGTTATACCTGTTTCATCACCAGTGTACATGTTTCTTAGTGGTCTGTTTTAAGGTTGGTTATCCACATTATTTCTGTTGAGTGTCAATGTATGATTTTTTTTCGTGACTGATATTTTGTGTGATGGACATAGATGGTCAAACAACAAAGTTCTGGGCCTGATGCTATCACGCAAGTATGGTTTGTTGCATTCAAGTAAACTAGTCATAGCTGGTTGCGGTTAGCACATGTTATGACTGCCAGCAATTAGTGAAAAGACTGTTCTAGCTCAGTCAGTTTTTCTGTAGCAGCCCCACACATTAAGTTGTGTTTTTGTTTCTTGTGATCAAGTGAATGTCAAGTTTTGTTTCAAACTTGGGAGAAAACAGCTGCAGAAACATACAAAATGCTTGAAACTGTTTATGGTAATGAAGCTGTATCTTGTATGCATGTCGTTAAGTGGTTTAGAAATTCAGTGGAGTATGTGAGGTCATTGAAGATGATCCAAGAAGTGGACAGCAGTTAGCTGCTCAAAAGCTGGAAACAGTAGGAACACTTTGTGAACTGGTGGCCGGAGACCATTGAATGGCCCTGAAGTTGATGGAGGATCAAGCTGACTTTTTTATATTCTCCAAACTGAAAACCGTCCTCAGAAGAGGAAGATGTCAGGATGTCAAGGGCATACAGATGGCTATAACTGCCTAATTAAATGCAGTTTATTGGATGTCTTTGATGACTGTTTTGTGCAACTTTTAGAAGGGTGTAAGCAGCATATTGGAGTCAAGGAGATTAGAAGGTATTTTCTTCTTATTTCATGCGTATTTGTTACAGACCATGTCCCAGAACATTATTGTTTGACCTCTCTTGACTTATTTTTTATAATAGTATTTTTTTCAAAGGGTTCACCTAAGATTTGTAGTAGAATTACTGAATTTCTTTTGTGGTGAGGAAGGCTGTCTAATACTGTTTATTTTAAAGTTTCTCTAATTTTCTTATGTTCTGTTGTTCAGGTTTTCTGTCAAAAAGGAGGAGTGTAGGAACTGATGTTTTGTCTAATACAGTCCTGAACTTTTTTGAACTAATTTTGATATTATTCATTCTGTGCAATATAATATGCTTCTTATTATTAAAGCCAATAATTTGCACACGGAAAGTATATATAAGGGATATACAATCTTCCGTCCTACACGTTGTGGCAGTCGGTCACCATCTTCAGGGAGCAACACCTAAAACATTTATTATTTAAAACCTCAAACTGGCTTTGTTGGGTTTTAAATCATACATTTTTTGAACAAAGTTGTGTAATGTTATGTGTGTTATGTTGTGTTATGTAATATGTTATGTAGCAGGAAGTTGGAGATAGACATTGTCAGCTAGTTACAAAAAAATTCAGCCATGTGATACAAGTCCTATATCTTGCTTAGAATTTTATTCATCTTCATCCAAATGTTAATGTTATTGTAGGTTCTTAAGCTTGAAATGGATGCACAGCAGAGACGAATTCTAGTTCTTCAGGACTCGGTACAGCAGCTGGTATCTGGTTCTGCCTCACATGGTGGCAGTAGTATGCTTGAGAAAGTGGAAATGCTTCAAGATCGCTGGGATGCACTCATTCAGATAATGGAAGTCCAAGGACAAAGGGTGAGAGTTACACACTCCTACTGTGTTAAAGACTGATTTACGCATGTTCTGCTTATTATATATTGTTTTCTTATGAATGTTATAGCCAAATTCTTCTTTTTTTCCCCATTCAGATATCAAATTCAGGTTTTGAATTCAATATGGCACCATCAACAGGAGAAGCAATCTCTGCCATGCTACCAGAGCAACAGCGGGAAATGAGTGAAATTTTAACAGCAGTTACAAGTCAAGAAGTGAGTCTCATGCATCTGCCTTGAGTAACCCTTTCTTGTCTGAACCTGCATTCGGTCAAGCTTTTGTACCTTTCTCCATAGCAGTCCTGTGCCAGGCTCAGTCCAGCATTTTACAGTTTCTGTTGGGGTCCTATGATAATCTCAGTCCAGATATTTTGGCACTCATTTTACTTTGGTGCTGTGATAGTTTTGAAATAATTGGACCTCGTGGCACTACATGGCATAGAAAATTGAACAGCAAAGGGTTAAGACGTGGCTTTGATTGTGTTATGTTTCTTTGCGATTAAAGCTTTCCAGGCAGATTTATTAACACTCGCTGACAGCTCAATTTTACCTTTTGTTGCTAGGTCCATCACAGTGAATCAAAGAAACGACGTGTTGGAAGTACAACTCGTTTGGAGTTTGATTCAGCACTAACACAATTCAACTCCTGGATGGAGTACATGGAAGCAGCTCTCTCTGTTAGGAGTACAAGTGAACAGGGACCATTTTATGGCCTTAGCATGGAGGAGCAGCTGCGGACGTACAAGGACATGGAGACTGATGTTCAGAACCACAAAACTGAAGTGGACAGGGTGGTTGCTCTTGGGAAGCTTCTTGTAGAGGAAGCCCAAAGTGGCAAGTTTATGTGTGTCTTGTATTTATTTGTAGAACGTCATCTGCAGCACTCGTCAACTGTACTGAGAGCGTAATTATATTCAGTGAAGTGAAAATGGTATGGAAATAAGCAGACATGGTTTGTTGGAGGTTCTACGAAGCATTCATGTGCACTAATTAGGAAGATCACAAACACAGGCAAGGTAGTTGTTGTCTCATGTGAAATTTAAACCAGAGACAAGGATTCAATTTCACTGCTAAATATTCCTGTTATGTATTTAAACAATGGATTGTTGAACACATCTGTAGGGTGTTCATAAATTTTAATGTAATTTTGATTGGTATGTAGAATCTGTGGTCTGAAGGGCTGTACAAACTAACTAAATACTTTGCCAGTTTTTAGTCTTTTGCGGTGATACAGTGGAGGTCTCCATTGTTCTGGGATGTAACATTATGTCATCGGGTGATTGGTGCCTGACATTTTGAGTCAGCATGGTGGTCTTTCATTCAGAGATCAAAGGATCCATCAAGAATGGCATGGACTTTTTGATCCTTGAGGGTGTGACCATCACACTCTTTTGAAACGTCAGGCACCAATTGCCTAGTGATGTGGCACTACATCCCAGAAGATCAGAGACCTTAAATTGAATACTTCAAAATTGTGTTGTGAGTAAATGAAATGAAATAAAAAATGAGAGTAACAGTATTTCACGAAGTTTTGTTCTTGCTTCAAAGGCACATTAGGTGCTTTGTATTGAGGGTTTTATATTATACACCTGATGATGGTTGAAGGACGGAAACATGTAGTGTAAGAATAATTTTAGTGAATGTAGGTTGTGTTGGACGGAACATAAGGTGGTTTGTTCTAAGTATACTTTTAATCTAACACAAAAATGAGATTAGGTGGTATGAGAGGCTATGCCTTTGGATGTATGTAACTTCCATTTTGTGATTCAGAAATCTTATTATATCAGTATTTTTGTTATGGTTTTATTTTCAGCAAATGAACCAGTTAAAGATGAAGAGCATAAAGTCAGTGCGGTACAGTATCGGTGGAATGGTCTGGCTGCACTTCTGCAAGAGTGTAAGGAGAGAATATATTTCCTGCAGGAAAAGAAATGCCTGTACAGTGAAATGAGCACTTTAGAATTGATTTTGGAAGGCTGCCAGAAATGGCTGGAAGGAATAAGTTCTTCTCCCCCAGCACCAGGAAATGTTGCACAGCAGCTTGAACAGTGCAGAATGAAGATCGTGTCAGTGAAGTCGCATGAAGACAGTATCAACAAGATAAGAAAGTGGGCAGCGGACTTGTCATCGAGTCAGCTGGCTGGTAGTGATGCTGAAAGCATTAATGCTGATACAAATAACTTCCTGGACAGATGGGGAGAATTGATGCTGAGGTATGTGTTGCTACTAGATTTAACTTGTGTACTTTATGTTGGTTTAAACATAGTGGGCATGTCTTATATTTCTGCTGGTAAGTGATAATATTCCATGGCTTAGTATGACTTAATCAAGAAACAGGTGAACTGTATTGCAAGTACTGCAGTGACACTGTACCACAGGAACCAGATATGTAGTTACGTATTAAAAACTGGATTGCTATGAGATCATATATTTGTCAACATGGCCATTTATGCAGTTGCTGGCTCATTCTTGGTTGGTCAATCAGGTTGTCTTTCTGTGTCTCTGTCCTCCCTTTTCTGGCTGTTTGTAAAGGATTTGCAGTAGACAATGTTCAGACATTTGATTCTTACTGTTTTTGCTGTATGCATAATTTACTATAGTTGGGCAATGGTACGTAGTGGCCGATTACATCATAATGTAATTTTATATCCTACAGATTGGCTGAAAAACAGACTGAGCTGAATAATGCAGTCGACAGATCTCCACCCCAGAAGTACTTGGAAGCAATGGATGCACTGATGAAATGGGTTCATAGTGTGGAAGGAGTGTTACTTTCAGAACATGCAGTAGTAGCAGACATAGCTGTTATGGAGGACCAGTTGCAGAAGTTCAATGTAAGTCATGCAATGTAATCCTTTAACAGTGTGCTGCACATGTAACATGTTATATGTTTATTAACTGGGCTGCTTATTTGGAGAAAATTTATATTTATATCCACTTTAGATGGTATAACCGGGTTTACATATGTGATACAAATTATGTAACTAAAAACTTATAATGAAATTTTTTTGTTCCTTGTTTTTGTCCTTTGCCAGTAGTTGAGCCATGTGGTAGGAAGGAAACCCTGTGACGCTTCGATGTGTGCTACAGATAAATGAACAAAGATAGAGATATGTGGGAGGCTAGTAGGTTAGGAAGCAAACAACTAATTAGTTTAAAGATAACAATTTGAACTTGCAAGCTTTCAGACTGTAGGGCGACAGTAGGAATTTTCTTTCTTAGGGTAGAGTGAGAAGTTGGGTGTGATGGGTGATGTGGAGGTGCTAGCCAGGTAGGCTGCTGATTACTCTGTGTGTGTATCAACCAATTGGTGTGTCTGTGTGTGTGTGTGTGTGTGTGTGTGTGTGTGTGTGCGCGCGCGTGACATACAATTAAGAAGTGTTAAAAAATTGATATATTACATCTAGTGCCACTGATAAACTAAGTAACAGTGACCAACCACAGTCAAGTCATATAAAGAACTAAAAAGTAGAGAGAGTGGATTTTTTTGTCTCTTCTTGATAAACTGGTACCTAGAGATACTGAGACACCCTGACCACACACAAATACAAATATTCCCCTTATAACAGACATCATGCTCCCTTGTTGCGATATAAGACTGGGAGGGAGGGAGGGAGGGAGGGAGGGAGGGAGGGAGAAAGAAAGAAAGAAAGAAAGAAAGAAAGAAAGAAAGAAAGAAAGAAAGAAAGAAAGAAAGAAAGAAAGAAAGAAAGAAAGAAAGAAAGAAAGAAAGAAAGAAAGAAAGACAGGAGGAGGAGGAAGAGGAGGATGCAGGATTGCAAGGGTCCGTTACAAGAGTTCTGGAATGGTAGATTGTAATAACTTTGACTAATGTTTCAGGTATTGTCGCGCATCAACGTTTCAGAAACTGGATTTGTCTGTGTCTTCATGTGGACAGGATTAGTGGGGATTCTGCTGTGTTAGGCCCACTTCTCACTTTCCTTCTCACCTGAAGATGGAGACAGATGCAGTCTCTGAAACATTGTGTCCTTAATAAACCTAGATGATGGACAGTGTCTGAAATATTAGTCATGTTTTTCTGCTTATATATTTAGTTGTGTTTTTTAGGTAGTAAAATTTTGAGTTTTTTTTAAGAATTTGGAAAGAAGCATGTTTTGTAGAAAATTCCATCCAGATTCCCAGTTATGCCTGAGGAACTGTGCGTGGTTGTTCTTGTTTTCATTGTCCAGTAATTGTGTACAGGCACTAGTTTTGAGACTACAGTCTGCTGGGAAGTGTTGCCACATAGTTTGGTACATAGGTACCTGTACCACCCACATGGTGTTACATCCCAGAAGACTACTCTTCACACTCAGCACTGTAAGAAACAAAATTCCTACATTCAGCCATTTTTACACTAGATAGATGTAGAATGCAATGAAATTCTTAGAGGATGAGGAAGGAGTAGGATTTGCTAATGCTCATAGTGGTCTTCAGTTAAATATGTCTGCATTTTAATTTTGTTGTAAAATAATAACAAGATGAGGAGTGTATTGTGAACTTTGCTTGTATAAAGATGGAAGTATTTATTCAAAACAATGAAGTTGCCTGGAAAGACTAAATTTTTAATGTTGATGTGAAGTATTGCATGGCAGAAAACACTGTTTAACTTTTCTTGTGTTGTTTAGGAGCTGCAAAAGACAATTGAAGAACAGCAGAGTAGTTTTAATTATGTCAACACTACTGGCCAAGACCTGATACACAGAGCAGGTTCAGAGACTCAGAGCCAACGACTGAAAGATGAACTACAAGATCTTAATGCCCGTTGGAGTGACATTCCAGTAATCCTGGATGAGAGACAGAAGAAACTGCAGAAAGGTAGTTTCTTTACTGTTTATAGATAGTTGATACTTTGTGTATAAGTAGAGCTGTTTCTATATGAGACTTGAGATTCTCATGGTAGTGAATATTAAAATTAGAGTCTTATGGAATGTGATGACATGTAGAGATGCATTGTGTTCTCTGTGAGATAGGAATTAAGTCTTTAAATATTATTTAGACAACCTTTAGAGTTTATAGGTTTAAGGCACTATGAAATCTGCTTGGTAGAGTGCAGATCACTGAAAACTGTCAGTCATTATCTTTGTTGGCACTAGAATAGGAAGCAGGCTTGCCAGTTGCTACACTCCAGTGTTCTTTGGGGGTGAATTGTCTGTTAGAAGTGTGTTTATGTGTGTATACATATCTATGTGTGTATATATATACACACACACACTTGGTGACCTATAGTAAGATATTGTGAACAGACCTGTAATCTGATGTGAGCCAATTCTTTCGTCAGACATTGAATTGCTTCACCAGTTTCGGGATGAGATGGAAGGTTTGAACTCATGGCTGCAAGAAGTAGAGGCTTTCTTGCAGGCTGAGGAAGATCTGCCAATTGGTGATATTGAGATGCTGGAGGCACAGCTGGAACAGTCAAATGTAAGTGGCTATCATATTCTGAAATTTAGTATTATTTCTTATGAGAGTTGGGCATAGACGGGTAGGTAATATTAAGATTGATCATAAGGAAGTTAGCTGTTAAAATGGCAATATGTGGATTGAAGTGGCTCAGAATATGTCTCAGTAAAAGTAAAATAAATTATTCCTGTGTGTGACATGGCCTATGGGGACATGGAGGTATAGCGGAAGTTGAGTCTTAACCTTGGCAGTAGATGGAGGTGACTGGTCAGCTTCACACCCCTGCTGCTTTACTGCTTGGAGCAAGAACCCCCAGTGCCTGTTGAGTAGGATATGGTGTGGTCACTAGAGCTGTTTGTCTGCACTCTTTGAAGAAGAGAAATGTCACTAACCCCAACTGTGATTGTGTGGGCAGCCATCCTGTAGCCTAGGCAATATACCATCCATGTTTGTTCCATTTCTGAATCTGATTTAATGGCAGCGTTTTGTGATCACCATGAATAACAGTCAATTACCATACTAATGTAGACATTTTTGATTACCTGAATGTTTCAGCTGCCTAATGGTATATTTAATAAACTTCTGTTCAGAGTGTTAACCCTTAAAGTGCGGTAGTTACTATATTACCATGTGTTCTTGAGTAGAGCTATACCTGTACACTCTCTCTGTGCTTTCGTTGCATGTTGCAGGAAGAGCTTTACTTTAACCGTATGTTTCGACTGTGAAAGAACTTTGCATACTGCCCACACAGTGCGGGAGCATGTGTGGGTTTTGTGATTCTCAGAATAATCAGGGATTTTTTTTTTCTGTGAGCAGCATTCACCATTTGAGCTTTGTAACAGAGATACGAAGTTTTATGTGCTGTAAGAAATTAGTCGATTAAGTTCAACATATATTGGCCCTGCTTGGTTTCCTTCTGTTGTACAGCCACAAACTGTTCCACTCCTATTCACTTTACTTTCTCTGCTTTACACCATTTTACCTTCTCTCCAACCTGTCTTTACCTGATGAATAAGCCGTCAGTACCTGGGAAGCTTCACAGCCTAAAATTCTGTCATTCTCTTCTAAAATTATAGTGTCTGTCATTACCACCCTTCACTTGCTTTTTTATCTCTTTTCATTCAGGCTCTGAAGGCATAATACATAGGTGGCCAGAATTTTGGGCTGAGTGATCTACTCTAAAGACAGAAAACATTTTGCGATCTACCATAGCATATAATGTATTAATATTAGGTCAACTAGGCAAGGAAATGTAAAATAGCGTAATAACGCCAAACATATAAAAGTGCAATTGTTTCATTTATTAAAAACTGATCTTTTCAAAGTAAAATAATTTACCATGACGGAAAGATGTTTTCACTAACCTTGCTATTGAGAAGTTGATGCATGACATCGCATATTAGTGAAGACTTACTGAAAGAGGGCTCATAATTACCTAGGCACAAGTGAAGGCATTACTTTGAATGTTCTTTGGTCAGGCGGCTTCGGTATCTTGATTTAATTATCTTTATCTGGGAGAAGGTTTCTTCACAGAGGTAGGTTGATCCAAAAAGTGCTGGTTAACAAAGAGCTTTTGATCATATTGGGGTAGCAAATAAATTTTGACAGAGACCAAAAAGTGGCTGTGATTGACTGGTAGATCACAATTGACTGTTTGGCCACCTCTGGCTTAACAGATTCGCTGATAAATTGTTGTAGGTGTGAATTTTATAAGTGGTTACTACAGCCAAAAGAGAAACATCATCATTTGGTAACAAAATACATTGAAATAATGAACAGTTAAAACTTCTGTGCAGGCTCTTCAAGATGACGTTGAAACACTGCAACCAAATGTTAACAACATAGAGAGTACATCACTGAAACTGCTGAGTAATGCTGATCCAAATTTTGCAGAAGAACTGCGATTACAAGTTGATATATTAATTGGGAAGTGGAGGAGAGTAGTAGTAGGAGCAAAGGAGCAAAATGTTCGTTTGAAGGATGCTTTAGAGAAAAGCAAGAGGGTAAGATATGTCTCTGTACTGTTTATAATGCTTTAGTTCATGTGTCACTTGAATCTACAGTACTGACAAAGGACATGAGGATTTAGGTCTTCTGGGATGTGATACTGTGTCAGTGGGATGTGGGATGTAACTCTGTGTTTGGGAGTGTGTTTCCTGATGTTTCAAAGTAACATCAGGGACAGCTTGCCAAACAACACTGTTGCATCCCAGAACACCTGAATTCTCACCATTACCAGTGAAAGAACCTCATATCTAGAAAAAGGTATTGTTAGGCTAGGTCCACATTTCATAAGGAACTGCAAACTTTAGATATTACATTACCTTATCTTGCTGTGTATGTATCCGCCAACAACATCTTTGTATCTGAATGACGGACTTCTATGAAATGGTGTGACATTTATATACTGAAGGCCTTTGTACTTCAGGATTTTTTGCCATTAATAGTCCCAATGGCAGCGAAAACATAGATTGTGTTCCTCTGGGTGAAAACACCATGTGGTAACAATGGTGGATACCAACACTCCCACGTTGACTTATAGCTTGAAGATAGAGGCAGTAGGTTGTTCCAAACTGGCAACCATCTGGAAGCTGCAAAGCCTCATAACGCAGAAGACTGCAGTACTGAACTTTTGGTTTCCATAAAAGCGGGAAATATCTTGGCCAACTGTGAAAGTGTAAACTTTTTAAGGGTGACCGTATTCTGTGATGTGTGGGTAAGAGAGTGCATGAATTATTTCTGTCATTTGCAGCTCTTCACCTTATTTTTTTACATGGGAATAGAACAGTTGTACTAGTATTTTAGTGCTTCGACAGTTAAAGATATGTCATTTGTCATCTGGCATTCCTGTACTGTGTGGTAGTTGATGCTCTTCAGTGCATAATGCAAAGTGCAGTAGTTAAACTGCATAATTGAAATAACAGTTTTAAGAAATGAGCTTGAAAAATTAGACTAATGTTCTTTTCTTAATCAAAATTTTGTGTTGTCAGTTTAATGATTTGCATTAAGTTGGAATAGTGTCTTAGATCATGATAACATGAAGATGGTAGTTTTCTGGGATGTGATGCTGTGTTGTGGGGTGAAGAATTTCTCACATTTTGATATAATGTAGTGCCTTTAAAATATTGGGAACTGTCTACCCAGTGGTATAGTATTACATACCACAAGATTTGCATCTCAGCAATACTGCGGTGAGCATCTCAAATCTTGCCTATGGTAGGTTATTAATCGTGTATGTGCACAAACATTACAGGTAACTGAAGGAGTAGAGGAGTTCACATCGTGGTTATGCAAGCTGGAGACTGAAGTACCATTCAATGCTAATGTTACATCCTCAGCTGAACTTTTCCATTTGAAGGGTAAATACCAGGTACTGAAGGATAAAGTAGACAAGAGGACAGAAGAATTCAGGAACATCAATGAGATAGGTTGGTAATTTTCTTCTGAATTTTATATAAAGTATTAAATTACTCTTATCCACTCCCTGAAGGACAGGAAGCTGAAGACTTCCGTGCCCTTATGAGGCATCATTCCCTTACCCATGCCCTCATAAGTAGGGATTGTCATTACTTACCAGCAGCTGGAGTCCAGATAAGAGCCATGTGTTTGTAATATTCTGTCTTTACATGTCATTCACATTTCTTATTCTTGCAGCCCTGATAAGGGCTGTTTGGTTTCTTCCAATTTTAACGTTCTGGTTAGCCCAGCTTGGGTCCTGCCCCCTTTCCCCCTCTTGTGGTGCTTAGTGGTCATGTACCTTAAAGTGTGCATGTGTAATTAAACCACGTTCTTGCATGCGCCATTTCAGCATTGGCTTGGAGCCTGTCTCTTCAGCCTTGCAGATGGAGGCAGCTCTTTCCTCTGAGACACCCATATCAACCTATAACATTACCCAGTGTCAGCACCCAGATCACTACAGTCTGGACAGTCCTTGCTCTGACAACCTGGAAACTTAATGTAACATGAAATTTATACCCCTGTAAGTTTTAGAGCTCAGCAAAGTCATAGTGTCACAAAATGTTGATGAAAAAATGTTAAGCATGTCAGTACAGATAGCGTGAAAATCAGATAATAGAACTAACAGTGATCTGTGAAATTACCATCTTCTGAGAAGTAACACCATGTAGTGTGGTAGAAATTGAATGACATGTAAGTGGAACTCCAGCAGAGTATACAGTACCGGGTCCCAAGTGGTGTTCATCACTGTGAGGACCTTAAATCTTGCAACTGTGCTGTATTTTTCACTCTGTCACAGCATAAAGTGAAAGATGAAGGTGTCCCTGTACATCATTAAGCACCACACCATGCAGTCATATGGGGGAATGAAGTCTAAATGTACAGTCTAAACTGTGGCACTTCCGGAGGGGAGTTGTCAGTTTTGATGACACAAATGTGGCATCCCTGGGAGGAAACAACCCATAATACCTGTTGGATAGGAGACTAGGTGGGCCGCACAGCCCGTTTGAATGTTTCAGAGAATAACATAATTTCTTGCTCATGCTGGGAATTGAGCTATGATTGCTTGGTCATCCAGCCTGTACCCTAGTCTGACACTGACCAAGCTATCCAGGCTGTACTGCTTGAATGCATACACATTTTTAAGATGTAATTTAGGTGTGGAGTGTGTGTACTGCAGTGTAACATATCATTTGTAAGGCTTTTAATTTTGCCTTTGGTTTGAAACAGATATTGTTACTTTTTATTTTCACTTACAGGAAATGATCTCCTGCTAATGTCTGAAGGTAGCTCAGTTCAGGATGTTGCAAGAAAATTCACACACTTGAATGCTAAGTGGAGTGATGTAACAGATGGTATCTATGACAAGTTTAAGATACTTAAAGAAGCGTCGCATGAATATGGTGAATTTAGAGGCAAGTATAATGTTTGCTATCATTTTGTTTTTAGGGTGTTGGCTATTTGAATTTTATGTTCATACGGACCTGAATTTTGATTCATATTTTAAAATGAAGCGAAGAAAATGAAAGGGTCAGGCCCATTCCTATGCCAGATTAGGTTTACAAATATTTTTACTGTACTGGTAGAAGTAGATGTCGGCAAATCTGAAATGTATGTTGCATGCTTGTAACATTAACACGAGCCAGATAATGAGTGAGAAGTTGTTCTGTACCAATAGACTTGTTTTCTGCTTCCATGAGAACTGAAACAAACATTTTGTACATTTGTGTTTTTCTTGTATTACAGATTGTACTCCACTTGAACTCCCTACAGATTTTCTGTGTGTGTGTGTATGTGTGTGTGTGTGTACACGCATGTGCACGCACGCACACATTACAGTATGACACTGCGCATGCATGCAGACAGAGTAAACTCCCCATTTTACATTTTTTGGGGGCCACCTAAAAATGGCATAAAACCTAGGAAACATTGTTCTTTTGGGCATTGGGCCGGGACCATGCTTAAAGTGCATAAAACCATGGAAAAGGCAAAATGTAGAAATGTAAAATCAGGTTTTATTACATATATACTTATGTACACACATGGTATACCAGGTGGAGTCTGCCATACTTTGGGAGAATGCTCCTTATGTGAAATTACATTGATGTAACCAAAAGTACCTATATCTGAAGCTGAATGGTTACGTAGGTAATGGTGAGATGTCTTCAAGAGTGGAAGCTCTTATACATTTATTGTTTGCTAAATGCATATTAAAAGGACGAACCCCAATTGTCTCACCACCCTCTCTGGTGAACTGCTACCCATACCATTGTGTGTGTGTGTGTGTGTGTGTGAGAGAGAGAGAGAGAGAGAGAGAGAGAGAGAGAGAGAGTGAGTGAGTGAGTGAGGTAACACCACACATTTTTCCACATGCTGGGGGGCTACTTGACCCTGATGCTGAAGGCACTGTGATACTCCATAATGTTGGGGTCTACTTTCCCCGTGGCACAGCATTATCTTAGAGAAGGCCTGAACCCGTAACAACATGTAGTGAGAACCTTAAAGCGTGGAATCAGGAAGGTTATTTAATTGTTAGACTTCGTACAGTTTACAAGTGACTGTGTTATACTGGGTGAACATATGCGTGGCTTGTTTAAGACAGTCACACTCTGTGTGGCTGCATGGAACCTCACCATTTGTGGGGCCTCTGAAAATGCTGGTTGTATTTTAGATTTTGTCTGCAACAGGTTGTGTGTGTAAATTTTTAATATTGCTCTGCCTGCATTGTCAGTCTATAGTATGCATGGATACTGCCCTGGAATTTAGTTTTGAGTTGTGCAGAGAAATCATAACCAGCCCTCAACACATGAATTGTTGACCATTTAATGTAAGATTGCTGAAGATGTAAGGGGCACACAGTGAAAATTAAACATATTTTCCTAGGTTATATGATGAAGTTTATGTGACCTGCACTGAACAGTTTTACAAATGACATTGGAGGCACCATGAGTAGCCTGGCATGTATCATGTCTGTATTTGTGGTCAGTCCACGTATTTGTAAGTACAGTGGATGTAACTCTAGATGCTGCAGCAGCTTGTTCCAACAAAGTGGTGGGCAATGTTGGAACACAAACAACATGCCTTGTGTACACCCAGATGAAGAAAGCAGGTGCTGCAAGGTTATGGCGGTGAGGTGCTTGAGTGACTGGGGTGCCTGTTCCAATCCATTTCCTTGGAAACTTTCAAGCCAAGAAATACTGAACTGCTATGTGAAAATGTGCAAGACCTCTGTCTTGCTGGAATAAGATGTCATTAGGACCCTCTTATTCCAAAACCAGTATGTATAAATACACTGCAACAGGCAGCTCGTATTTGACAAAAAAAGAAAGGCCCAGTCACTTTTTGTTTGGATGTAGCACAGAAGAGATTGAACTTGGAACTGCATCTTGTATGTACCCTCGGTCACTGCAGGTGGATTGCTGCTCTCCCAGACTATGTTGGTTGACAGTGTGAAGTGGCTTCGTCACTAAACTCAATTCTGACTTTTTTAAGGTTCTTCTTCACATTTTGAAGGAACCTAATGGCACAATGTATAAAAACTGCTTTGTCTTGGACTATAACATGCTGCAATAATTGGTATTCTGAACTTTTATATTTCAAAGATTTCACTGAATTTTGTGCACTTTGTTGTCATATGCTTAGTTGTCAGTGGCTGTTATGTTTATTTTCTTGGACTGCAAACAAGAGCTACTTCATTCACCTTAGCTCTAGTGACTGGTCTTTTATGAGGCCTTTCCACTTTACAAATGCAACCAACCATATTGATCTACTTATACAACTTGTAAATGGACATCTCAGTTGTGGTTACATACCAGACTCTGTAGAAAATCTCCTTTGTATTGTAACCACAAATTTTGATAGGCGATACCAGAACACACACTTAGCTTTCTGCACTTTCATTGACATCTTCCACATCTGGGTCATTAGCAACACTGGTGCCAAAACTTGGGAACCCAAGTAGCACAGTTTCAGAGCTTGATCATGCTGCCTGCCTGAATGCATTTAGTTTTTATTCTTGTGCTTTCACTTTGTGTGCAGGGTTGTCCCTGAGGCAGGAGTTCTCTGTTGCTCCTGCATTGACCTGTTTTATTATTTAACTTCATAACTACAATCTGTTGTGTGATGGCGTAGCTAGGTTTATGGTGCCAGGGGCCAAAATCAAAATGGCCTTCCCTGACAGAAGTATGAACTTTAAAAAAACACAGTTATTTATTGAATTCCCTCATATTCGACTCATAATCTCAAATATATTGAGCGCAGAAGATCAGATTTTGAATTACAGTACTCACTGAGCCATCCAATCTGCTGCCACTTCAACTCTGCTGCATGGGGCATCTGCACCACTCACACCCCTCAGCTGTGCCCCTGCTGTTGTGTATATCTTTATGTCTTATAATGCGACTTCTATAATTGATTAAAGAACACTGATGTATTAAACACAAAATTTCTTATTCTTCAGCACTGGTTGCTCAGGAAATGGATTGGTTGGATAAACTAGAGAAGCGATTAAGAAAATCACCAAAGTCTGCTGCAGACGCTGAAGAAATTTCAGAAGAACTTGATGTGAGTATAACTTTTGTATGACAGTTCATTGTGCCATTCATGTATTTATAGTAACTTCTGTTGTCTCCATATAGTATGAAACAGCAAGATCGTTTGCTGCATTGAGTTTTAAATTGCAAGTTGCCTTCTGGTGCCAAGAGGTGAAGTCCAGCTATTGTATTATGTTCATGTGTGGTTTAATTAATGGCATGCTAAGTGTCACAGACTGTACAGGATGAAATGGTAGGATGATTCTCCAGATGGATGTTGTCAAATTCTTTTAAAGGATCTTGAAAACTACATTCGGAATCATCCAGAAGCTCGCCTGGCCAAAATACAGGAAATTGGGCGTCAGCTTGTGGATGATGGGATCATGCCCCAGACAATTCAGGCAGATGTAGAGGCTATTACGTCAAGATGGAGTCATCTGAGTCAGCAGGTAGGGGAAAGGGATTGCCCTTTTTTTAAGCCATCATAATGACCTGTAAGTATAATTGGCATGGTCAGACATAGGTATAAGTTGGCATGCTGACATGTGAGTATAAATTAACTTGCGACATTCTGATAACTCTGTATTAATCTATCTGCTTATGTGTTTATTTTAAGTATCATGCTTGTCAAGTATAATAAACAGGTTAGGAAATACACACAGGAAATACAAGGAAATATGTAAAAATGTATGGGCAGTGGAGTGCATTCTTAACCTCAGCACTAAATGGAGATGAGTGATCAGCTTCATGTCCCAGCCAATTTACACCTGAAGCAGAGCTGCTAATAGGCTACTTACTATGCAAACAGTCATTAATATGTTGTTGGACTATTTCCATTGTTCCACCTCACTCAAACGCCCCATTTTGAAAACCAGCTGATTTTGTCTTTAGGTGTGCTGTTTAGGAGGCTGTTTGGGCTCCATTGGCAGTCTGAATGCTGTGGAGAAAAGAAAATTCTCAGTCCCTACCTTGAATTGAACTCTGATTCCTTGCTTGTCCCATAGCCTTATTACTATATTGTCTGGTATGTCTAGGTGTACGGATCAAAACTGAAACTGGCACTGGGTATCCAGACTGATGGTGTTTACAAGTTTTTCTGTCATACCAGGTGAATGATGATACAAAACATCCATTGAAATTTTTAGAACTGCTTGCTTTCACAGCCTTTCCATTTCACTGCATGTATGTTCCTCTTGCCTGAATTCATGGATGCAGGACTTAAAACATAACATCACTGAAGTGGCAAGGAACAAAATTTAAAACGGAGAAGTCCGCTTGGACCAGTCTGTACGATTGTCAGATAAAACAGATTGCATTGTGAATAGTATAAGAATGATGCTGTTTGTTGACACACTGAGTAAAGGTGAAATGTAAATTTGTTGTCCATTGCAGTGCTCACTAAGGAGATGGTTAATAAAAAACTAAAGTTTCAGCACCCACAAATAAGCAAATGAAGTGTTGTTACGTATGTGCTTTTGAATGAGGCAGATCTGACTGTTAAATCCACAGGTAGTTTACCATAAACCAATTAGCACCAACTGATGCACAGTAACAGGACAGTTTGTATTAAAAACTGCACGAACCCCTACTTTTGTTTCGATAGAAGTACTGTCATCATCGGGGGGTTGTCAATGGTGCACAGGTCCACTCAACCATCCATATGTTAAAATATCACACACAAAAAGTTTTGACACATGAGATCAGCATTGTTCACACGATAAACTGTTAAAGTGAACCAGATATTAAAACATAAAGATGACACATTATTGTGTAGCATTTGTCAAAAGCTTCACGCACGTTTGGTTCCAGCATGTTGTTTCAATTAATTCATTCATTTGGTGAATTACTGGTGCATGTGGAGATGGATTTTGTAGGCTGTGTTTACAAACTTCTGAGTAACACGATGGGTGCACGTGAAGCTTTTGACAAATGCTACACAACAAATAATGTTGTAGTTTCGTGTTTTAATATCTTGTTCATTTTAACATTTTATTGTGTGAACAGTGCTGAGGTCTCGTGTGTCAAAACTTTTAGTGTGTGATATTTTAACATATGAACAGTCGAGTGGACCTGTGCGCCATTGACACCCCCCCTGGTGATGACTATTTTTTTCGAAACACATGTAGGGGTTCATGCAGTTTTTAATATGAACTGTCCTATTATTGTGCATTAGTTGGTGTTAATTGGTTTATGATAAAATACCCAGTGTAAATAATATAAAATCCACAGCTAGTTTATTTTGAATGTGTATATCTAAGTGCATTTTTATTTTACTAGAAGGATTATGCTGTAATAGGTTTCATTTCTTATTTCTGCAGCTTATATTAAATTGTGCATGATGTAACACACAATATAATATTTGCTGTACATAGTGTAGCAACGTTTAACTTACATATTTATTTTTCATTTGAGCAAACAAAAACTGTAATATTGACTAAACTGTGTTGGTGAGATTATTGAATTTGTGATGTGGCTTCTGTGAGCATATTTTAAGGTAAATTTTTATATCCACTATTTGGAAAAGAACAGTACAGGGGCATTTATTGTAACTAATTAATTAATTTCGTATTGAAGAAGTGACTGATTAATTGGACTAACTGTTCAGCAGTAACATACCCGTTCATTAATTTGTAAATTTGTACGCTTGCGGGCAACTTAACGTAATTCCCTTAACAGATCACACACATTCAGATGTTCATAATTTTGTATGCCGTGTGTGGAGGCAACTGTTTAGTTTGTACTGTGTGTGACAATGTGGTGTTTTGGCCAAATAATCTACAAGATGTTAGTGTGTGAGATCTGGTATGGGTTGCAATGATATGATTAAAAAAGTAAAATTAAATGTCATCAGTGATGAAAAACGTGGTGCTTACCTGAACCACAGTGATCATGGGCTGAGTGCTTGTGGATCATACTGCTTTGTTCCTTGCTGTTAATGTTGTTCCATTGTTCCATATAGAACAGTTTGTACAGCACATTCTTGGGGGCATGAGCTTAATAATATTCATAACTGCATGAACAAATATTGCAATAACTCTGCTTATGGATGCAGTGTTTATATTAACATATTTAAAGATTCTAATGTGTCTTTAAATGCTGGTGCTGATAAGTGTTGGTTTTTGAACAGAAGTATTAAGTATCTCTAAGTTTCTTTAAGGCAACTTTCACTGGTTGAATACAAGTCTGTGGAACTAGTCAATATTGTAAGGTTAATCATTTTTTATCACACTGCAAATCCTCTTCATGCTTGAATGTTTATTCAGCTGACATTTTTTACATGATACTGCTTGTTCTCTAAACAGAACATGAATAGTTTGATGCATTTTTTATTCAGCTTTCTTTACAGTTAAATTTTTTCTTGCTTGTGAGACTTCTTTGCATTCAGTTAAGTTCAGCAGTACTGTGTGATCCCAATTGAAAAGTGATCATTTGTGATTTGTGATTTTGTGACAGTGAGACATTGAGACTGTGGACAAAATGCATAAAACCAGCGCATTTCTCCTTCTTTACCCGGAACATAAGTAAGAAGTTACTCACTTGTTCTTGTGTTTATGCACATTATTACAGATTCCAATGTGACGAAAGAAACATTTCTCAGTAGATATGTCAGAGGCAGAAGTCAGCAGTTAGCATGATATAATAGAGTTTGTAGGAACTTGAAGTCTTAGGTAAAAAGGAATTGTCTGAAAACCTTCAAAGGACTGTTTTGTTTAACAAAGATCATGGCACCATACATATTGCCTTTGTGTTTCATTGTGTAGGTTACAAGTTCAAAATTTTTTCTAGAGACTGATTACCCTGACCAAAGTTTTCATGCCACTGTTCTGTTTATCTTGGAAAATTCTGGAATAGTACCTTCAAGTAGGCCATAATTGTATTTAATTTATCATTTTCACTCATTTCACCTGATTTTATGTGACTTTTAAGTGACAAAGCATTGTTATATAAACAAATAAATGTAAATTTTTGCTGTTATTATAAAGAACAGTAGCATATCCATAATGCACGTTTGGTACAAACGCAGCCAATAAGGTTTTAGTGTATGAAGGTCATTGCACTGATTGGGATCCTAGTTACTGTGCCTTGTGATGACTGTCATACGTTCTGCATTGCATTGCAATTTGAAAGCGTGCAGTGGCCAGAGCTTGATTGCATCTTGCTTTGTAGGCTAGGGATCGTACCCTATTACTTGAGGGCTCTGTCCAGGAGGCTCAGGAGTCGGAAAGCCATATCCTAGAGTTACAGAAATGGGTGACTCATGTAGATGCACTACTAACAGCACGTGTTGAAAACGACCTCACCGCCGACGATTTACCGGATGATGATCAGGTGTGTGTTGCCACACTGTTTACTCTGATGACAGGGTCAGTGGTCTCAGTATCCATATCCCAAAAATCTAATGTTTTTCCTCAGCAGTTTCAGTAAAATATTTTTGTTTTAAGCATGTTCTTCAGCCATTTGTGTGGAGTTTTCTTTT
The DNA here is from genome assembly GCA_013340265.1 of Coptotermes formosanus. Lineage (NCBI taxonomy): Eukaryota > Metazoa > Arthropoda > Insecta > Blattodea > Rhinotermitidae > Coptotermes > Coptotermes formosanus. The sequence goes on from BLKM01000454.1 coordinate 2,279,423, forward strand.
TTCAGCAGTCTGCTACATTAATTTGTAAATGCCATATAGTGCAGAAAAGTCGTAATTATGGTAAGTACTTAGGAGTGCCAAGATAAATTTTCCTAATCCTGAAGTTGTTAGATGAACAGTAGCTGTGTGTGCAGCCAAAGTGATATACTCATAAATGTAGGCTGCAACTATACACGTCTCAATATATTTTGGCATTCAGCTGCCAGAGTTTTCTGATTTGTTAAATGCTGTTCTGCAATTTATTTTGAAAAATTATGATGTTTGAGGTTCTTAGAGCAGTGAGTGTTAAGATTATGGTCTTGTGAGATGTGATGCTCTGCAGTATGATAGATGTTATAGGAGACACTGCTCTCTCCATGTTGGGGCAGAAGAATGAGGTAGCCAGTTCTTCAAAAACATGGGTATGCTGTGCATTGTCATTCCTCAGACTACTGTAGTCTGAGTTGTATTTAGTGTAGCAGACTCCACTTATGTTGAAAACTTTTGTGACAAGAATAACTTTCTCTAGTGGTATAATTTCTTGTTGTAGCTTCAGCTTTTCTTGGATACCTATTTGCTATTTGGGTTTGGTTTGCATTTGGTATGTGTTGTTTTAACTTCCATGTATGTTTGAATGCTGATTGAAGACTTTTCTCCTCCCTGTCTTGCCTTTCATATTCATGGGTGTTTCTGTGCTAGCTAGGGAACTGAATAGAGAAGGGTTAGGACCAGTCAAGTTGCATCTTGTTGGATGGAATACTTACTAACTAAACACAGTTTAGACAATTCAGATTTCCTACATACACTTGTTGTATTCATAAACTTAATGTAAACTTTACTAATGTGGTGTTCATGTACTGTTCAGTCAAGCTTGTGTAACACTACAATGAAGAGAACTTCGGTAAATGTTACAAGAGCTTTAAATTACACTCTTGTGCTATGTACAGAGACTTGTTGAAGAATTTGAAACGCAAGAAAGCACACTGAAGGAAATGGAAGAGCAGGTGAAGACATATACATGTGCAGGAAAGCATGAGGCTGCTGCCAGACTACAGGAGCAGATGCTCCTTCTGCAGGTAAGTGTTTTGTAGTACATGAATTGCTTCACAGAATTTTAGAACCTGGGTGACTTAACTGCAGTGGCATGATTTGTGATGTCAGGTTTGAAGTTGTCTCATGGTGAGTACTAAAATTATGGCCTTCTGGGATTTAATATGATGTAGTTTTGTGGGTGGAAGAACCTATTCCCCAGCTCCTGGGTAAAGGAATGGCTGGTACCCACATACAGAACTACACAATATTACAACTCATAAGATGGTAGTCTTGATAACTCATTATGTTTTGCAGAAACGCTTCTCAGAAGTCCAGCTCAAGTTCCAAAGATTCCGTTCCCCATCAAATTTGGAACCTCGGCTTGCACGGGCGTTGAGAGAGCTTAGAGGTGTGGAGGAGGCAACTTGTTTGCTGGAACTTGCTTCTGATGACCCTGAAGGAATAGAAGGACAGCTGAAGCACTGCATGGTATTATGCGGCATTCACAGTGGTGATAGAGATCCTTAATTTCTAGTCTAACAGGCTTCATCAATTAGCGCAAAACCTTGGTGAATGATAGTACAAGCTTTGAGGTGTTAAAATTTTTATTTTTAACATGCATTGGAAATGTTTGGTTTTCCATATAAATAACTGATATTTGGGCCTGAGAGGGATGAGGTAACAGGGGAGTGGAGAAGACTATGTAATGAGGAGCTTTAGGAGCTGTACTCCTCACCAAATGTCATTTGGGTGATCAAATCAATAAAGGATGAGACGGGTGGGGCATGTGGCACGTATGGGGGACAAGAAGGTGCATACAGGGTTTTGGTGAGGAGCCCTGAGGGAAAGAGACCACTCGACAGATCTAGGCATAGATGGGAGCATCATTTTGAAATGGGTCTTCAAGAAGTGGGATGGGCTGGATTGATCTGGCTGAGGACAAGGGCAGGTAGCGGGCGCTTGTGAATGCGGTAATGAACCTTTGGGTCTCGTAAAATGTGGGGAGTTTCTTGACCAGCTGAGGACCTGTTAGCTTTTCAGGAAGGGCTCTGTTTCATGGAGTTAGTTAGTTAGTTAGTTAGTTAGTTAGTTAGTTAGTTAGTTAGTTAGTTAGTTAGTTACTTACTTAGTTAATATTAATTAATTTAGTTTATTTTAGTTTAGTTTCTCCAAAATTGTAGTCTGACCAGCTGAAGTCTTGTGGACTGAGTGTTTGCAGATTGTGAATGAAGTTGGGTTTGATGAAAGTACAAACAGACAATTCATTTTGATGATTATAAAATAATTTTATTTTACAGAGATTTTATCATACACTGAGTGATATAAAGGGAGAAGTGGAAAGCATAATAAAATCAGGCCGAAAGCTAGTGGAAGACAAAGCTGTTCCAGATCCTCAGAAATTCTCAGCAAGGATAGATTCTTTAAAGGAACTGTACAACAAGGTACAAGCTTTTGTTTTGATAATATGAGCACGTTGGCACATCACAAAATTCTGTTGATGTGGGTGTGCAGCTTGTAGTTCACTGTTATGTTGTGTATAACTTGTGCTTTGAAGGAATAAATACCACTGTGTTTTTGCTTGTTTGTTTACTGTAATTACAGCTATCATACAGTGCTTGACAGTGCTCTTACTCCAGTTACAGCTATCATGCAGTGCTCCTTGACAGTGCTCTTACTGTCTGTACTACTATTATACAGTGCTCCTTGACAGTGCTCTTACTGTCCATACTGCTATTATACAGTGCTCCTTGACAGTGCTCTTACTGTCTGTACTGCTATTATACAGTGCTCCTTGACAGTGCTCTTACTGTCTGTACTGCTATTATACAGTGCTCCTTGACAGTGCTCTTACTGTCTGTACTGCTATTATACAGTGCTCCTTGACAGTGCTCTTACTGTCCGTACTGCTATTATACAGTGCTTCTTGACAGTGCTCTTACCCCTTACAAACGTGTGTGTGTGTGTCACTTTATAGGGATATATAAAAGTGTAGTTCTCAATGGATAGAGGCTTTTAATAATTACAGTATTCATATTTTGTTGCTTCATTTAATTTTTACATTATTAATGATTTTATGGCATCTACAGACAAGTATATGTACAAATTTATAATGTAGAGAGTGGTGTATCATTGTAAAGATTCAAGTCTTCTGGGATATTATGCCATGTGAATTGTTAAACAGTTACTAATATTTCGAAGCATGATAGTGTCTTCATCTTCAGGGTCAAGATGTCCAAGAATAGAGTCTTGTCTTCAGTAATCATTACCATGACATATATATCCCATGACTTACTATTTGTGGGCAGAATAATAACAGAGTCAAACTTGTTAGGCTTTTGTACATGTTAGATTTGCAGTGACTGAAGAATAATTAGACTTATGCTTGTTTATACCAGTGCATATTATCACAGAGATTTAACCAGGCAGTTCTTTTGCATGTCAAAATTAGAGAACTGCAGGATAGTGGTAACTTGTTTGGCATTGTTGAAGATTTAGATAGAAATAATCACTCTGAGATTTGAGGTTTCTCACAGCAATGACCATGAAGATGTTTGTCCTCTGGGATATGACATCATTTAGCCTAGTAGAAGTGCAGTGAGTTTGCAGAGGAATTATATCAGCAGGCCATACATGAAAAGGACGTGGTGTATTTAGGTACAGGATGGGCCACTCTGTTTTGTGGGAAGTGATGTTACTGTAATTTGTGCCTGGATCATGTGTAGTTGCTGTTTGAAGCACTGTGTTGGTTGGAACATGACTGCCTGCATTGGAGAATAAGGAATAGGCTAGTGGGAAGGTAGGGGAAGCATGTTTGTTGTTACATTCCTGTGCTACTGAACAGACATACAGTGTGTAGTCCCTGTTTCATGCAGACATGTTGTTTCTGATGTGTCAGACTTTATTTTTCCTCCTTTCTTTACAGTCTATCATCCATGCCTGGCATAATAAAAGTTAGTTAAAAGGACTGAATTAATTGATGGTTATTGAAAAGCATGTAGGTACTTGATGTTTGACTTATAAAGGTGGTCACAGAGTGAACAGATGGCGTTGCCCACTGTGTGTGAATATGCTGATGTAGTACTCTGCCATTGTTCTAGCTATGTTAAACGTGTTGCAGGTTTTTTGAGTCTTTGCAAATACCACCATAATGTACACAACATCACATTGCAGAAGACAGTAAACCATCCTAGTCATCACCTTAGAAATCTCAGATCTTACATTTAAACTGTTTTGTTCGTTTTACTAGCTGGGCTCTCAAATAACTGAAGCTAAAGCTGCATTAGACTCAGCTTGGGGATTGTCAAGGAATTTGCAGAGAGAGATTCCAGCTTTGAATGAATGGATTGACAGGGTGGAAGCTCAGCTAGATGCATTTGAAACAACAGGAGGATTAAATACAAACCTGGATTTACAAATTACATATCTGAAGGTATGATATATTATTTCCATGTGAGTTCTGGTAGATGTTTGTGGCTTGGGAATTTTTTTAAAATTCTTCTCTGTTAACAGAAAACGTTAAAGGAAGATATTCCAAAGTGGAGCCTTGTGAAAGAGGATATAAAGTCATCATATAAAACATTTTCTGCCCTTTGTGATCCAGTTTATTTGGAAGTATTGAAAGAAAGAGTGAATGATGCCATCAAGAAGTGTGAGAGACTGGATGCAAGGTTGAGGACTATGGAGGTAAGTGCCTGCATCAAATGAAAAGCTAAATGTTGATGAAAATAGAAGTAGGTTATAGATAGTGAGCTGTATGTTCTTGTTTTTACTTGTTCCATGTTAATAAGGAAAGTGTGACTACAGCTAAAAGCAAACTTGAGGAAGTCAACTCTTCATTGGCAGAAATGAATCAGTGGTTGAATGAGATTGAGGAAAATGTGAATAAACTGGATGCTGTGGCTAGAGATCAGATTTCAGAGAAACACATTTCAGAGTGCAAGGTGAGTATGCAGTGAATGAAATGTAGTAGAATAACCCACACACATGACCACTCTTGTGAGTTTGATCAACGTTGAATGTTGCTTAAAAAGATATCGTATGGAACTGAGAATGCATGTGCATGGGAGAAAAGAGAGATGTATACAGAGTGTTATGGGAAAATGTGAAGGAAAGAGACTGCTTGTAAGACTTAGCTGTAGATGGGAGGGTAATATGGATCTTGAAGAAATAGGGTGGGAGGTGGTGGACTGGAATCGTCTGGCCGAGGATGTGTGCAAGTGGTAGGCTCCATTGAGCACAATAGTGAGCCTTTTGGTTCCATGGAAGGTGGGGAATTTCTTTACTAGTTGAAGCACCCTTTGCTTCTTAGGAAGGGTTCTTCCTTATTCTGCTTTGTTGAGTTTCTGAGTTAGTGCATGTACATTGTTCATTAACTCTGTAACAAGTAATTTGTGTTTGAAATAATGTAACGCCAAGATCAGTGGAGGTACAAAACTGTAAATAATATGTAGGAAAATTCTTTATCCTGTAAATTGTAGCACATGTTTTCATGCCATGTCTCAAACACATTCTTCATAACCAGTAAAATGATTGTTCAGGTATTGCAGAATTCTGTGTGTGCACGTAAAAGTGATGTAGCAGCACTCAGAGAGGCAGCTGTGGAGCTAATGGCTGCTCATGGGCATCAGCAAGAACTGAGGGCAATTATAGAACCTCAACTAATCCAGCTGAATTACCGTTGGGGAGACATTTTACATAGGATTCATGTAAGTAATAGAGTCTTGTACATAAACAAACTGTCAGTACATAAGAGTGTTGGTGGGTGTACATAATCCCAGAAAAGTTATTTTGCGGAAGAAATAATATGATGAGACTTCTGTGATGGTAACTGCAGCTAGAATCAAGTGGAAGCAGAACTTGTGAAATATGATCACCAACTTGTGGCTGGTGTACACAGTAGAGCTTTCTGATTGCCTGTGTGTCTTTTTAACATTCTTTTTCTTATACAACTTATACCATCCACAAGTGTACCTGGCATTTGACTGGTGTCTGAGAGTTTTGTCAGCCGCTTTTCAATTCCAATTAGCGACCCATTTGGGTGTAGGACAATTGTACCATTAGAAACATAGTTTTATTTTCTTGTAGAGGATATTACAAGCAGTTATTCACCACCAGGTTTTGTATTTTAATGGCTATGGTGTAATCTGTTTCACAGTTCTGATTTTAAATAATTTTACCTCTTTAATACTGTCTGCCATGAAATACAGTGAAACCACTATTAATTGTTCTGATGTGTTTGCCTTCCTGCAAATATCATTAATTTTATGACGTTTCTAAAAGCTGGGCTTGTAAATGGTGTATAATTACAATGAAGTCTGCTTGAGAGAACCTTTCTTTAGAAGCTTTCCCACCCAAGATGTCAGAATAGCGTAGTATCAGATTTTCCCACATGATTAACATCTACATTACCTTTTTAATACGTTTGCCATTTAAAAGGATATACCACCTAAGAAGCATGAGAAGTTCTTGATGCAACAAATTTTTTCACCCATTTCATATGTTTTTCACACTAAATCTTAAATAATTTCTCATTCATTCAATTTGTTACCAACATACCCTACTAAACTAATGCTCAATTCATAAAGATTAATCACCAGGGGTCTTGCCACCATGGATGAAAGAACCAGTAAGCAAATAATTGTTAGTGTCTAGAAAGATGTGGCATAAAATGAGGTTACATACTGTCTGCACTGCCATCAGCAAGTCATGCAGTCAACAGTTGTGGACTGTTTTAGTCAGCTATGGGCATGACCTTAACAGAGAAGCCAACTTGGACTTGCACTCCAGTACTGAATCTTCAGTAAAGGCTGTTTTTGGCCTGTCACTGAGGAGGTTGTTAACTGCAGTCCTTACATATCTTTAGACAGTAAACTTGCCACTTGCTGCATTTCCAACATCGATGAGCTTTGCAATAATCATCAGGTTGGTGGGACAAGTGAGGAACTGCTACTGGGGAACTTGGTCTGAGTTTTACTGAAGGTCATGCTGCTTAAAAAACTGTTAGATAATTCATTTATTGAGACAGCCTTGGCAAGCATGAGAAACAGAACGTTTTGAACTTGGAATTGACAGTTTAATCTTAAACATTGGGTTTCAATTGAACAGTTGTAGGTACAGTTTTCATTAGGATAAAGGTGATGTGTACACAGGTATTAAAGTAACTTTTTGTTTATTATTTTTGCAGGTATAGGTGCAAAGTGTAAAATTCTCATTTGATTGTTTTCTTGTGTATCTGACACTTTAAGGATTTCCTACAACTTTAGTTTTGCCGCATTTATCTTTTTTCCCACAGTTTCCACAAATGATGGGCAGACGTTTCACTGTACATGGTATGGCTGCTTAGTTATTTGAGGCAGATGTCTCTGTCATTTAATGTGATGATACTTTTTATTTCCTCTTCTTTCTCAGAATATTTTATTTTTGATTTTGTGAAAGTTCTGTTTTGTTCTGGACCATTTCTGTTGAAAGTAAGTATTACTTCTCATAATTATGCTTTATGTATCAGGAAAATATGTTGAACTGACCTGCTTAGTGCAAGTGTGATTTGTGTTTTTGCTGAACTTTGATACTAATTCTGGTGTCTGTCAGACCAACAGACGAGCTTCTTATTCTGTATTCTGTATGTAATACAGTGTGCAATTGTTTAGATTTAGTATAAGATTTCAGATTTTCACAGTGGTTTGTGTGTTGTCTGAGTTGCAACACTGTGTAGTCTGATAGGTAGGTGCTAACCTGTCAGAGGAACATGCTGCCCTCACCTTCAGGGTTGAAGTGTTTGGAACCTACTTTTCTGAATTTCCTACTTCTCATCTCTGGTGTCGCTGAAAGAAGGGTTGTTCTCACAACTCTATATTCCTCCTGTGATGACACTGTTGTGGGCCCTTAAGAAAGCCATTTTTTAATTCCCACGTGTTGGTTTGCAGTGGCCCAGAAAGCGGCCATCTTCCTAATCACCATTTCCTTTGGACTGGACTAGCATCTGTCTTGCTGCTTCCCGTGGTTTTCAGTGACAGTTTTCAGTGCAGTGTGCTTATATTATCTGACCATGTTCATGCACTTCTAATTTGTCCTTACAAAGCTCTGGTGTTTACCTATAAGATTTCACATTGTCATTACCCAGAGTACTGTAGTCTGAGCTGTTGAGGAGACCTGTCCTTACGTGCCGAGCACAGCAAATGCTTTTTGTGGTGTCTTACACTTTAGCAGGACCGTGTGTAGGAAATGGATCTGAAATTGCTTTACTTCAGTTACAGCTTACATATTTTCTTACTTGTAATGTGATAAACTTTTGTTCTTAATGGTAAAGTTTTTGTTTCTTTTTTCAAATATTTGTGTACAAAACAAAGAAAAATCTAAGCTAGCTGTGAAATTTTGTCAGAACAGCATATTTAGTGATATATAATGATGTATGGTGTAGTGTAAAACATATCTTGTGCAGATACTATATTTGCATGGCAAAGGCACAGGTCTGTTTGCTTCTATCCTGGCACATGTAGAATAAACAGATTTTTATTAAATTGGGAGTTTTTACTAAAATGTAATATATAAACCAAATATAATTTCAGTCAAAATTGGGCAACATGGGTTCTAAGTTATGCGAAGGACTAATATTACTTCCTAGGTAGCTCATTTGTATTGAGAAGGTTGAAAAATATGTTTTACGTGCATATTTGTGTTTAATGGGACCGATATTTTATTGTCAGTACATATCATGTACATAACATTTAATTTCTACAGCGTTGTGCATAATGTTGTATTGTGTTGTTCAGACTTTTCTCTTTTGTAACAGTTAGTGCTGGAAACAAATAATGAAAGATAAGCCGGGAAGTTTCATGTGTGTTGTTACTGAAGTTCAGTGGGAGGCCCATTTTTACTCCGCGTGTCATGTCTGAACGCTATTCCAATTGCCATTTGAGTGAGAACATGGAGTCACAGACTCAACAGTGGCCCTGACTTCTGGGTTTAAATGTCTCATGTTGTCAGTTTTCACACTTCATATCACTTCTTATTCATCTCACAGGCAGATGTCTGTAACAGACAAAGGTACAAAGACTGATGTGCCAACTGTTCCACACTCTCTTCTAATCATCGTGGAAAGTACACAATTAGTTCTTTATGAACAGTACCTGGCAGTCTGTCATGGACCACTTGATTGATCCTGTAACTCCATGTGTGGTTGGGTTCTTGTGGCTCCAGACATGGACTCTGTCACAATTCAGGTCCTTGCTCACCTAAGCTAAGGTGTTGAATCCATTTTTTAGAAGGGTGCATCTACAGGGATGTTTGTGTTGCTCTTCATAGGGTGGTTGGGAGGTGGGATCTACAGCTTACTGTGGGCCCCAAACCCTAGGGTGGCCTTGTATTATTCTTTAAATCCCCAAAATTAATGTTTTCAGTGGGATGTGGCAAGAATAAGAATGCCGAGTGGAGTAGTGCAAAGTGAATGGGACTCATATTGAGTGTAAATAAGGACAGAGATAAAGCCTTGAATGATTTTGTTTCATTTGTCTTTTTAGCCCTAACTGTTACGAACTAGCAAAGTTTGAATACTTACCTATAATTATGGACACCCTCTACTGAATTGGGTCAGAATGTATGTATATGAAATGCACGTATATGTGATATGCAAGTGAAGGGTCAGCGCTTGTAATTTCAATGGGATCCTACCTTTAATCATCGTGAAACTACAGAACAAATTTAGATTTGTTGCATTAGTAATGATATATGATCGAATATCAGAGTATGGTTTTTATGTGGACTGTGTTTTTTTTTATGGTATATGACACGGAGTAGTTTGGTTGATAGGTACCAATGTTTCGGTGGGATCTGCTGCTGCTATATTCAGGGTACCCTGAAGATGTTTCAAACTAGAGGATCGTAAGCGTAATACTACTGTGAGAATCTCAAATCCTAAGGTTGCATCACTTTATAGGACTGCTGTGAAATGTCTTAATATCTTAAGCTATGTCCTGCGTGCCAGCATCCACCTTGCGCACACTCACTTGCCCAGATAAACATTTATGTAAAGGGGCTGTGGTGTGTTGTAGTGTGTGTGTTTAAAATGGATGCTGTGTTTGGGGGCTGCAACCAAGGGTGTCTGTCAGCTGCTGCCTGGTCACTGGAGTGGGTGGCAATGATGAGGGATATTGGACATGTTGGCGCCAAGTGTGCACTGACAGTAGCTCTTATACCTGGGGCTTCTAAGTATATTGTGTTTACTTTGCCTCTTTATACTTCTTAAATCAACTTTTAAGGCCTAATTCTTCAGCAGAAGCAGATTGTGCTGCTGGCCAGCAGCTGCCACGTGGGACACAAACAAGAAATGTGTGCACGTGCTTGTATGCTGGCACACAGGGCACTGCCTTAGGTATCTCACTAGGAAGGTCTGCCAAGTGAACATGTGGCACATGTGTAACAGAACACACTAATATTGCACTGGACAGGAAGTGACACTGTTACATGTGATTTGTACTGTCACTTATGTGATTCCATAAATTGTAACATGTTTCTGTATTCATTCCCTTCAACTGTCTATTATCCTAGTACGGCATTGTATTGAAAGGCTTTGTCTGCACAGGAGCTGGAAACTGATGATTATTTTAACAAAATAATGACACAGTGTAATGTCACATTATACACTTGTGAAGTTTTGTTAGTGTGATTGTTTTGTGATTTTGAATGTAATGGCTGCTGGTAATGACATTGTCCCTGTAACACGGCACCTGTGTATTGTGAACATCAGTTCAGTGTACCTATTTTCCCAGTTTGTAGTGTTTGGCTATGATGTATTTGTTTAGCATTTAGTTTGCAGCAATATGTATATGTTTCTATCTCTGTGCACCAGAACTAAAGAATCTTGCTTGTTGACTGGTGAACTGGTTGCTTGTGGTTTTTGCACAATGTTGATAACGTTTCTGGCCTCTTGCTGATACATGGGGGGCCTGGGTGTGTTGCAGTCTCCCATGGTGCAGGTGACTGAATATATGTGGTGTGAATTAACTGCACTGTAAAGTCATCATCATATCATTATGTGACAGTCAAATGGGCTGAATAATAACCTGGAATTGGTCTCTCTCCCCTGATCTCCATGCAAGTTTGTCAGTAGTCATTAATTTGTTAACATTGCTTGCGGTTAAAAGAAGGGGCTTTCAGATTTAGAGGTGGATAATATATGGCCTTGTTGACTGCAGAATTGACATGAACTGAATGTGTATAACACGTAGAACTCAACTGTTGCCTTGAGTACTGTTTGCTTGTAAGACTCTTGACCTGGTAATTGGAATGGTTCTTACGAATTTCCTGCACTGCACGGTTGGTGATGGCAAATGAACACAATCTACATCTTCCCTTGCATGGCATATTGCATACACAGGCTTTCTATCAACATTATGGTAATTCATGGGATCATAATTCCAACTCATTAGAATACCATTTCACTACACTTAACCTTCTTAGAAAGTCAACCTGTAAAGGGGCCAAAAGTATTTTGTATTCTATACAGTTTATGATAATCATAAAAGTCCTAGCTTTGTACTATAACAAATATTTCTTGCGAGAAATTTAAGGTTCATGTTTTGTAAGTAAGATAAAAGTGGCATGAACCTTATTTTTACAGGTTTGGACTCAGAAAGTTACTGTTTTGGCCAAGAGTCCTTCTGTTACTGCTAGTGATATTGATTTAGCAACTGACATGCAAACTACACCCTCAGCTGGAGATTCCAGGGGGAGAGAGCCACAAGAAATTTCATTTCTAGTTTCGGAGGAAAAAGGTCATATATCTGTGACAGAACCACAAGAGCATGTTGCACCAAAATTGCTTTTGGTTGCACAGAATGAACATGATACTCTTCCACCTGAAGAAAGTTTAAAAACTGTGTTTAGTGGACATGAAATGATAGAACAAGATTGTATGGGTTATCTGAATCCTGTATTTGAAGATCTGTTAGAGCATACTGAAGTTGCAGAAATTAAGAGTGGAAAAGCTGGACGTTTGGCAGATGGCATACTAGAAAGACCTGAGGAGCAAATGGAATTTGAACCACCACTAGAAGGAGAAAGACACAATCCAGGAATTAAGAGTTATGATGTTACAGAGGTCAGGCAAGGTGAAAGTGTAGTACCAGATGTGTTGGAGACAACAGAAGAACGAAGCAGAGTAAATAAACAGGAGGAATCTGAGGACTGTAGAAGAATGAGCAGTGTAACTGAAACAGAAACTTTTGTAGAGCAAGGCTGTGGGGGTTATGTGGAAACATTAGAATCTTCAGCACAGGCTGTGAAAGATGCTGATGACATGGATACATTTTGCTTGGCAAAGGACAGTATGCTGTTCTCTCAAGTGTCAACTAACACTCTTGTGACCAGTAGTGCAGAGGTAGCACGTGTAGGCTCCCATCAGGAGGCAGATCCTTGCCAAGTAGTGGAAGTAAAAGCAATAGAAATTGTAAAGTCAGTAGTCACTCCTATGGAATCCATTGAACATGTGGTCTATCCCAGCAGAATTGTGGAAACAACAGTGCACTTTGGCCCCCAGTCTGTTGAAATGGTGGAAATCATTGAGGAAGCCGAAACAGAACCTGAAGAATCAGCACCAGAGACTGATACTGAGTCAGCTGTTAAATCAGCTACAGTTCAGGGGGACAGAAGGAAGAGACCATCAACATTAAAACTGCATGATGTTGAGGCAGGTGCCGAGCGGCATGAAGAGGAGGCCTTTGATACCGTTATCTCTAACAAAAAGATAGCCAGGTTATCACCAAAGAAAGATGGACCACCGCCGTCTCAACAATTATCAGACGAAGAAATTATCAGGGTGAGTGCAGCTGCTAGTAGCGATCAAACAGCATGTCTCCATGTAACTCAGCTTCTAACAGAATCAGTTGAAAAACTGAGCAAGTCCCCACCTAAGGTGTCCATTCCGGGCTACTGCATTGAAATGCATGCACCCCCAACTCCACCACCAACTCCAGCCATGTGCCCAGGTGATATCCCGCCTTCACTCTGCCTTCAGATGACAGACAGAGTCAACAGAACGGAGGAGACAACTGTAACTGCATGGCGTGATTCTGAGTGCATAATTCTAGACACCACTAACAGACAGAACTCACATGCTGACAACTGTGTGGAAGTAGTGGGTAGAACTGCACAGTTTGCAGTCACAGAAGATGGACACAGATCTGAACATAGCACATCTCCCGATATAAAAGAAGTAATTCTTAAAAAGGAAATTGAAGTGTCTAAAACCTACAAGATAATTGGTAACTTTAGTGACCCTGATCCTTCTTGTAATGCTGCTGCAGTAGAGTTAGGAGACACCTGTCCAGTGCTGGATGATGACTTCAACAGTTTCTATGGCAGTGACAAAGAGACTGATGATGTTGTAGAGTTTTCTGATGATGGTGAGCCTCCTCTTGAACTGAATGACAGTTCAAGCTCAGATGATGAGAGTCCATCTCTTGGTCATCTAGTTATGCAACACTTCGACAAGGTGGGTGCAGTGAAGGGAAATATGCGATCAGAGCGTGTCTCAAAATAAGTTTATTATAGAGAATGGCATAAGTGAAGTAAACATATTCAATTAATAGGTTACTGATCATAATATCTTAAGTTCTGGCTTAAGTTACTTTCTCATACTGAATATGCATTTTAATGTGATGTAAATATCGGAATTGTGTTCAACTAAAAACATTTCATGTATAAATGTTCAACATTTTTCAGGCGATACTTTCTTCACGAAAGGAAGCTTATGTCAGCAAACACAGAGAAAAGCCTCATCCTGCTACATCACAGAGGGCAGTTACAACAAGCAGTGAGGGATCCACATCACCGGTCCATCCAACATTAATAGCTGTAAGTCCACCACAGCCAACTCCCCGTACCTCAAAAGGACAGAAGGAGACACTCTCTTCTCCTCTTACCCAGGAGATAACATCATTTGAGGAAGCAGCACATCAAATGCTCAGGAGAATGGAAGTGATGCTGGTAACAGTGAAGGGAGTTAGCAGTGAGAAGGATCCAGGAAAGAGGTTGGAGGTATGATAGACTACTCTGAATGTGCATGTCTCAAGTTCCTTTCTCTTGCTTTCAGTGAATCTGACCTACAGAGGTTACTGACATTCCGAGTTCCAAATGTCATTCCATTTTCTGTTGTCCACACCATCCCAAGGAATGTTTCCCAAGTTCCGGCCCTGTGTACCATTTTATAACATGTTAGTTGGCTATGGTGGGGTTTGTTAGTTTGCCATAAAACCTGATTGGAAGACCACCCTGTATTAGCTGTCCAAGGCTGCTTGAACATTATACTCGCAGTTAACCTTCCCATGTGTAAGCCTGCTTATCAGTCCACAACCAGAGATTCCTCATGTTCTGTGACAAAGGACGTACTCAACTTGGAAATTATTGATAGATACATCAAACGTGGTTAGGAATTTATGATAAACTTACCTCCAGTGAAGATTACTGTCTTTGGGGATGTGATGCTAAGTAGTTTGGTAGGTAGGAACAGATGTTTCAGGGGAGGCTGCTGCCTTCATTTTTACTCCCATTCTGAAGATGGCAGTAGCAGATTCCTTGAAAATAATGATGCCTGTCTACCACCCACTTCCATCCTTTGTAGTCAATGCCATGAAAACCTGAAATCTCACATACCTAGAGATATTAACTGAAAGCATTACAAACATAGTGACAGTCTGAATTTGTATGATGTGCAGCTGGTAGTTCCTGCTAGCCCTGTTGGTTAGGTGGAAGCATTTGAAGGAAATCAGGCATCTTGAGGTCTTTGCAGAACACGTTGTTAACTTTCTAGTATAATGGTACAGATTATTCTTTGCTTTTGTAGGTTCTGGAACGTGAGTTAAGTTTCCTAGCTCCAGATGTTGCAACACTCATCAGTCGAGGAGATGGTTTAATTCTGACCGTCCATTCTAGTGATCCAGTTCGAGCAGAAAGGCTGAAGGAGTCATCACAGGATAAACTGAGGAGTAAGTGGCAGGAAGTGAAGGCAGTGTGTGAGGTGAGTCAGCAGTAGAAGTACAGGTTGTTGAGCCTCGATGCCTTGACTTTAACACTGTGGGAACGATTTGAAGATCATTATGTATACCATGCTTCATATTCACATAATTCAAAACTTTGTGCAGTATTTGGTATGTAATATTTCATGGAACCAACAAATAAATGTGTGGTTATTCATTGAGTGGCCATTCAGCTGTCATCTGTGTTGGCTACCCTTTGAATTTCACCCACTGTTTTCTTGGAAATCAAAGATAGAAACAAAATGAAACAGTAAATTGATGGCAGACAGCTGCTTCAAGCCAGCCATATAATTCAGAAAAGCTAGATGTACACCATGCATGACTCCTCCTCCTCCTCCTCCTCCTCCTCCTCCTCCTCCTCCTCCTCCTCCTCCTCCTCCTCCTCCTCCTCCTCCTCCTCCTCCTCCTCCTGCTGCTGCTGCTACTACAATGATGACCACCACCACCACCACCACCACCACTGTTGCTGCTGCTGCTGCTGCTACTACTACTACTACTACTACTACTACTGCTGCTGCTGCTGCTGCTGCTGCTGCTGCTGCTGCTGCTGCTGCTGCTGCTGCTGCTGCCGCCACCGCCACCACTGCTGGCACTACCATCCCTGGCCACATCTACTGTTGCCCTCCATTGATCCCAATCCATTTGTGATTGATGAGTGAAAATATGTCGGTGATAAATGAGAGCCTGTGGGTGAGATGTGTTACTGCCAAGTGTGAGCATTTTACTTGCCCCAGACAAACCTTATCTGACATTCCCACACCCTGGGTTAAACGATTGGGTGAGAAAGAGTTATGATAAATTCCATTGAAAATCTCTCAGGCAGGCATCCATCCATGTGAGTAGGAAGCAAATTTCTATAGTTTCAGTGATGTGTTTGCCACCATCATAAAGGACTAATGTGGGTGATGATGTAACTGTTGATTCGGTGTCAAATGCGAGGTTCACACAGCAGTCATTATGAGAAATACCGACTTGTGGGATGTGACAGCATGTAGTTGTTTAGAAATATACCTGTGTTTCAGAGGAATGTGCTGCCTCCACATTTATTGTGGAAGGGTCAGCTGCAGTGAAAGAATCGATATAGGACGCTGGGACAGATGGAAGTTACGTGACTGTGCAAGCAAGCCAATGGAAGAGTGTGCAGCCAGGAAGGGGCAGGGCCAAAACAATCCAGGAAAAGCTGCTTGACCAGTTACTCATTCCATCTTCTTCTCTGCTTGTTTTGACCCTGTCTCTTCATGGTCCCACCACCTCCTATTGGTTCATCTGTGGAGGTGTGTTGTTTCATTCTGCCCTGCACCTTGATCTTTCCAATATAGCTGAATCTTCACCCTGAAGTTGCAGGCAGTGTGTTTCTGTGAAAGATCAGGAAACTTCTGCCAAATACAAGACATCACATCCCAGAACACAGTTTTCGTTAACTGTTGATTGTTTGTATACAGGTACATGCTTTGACTCGTGGAACTGGGTGGCCTTGACTGGGAGCAGACCAATAGGAGAACAGTGGGTAGAGTCACGCATCATCGATTCTACCTGTCACTGCAGTCAGATATTCTGTGTGCTAGAAAGAAATTTGTATTTTATTTGTTTATTTTTTTGTAGGTAAGGAAAGCAGAAGCTCAGCAAGGTGAGGATAAACTGCGAGAGTGTAACCAATTGGTGGCTGAATTACAGATGTGGTTAAAGGATGCTAAAAGGAGGTTGGAACAAGCAAATAATGAGGAGCATCAGTTAAAGGTAAAATGAATCTTCTTCCATGTCAATGTAATTTTGTGCCACTGTCAACACGTATATAAGATTTGAGGTTTTCACAATGGTGAAGGCTCTTGGTGTGGTCTTCTGGGTCATAACACTCTCTCATAGTCTGGTAGGTGTGAGCCTGCATTTCTGAGAAACATACATTTCCAGCAAACTGCAACACAGCCTGTAACCTAGATGACCACAGTACAGTTCAACATACAGTGTTTTCCTCTCTGTGTCATACAGGCATTCCAGGAGGAGTTTGAAAAAAAAGAGAAAGATATTGCAAGCTTGAATGAAAAATTCGCAGAATTGGAGAGATTGCAGATTGGTTGTGGAGACACTGGGGACACTGTTACAATTATAAACAGGAAATGGCAAGATGTGTGTGGGCAGTTTCAACATTTCCAAAAAGGCTCAAAAGAGAAGACTGTTCCTGATAGCAAAATGGTATGTAATGTCTAACCATTAAAACTGCATTAGAAAAGTCCTTGTTTGTATGAATTTTTGTGGGCGTGAGTAATATGGATATTTATGTGTATGTGTATATGTATTGTAGATATTAATTTGTATGTGGTGTGTAGTTATAAAAACAACCATACTGTGTGAAATATAGGTGACATTGAAAATGATCCTGTATGGAGCCAAAATGTATATGTCAGCATGAGATTATTTTCCTATAAATATGTAAGGGAGGCATGTTTGTGATTTTATTATTTTAACTATTATTGTCAGCCCCTTACTATGAAAGAGCCTGGTGATGGTCTGCTTCAGAACAGGATACAATAGCAGGGGAACACAAAAATAAACATTTCATTGCCATGAAAGGTGGACAATATTAAGACAAGCTGGGTGTCAATCAGTTCCCAAAGAAGGACTCTGCACCTTGAAGTTGATTAAATGCTCATTTGTGTTGTATGAATTTATTTTATAATTTAAAGTCATTCACTGTCCTCAAGTGTAAGGATTTAATTCTGTTTCTTAGGACATTGGAGGAACTCAGGCAGCAGAATTTGTAACACGGGTCAACAAAGTCAGGGAAGCTGCTTCAACTATCTCCAGGCAACTGAACTCTTTCCCTCTCAGTGGGTGGGATTATGACTCTTTTCCTGCCCAAGAGGAGTGTTTGAAGGTACATTCACTTCTGTCAGAAGATTGTGTGGTAATGTCAGACTGTCACTGCCAGCAGCTGGAGAAGCCAAGTGCAGTCTGATGATTTTACATTTATTTGTGTAGTTCATGTTACAGGCAGTATATCTCATATTACTCAGATTAGTCAGGTGTCATTAGAGAACAGTTTTGACAATACACAGTTTTCTGTGCAATGTATGAACTTCACCATCTAGACATTAATGAATGCACCTTTGTTATAAAGAAGTGCATTCATGTCAGCCCCCCTTGAAATATCACACATATCAATGTTTGTAGAAGGATGCACAATAATGAATGCTTAGTGGAGTAACATTATTGTTATAGTTGTCTGAAGTGTACATGTTCAAAAATATGGTTGTGTGATCTTGTCTGATGAAAAGTTACTTAACAAAAGTGCCTTTCTTGTGTAGCAGCTGCTGCCACTGGCAGTGAATTGATTAAACATTTTTTTTTTTGAAAGTGGTAAACAGGTGAAACCAGCCTATAGTTACTCTAGCAAGGGCCCGCAAATATACAGGTGCTTTCATACTCATTCCATCTCTAATTCATAACTTCCTGTGCAAACTGAGACCTACCAAATTTCCTTTTGTCACTGCTGGCCAGGCAGATGTTCCATTCTTTGTCTTTGTAACCATTTATTTCTGTTTTATAGTTTTACATTTAACTAAGTCCATTCCCACATAACCATAATTATTTGCTGCTTCTCCATCATTGTAGTTCAGTGCTTAGGATTCTGTCTTCACGTTAGATCCCCAGTTTAAATTTTGACTGGGAGACTGGTGAACCTGATGGAGGTTCTTCATGGTACCCCCAGGGAAATCCTGGGGTGGTTAGTTAAGGTAGACTGTGTTTGTCTGGCTCACATTCTTCCAGAGTCATTATTACCATATTTTGTGGACCATAAGTTTTCTGAAATCTTTGTTTCTTATTCAGCAGGCATGTTTTCTGCTATTCTCATTTATGTACACATGCTTTGTGGATTCGTCTTGGTAAATCTCTAACATACAGATGCTGTCGCAGCAAAATCAGTGATATATGTCTCCACACCTTCTCACTTCATAAATGATGATCGTTTTAGACACAGGAATTCCATTGTGACTGTTGTCTGTTTTCCAGTTCTTCACCTCTCTTCTGGGTTAGACCATTTTGCCGTATGTGTACAAATAGAGTATTTATTCTTTTCTGACGTGTGTAATTCCTCCTCCTCCTCCTCTTCGTCCTCCTCCTCCTCTTGTGTTTTCCTTTCACATGTCATTTTCTTGGCTGGAGGTGGGTGGAAGTGTCTTTCACCTGCCATATTACCACGCTGTTTCACATAGTTTGTCACATTCAGTTTGAAATCTGCTGTATACAGAATCCTTATCTGTGTACTACACATTGTGTTAGGAGAATAAATTTATTTTTAATAAAGCCACTATCACAGCATGCTACCAAACAATTAATAGAAGGAACAATCAAGCTTTGTTTCTCTCCTTCCGTGGGTGGGATATGTGATAATCGCAGTTATCTGTCCAGCAAATGCTTGAATTTCTCAGTTGTTCACTTAGAAGGCCATATTAAGGGACATTTGGACCATAAGACACAGGAGAATTTTATACATTACTTTGTAGGGATGAAAAAATGTATCTTATGTTCTGTGAAATATGTTACTTTGTTATGATGCACTTATCCATTTGACACTGATATGTATGGCTGACACAGCATTTTTAAGTTACATAAGGAGCTCAGCCAATCCATCTCATCATTTGTTACTCTAACCTCCATTTCTGTCTCTGCAGTAAAGCTGCCCTATTTTCCACTATGTTTCATGGTCACTGTTAGCTACGCATGGGCACAGGAGGTGGCTGGCAGGAGATATACGTGTATGATAGTGGTCTCTGGTGTGCATGTCTGTATCCCAATAACTCTGCTTAGAATCAACTAGTGATATTCAGTTTAGTATTTTTAATTGATCTTGATGTGCTTCTTTTGTGACAGATTTCAGTTCACCAAAACAGCCAAGTAATTAATTTTCAACTGTAACAGGATGTGTCATTTAGTACTGTTTAGGCTTTACATTATTAAAGTTCTATCTCAGATGTTGTGTTTTTAATAATGGACATATTGGGTGTCTTAACTAAATTTTAATATTGAAATATCTTAAATCTAATCACAGAATGATATGCAGTTGAACTTAATTCTGTTTACAGAAAGTGAAAGAAGGTCTTAATGCACTGAAACCCAGTGTAGATGAAATTGAATATGAGCGTGATGGAGTGATGAAACGGGCAAAAAGAGAACACGGTGACCAAGTGAGACGGGTTGTGGATAAACTGCGAGAAGAGTGGTCGCAGGTCAACAGAGGGTACACTGAAAGACATAAGTAAGTATCACAGAAGTAGGTGTAATTAAACATTTCATGATATACTGCAGCGTTTCAGTACATTTGCTGTTAATGGGTTTGCATAGTATGAAGAATTTTTCCCCTTACAGATACCATTAATATAGGAAGTGGAATTGAAAACCTCTTTATGATTCTTATTCTGTTTAATTGTGGAGTTTTCGCTCTGTTTGAATTTTTTTGAAGTTTCACTCATCACAGTGTTTATCTGGTGACCTCGTGTTATGAACTGAAATATGCTACAGAAATGTAAAGATATTCAACATTGCAGTCGATGGCTAAAATGTATGGATACGTGGCGTAACCTTCATAACAACTGTCAGACATTTGGAGAGTGGCTAGTGACTGCTGAGGTAATGATTCGTGAGTGGCAGAGTGCAGATCTACCATTGGCTGAAGCAAAAGCAAAACAAAAGGACCTGGAGAAGCAAGTCACCATGAAGCACAGGTATGCTCTTGATCATAACATTTGTTTTGTGATTTCAGGCTTCTGCTGCAATGTAAATGACATCTTTGCTGTTCTGTGTAGCACCCCAGAAGAGTGAAGATGCCCAGATTTTGTTTTATCTGTGCTTGGGCACATGGTCATTAGAAAGGAGAAAGACTGGAGAGATTTTTGTTTCTTAAAAGAGTAACAAATATTACAGTTGTGTTTGCTTCCAAAACTCAGACTCAGAATGTAGAAGAGATAAATGTAATTCCTTTGGAATGGAGTGTGATTTAATCTGCTGTCTAAAAGAGGGGCTACAAAAGGTCACAAAGGCTTCAGTGCATGAATTGTGAACTAAGCTGATTAAAGAGAATGTTTGGTCTGAATTGGAATGGTGATCCGTAATGTGATGGAAATATGATGGGAAGTTTTGCAGAAAGTTAGACTAACCAATCTTTCTTCAATAAAATTGATTTTGCAGCCGATACGTGTGTGATGGCAATACATGCATGTGTAAATATGGTATATGGTTGTTATATAAAAAGGTATGCAATCTTTTATCACATAATTTCTTATTTATTTTGTTTTGTATAAAATAATTATCCAGTTTGTGGGAATGTCACATGAGGCCAGTAGCAGGTTAAGCAGCCACACTTGACTCTAAGATGTCTTTCCTTTAGTTTTGAATTACCTGTGGCATTATATTTTTGCTTGTCATTTGCAGAAGCAGAGAGGTAGCCTTTCTGTATCATTTAAGTAGCTTGAGGTGGCTGTTTGCTATTATACCATTTCCCTTGTGTTTCTATTATTTCATGTCTAAGAAAGTGGGCTGGTCAGCAATCCATAGTACACATCTGAAGGGCCACTGAGCAGGTAGCAGCAGGCAATTTAAATGCTTGCATTTGGGCTTAATATAGATTGTTTCCTTCATGTTAAGTGTATGTGGAACAGATTTACTGCATGACATGGGTGTAAAGAAAATAAGGAAATTATGTTCTTTACGCATGATTAATTTCAGAGTTGGCTCATACAAATGATATATGCATCGGGGTGCATGAACTGGAGTGTATTTTTCAGAAACTTGTTACCTACTTTATCACTCCAAAATATAACAAACCTTTGTTAGGTAACTCTGCCTGGTAAGAATCCATTTCCAGAAAGAAGTAGCATGCTGGTATCAGTGGCTTTGTAAAGCACATCAGTTTATTCAGTAATGTGCACTAAATTTAGCATGTGCTGCATTTTGTTTAGTTTTGTGTGTCTGTTGTGCGGCAATTCTGCATGTATGTCTGCTTGTCTTACAGAACAATGAGCAATATTGGAGTAGCATGTCGTGAAGTAGTGGGGCGATCACAGCCCCCAGAGAGCACAAATGTCCAGATAATGGTTGACGATTTACGACACCGGTGGCAGGTTGTTCTAGCTGAGCTCACCACGCGACGAGATAAGTGAGTACAGTTGTTGTTGGTTTCAGTTCTGAATTTTTTTTTGGACATTTACTTTCATCGCTGTACTACATAAGTTATTCTTGTTGAACAATAACGCATCACTATAACTGCAGTTCATGCCTTGGAAGAAACATCAGTTGTGTCATTCAAGCAAATGGAAAAGAGCACTCACATTTTTCTCAGTCTTCATTGAAGTTGACTTAACGGTATCACTCGCAAGAGTTCGGCTCTGTCCTTGGCAGTATTCCTAGTATGTGGCAGTTACTTTCAGCTGTTTCCAGTCTTGCTTGTATGTCTGAAGTCTAAACCCACACACAACAAAGTTTCTTTAATATTACTGGCCATCTGAGAATGGGTACATTGAATGTTAAATGATTTTAATTCTCTGAAAAGTGCAGTAATTTCTGCATAAGAAGCAAACAGAAATCCTTAAAGGGAAAAACTTGTTGTAAGGGAGATGCAAAAATTACTTTATTTTTGGATCAGCTTTTGTATTTTGATTGGAAGTATTTTGTAATATTCCAGTCTCAGAGATCACAAATGTGTATTACAAGAGCAACAGTTTGAAAGAAAAATTTACAAAATACCAGGCATAATGAACTGCATGAAAATTATGAGCCTAAAGTCACTGGTTATTGGCACAGATGTACTTTCGTCATGTACTGTGGTCCACATCAGTACTCTCGTTACACAAGTCTTCAGTGCTCAATAAGTCACACACAAAAATACACTTCAGGTGCAGATCTTGCTGCGACATCTGTATGATATACTTCAGTTAACTACAGGAGGAGAAAAACATGTATAATGTTATATTTAGGTGTGCTCAGATGTGCGTCCTGTGCCCTTCTCCAGTGGTCAGATCGTTTAAACGACTATGGTCACACTTTTTTCTTGTTTACAACTGTATGTATATTATGCGACATTATTGTTATCAGGTCTGTTGTCGTATTTGTTTGAAGACCTTCACTGTGTGTGTCTACGTTGATTCTGTTCGTGTTAAATTAGTCATTAAAGTTTTCATCCTATCAAAATATTTTGTAATTGCTGAATTACAGAGAATATTTTATACACAATTTGTAGGTATTTTCATCATTAGCTACATACCAAAATTAATGTTCCTTAATGTAATTAATACATATTAAACATTAAAATTGCAGTTTTTATTGTAATTAACCTTTAAAGTACGAGAGATTTAAAACCCAAAGTGGCTGCTGATGGCCGCGGTGCTTCTCTCTTTAACCCTTTAAAGACGAAGCATATCTGTTTTATATAACGACTCAGCGCGTACCGCGCTGTAAACACTCCACTTTGGTTATAAAAACCAGTCTCTTAATGTTTTATAAGGCAGAAGTTGCTGTTTGTTCTGAGATCCATACAAAACACATAAACGCAATGTGGGCACCATGTAGAATTTTTTAACGTTAAACCTGGTGGTATGTAAAGTTACCGCTAGGCTTTAAAAGGTTAAATGCTTTTTGCACCTGCTGATATTATCCACTGTATTTCATACACTTTTAAAGATAAAAACTTCAAATAAAAATTACTTGCTTAAGAATGGATGTATCTACCTGTTCTGCAAGTTTAAAGAAATTCCACCTATTTTTACGCAGCACAGGTCAAGGTTTTTTTATATTGTTCATTTTTCACTTTTAAGTTTTATTTTATAGAGTCATTCATTTCGCATGTGTGCGTGCTTGCACGTGCGTATGTATTTTTCCATATTCATGTTTATGCAGTGAGGTAATATGTAATGAAATATTCCGTAAGTACATCTATTAGACTTCTCAGAAATAGTGTTTTTATGTGAGGTGGAGAATTTTAACAGTCTGGAAGGCATTAATGGTATAGCAGTAATTGCAAGATAACTAGAGACTTGATACCATAGATGAATACAACCAATCTAATGTGTGAAATTTTAACAGATTTTGCACACTGTTGTTGTTGTATGGCTAAGAGTGGCTGAGGATCATCTGAAACATGACGGCTTTAAAGCCTGAAATAAAAGTGTTGCATATGCTGGTATTTGAGCAATGCAGTACAGGCTGAATCATGTTTTTTTTCATCTTCAGACCCATGTTAAACAACATTGAAACCATTCATGCTGGTTCCTTTGATAAACCAGCCATATGGTAATATAAGCCCCTTTGTTGATGACAGCACATGTATGGTCTGTGACTAGCAGCACAAAAACTTCTCCTTTTTTTCCTTCAGTATCTTGCTGAGCCCCAAACCTACACTCACTCCCCTCTCAATAGCAAACACAGCTGTGTTCAAGTGAGCAAACAGTCATGCAGTGTGTGAATTAGCGGCAGAGGCTGCTGAAATGAAGACAGTAAGAGTGTAGTTGTGTTATTACACTTCCTGTGGCATATCTCTTCATGTTTGTTGTTGTTGTAAGTTCATAAACAGATATTGCTGAAATTTGTTAGGTTTGATTTGAGGCAGAAAATAAGAATCAAGACTTGTGTGCCTGAAGTAGCCTACACAGAAATACTGATGTGGATAATCAGTGGATTGAGAATTTAGTGAAGATTGCTGTCTTCGGCAGTGTGACACCATGTAGTCTGGTAGCAATTTGTGAATGTTTTGGAGCAACGTTATGCTTCCATCTTCAAGGTGTGAAAGTAAGACGTGCAGTGTAGAGTGCTGTTATTTTGCTCCTGTTATCTGACTGCAAGTTGCTTGTACAGCATAAAGAAGACTTCTGCTTTTGTTTCTTTATTACAGCTATTGCAGTGCTTTTTAAGTCAGTGAATGAGGTGAACAGTGTGTTCTGAACAAATTCACGTCATTTTTTAATTCAGCTTTGAACTTTGAATTTAGAAATGCCTTGATATAATACCTTTTTGTTTTCATGCTGTGAACATGGGAAAAGAATTAAACCTTCGGGAGGTTTTCTCTATTCACTACAATGTGAAAGAGACAGGAATGCAAGGGAACAAAATTTGTGGTTATACTCTTTTTGCTGGATGACATAATGCCCACAGTACTGACCTTAAAGTAATTTATGAAAGTAAATGCTGCATAGCTTGAGTGTGTGCACAGATATCTAATTGTGTGGCCTGCGGAAGGGCAAGGGAACCAGAATACCGCTATTTATGTCTTTGACATGAACATACATGGCAGTAGGCCTTCCTGTATGAGAATTTTAACTGCTGTGTACCTTAGTAATTAAACATCCCATGATATTTGAGATGCTTCCGTCAGTAGATATTAAGACTGCTGTTCACTGGAGTTTGAGGCTGTGTGGTCTGGTGGGGGGAAACTGTTGCATTGTCTTTAGGGTTTTAAATTTTTAATCTTAAACATGAACACTTAAAAAAAGTAGTGCAGTTGTTCATTTTGGAGAAAACAGTGAAGTTTGTCTTATAGTGAAGGATGTCATTTAAAGAAGAGGGATTATGGTTTGGAAAATAATGGCCTTTTTGCATTATTTGTTATTAAGAAGTTACCAAAGTAGGTTCTATGCAAGTGTTATTTAAAGCTTACTTTAAAGCCAGTGAAGTGATCTTACCTTGTCCTTAGTTTGTCACATTTTAATAAAATTTCTTGATGTGTTCATGTTTAAGGCCATCCAATTATACTTGTGGAATTGATATTTTGAGACAATATAATTTTGATGCTGTTGTTTTCATAAAATATTTGTTCACATGGGTTTTGTCAAACTTACATATTACAAACTCATGCTGAGGTAGCAGAAGTTATGTACTGATGAAGGATAGAGATCTTTTTGTTGCACTGAATGCAATTATGAAACAACTTCCTTGTTGAAACAAAGATTGAAGTAATCTCCTTTTATGCTAGGATCACTGCCATGGAGGCTGCTGCCAGCTTGAAGGATGTGATAATAGAGTTTCTGGACTCAACACAAGTTTGTTTGGATCAGATCAAAGTTTTGCTAGCTTCAACAGCTAACCCTTCAGATGACACATCTCTGGCTGTGAGGCTTAGCATGGTGAAGGTATGTGTAGATGCTCACAGATGTTACTCAGAATCTACTGTACCCTTAATTTGTATAGAATTATCATAGTTGTGTACATCATAGTTTAGCTTGAATACAGAAGTTCAGTGTTTGTTGCTGTGGACAGTTGATATTACACACTGTTAATAGAAATACAAGAACCTGTGTATTCACTTCTTCCTGTCTGTCCTATCATTTTTAGGCACTTCTAATTGCAATTAAGGTATGAAATTCAGCATATGAAAAGAAGTCTACAGGTTGCTGTCCATGAGTGTAGAAAATTCTGGAAAAGTGGTTGAAATCTGAGAGCAGTTTTTTGTGTATTTGAGTCTGTTCCTGTTCAGTGTTGGGTTAGGCGGCAACAGTGGCAAAAATAAAAGTGTCTTTTGTCAGTTTCTTGCAGAAGTAAGTAAATTGTGAGATGGGAGGTTTCCACAGCATTGATATTGAGGTTTCTGGTCTTCTGGGATGTTATGCTGTGTAGGTGATGATTTAACATATCCCAACATTTTGCAGGAATGTAGCTACACAGCATGGCACCCCAGAAGACCAGAATCCTCAAGTAAGTAAATTGTTGAATTTCCAGTGTTAGTCTCAGTGTGCTAACAAGTATACTCAAAGTGAATTTTATGGTCTGTACTTTGAAGAGGGGAAAAGTGTAAAAGAATATCACTCCACTTCACTTCATGTTGCTGTTCAAAAATTATTGGAGAGATATCACAGTTTAGGTGGTATGTAGTTTTGGAATTAATGAAGTTTTGAATATTAATTGGACATAAACATTTAACTGTTTATAACATATTTCTAATGTCGCTGTTTAGGAAGGTGACTGAAATATATTTCTGTAACCTGAAGTGGTGTGTATGAGTTCAGTTTTGTCGTGACACTTTGTTAATTGCTTCAGTGGCTTAAAGTGATCCCACGTTGTAAAGTTTAGTCATGGTCTGGGTGTTCATTCCTGCTGCTGTGCCAAGTAAAATAAGAGCTGTGCAATATAATGTGGAGAATGTGATGATAGGTTCAGACAAGAGGCAAACTGTGCAGTGTCTCTGTGAGGTGTCTGCCAAGTGATATAAATAGCATTGTAAATTGAATGGTGGGGTTTTATGAAAGGTTGTGGCCAGCATGGTCTCCAGCATGTTTTTGTTTTCCTTTCAAGAGGTTGTTTTGTTTGAGGATTTGTTTGTAGCCCTCTTGTAGGATGTATATTGTGTACGTGAAATGGAGAGTTGCTGGTAAGTGAATGAAGTGTTAATGAATGTCTTTTATATGCACTTACAGCATTTCATCAGTGGAACTGAAATTTAAGTGTTGCGTGTATCTCAGTTATGTTGCTTCATCATGTAAGCAGTGAATTTTTTCTCTGTTTTCCAACCACCTGGGGTGTGTTTTTTTTTGGGGGGGGGGGGGGGAGGTGGTTGGTGGTGTAGAAAATTAGAATCAAGTCAAGATGTGAAGTGACAACAGTTCTGCTTGAGTGCATAATTTAAGATTGTACACCTCCAACAGTACACCAATGGGCCAGGCAGCATGCTGCCATATATGTACACTGGTAATGCTCAAGAGGATTAATGCATAATAATGTTTATTTTCATGTAAAAGGACACATACCACTCAATACTGTCTTAGAGATGTGGTGCCATGTGGTCTAGTCAGAAATTGTCACTGTGCAGATGTAGTTTAGTAGATGAATGTAATGATGTGTAGTTTGGTAATTAGTTACCAACATATAGTGGAACTTACTGTTTTCATTTTCATGCAGATGGATTTGTTTCCTTGAATTTTTGGTAATGTTTGTATTGACCATCATTAGAAATTCTTATTCGCGTGTCATAATTGTTGGATATACATAATTTGATAGTTGAGTTTTTGACTTGTGGTTTAATCATGAAGAAGTGATCAGCTGATCTAACGAGTGAATGCTGTTAGGTGGGTGATGCAGAAAAGAGGAACCCACAGAGCTGGAACCAAATATTCTGTTTGAAGGGTGAATTTAGTGTGCATGGGGATGGGAGAGCACAAGCCAAATAAATTTGTTATGGTATGTAAAGGACAGGGATGTAAAAATACTGCAAATGGTGTACTTGGCAATGTAGTACACAGAGTTTACTGACGCATTCTTTAGTTTTTAAATATCATATGGTTTCACAGTACACATATGAATGTAATTTCATCACTGCCTGTGACAAAAGTATGCCCTTTTCTGTGCTGATTTCACAAAACTTATAAATGCTCAAGAGCTTTATATTCAGATTTCTTATAACAAATTGTACCCGAACTGGACAGTAAATCTGGCAAGTAATGCTATCCTTATAAAGGCTTGGACAGGCCCTTAGAGCTGCAGGAGGTTGAGGCTTTCAGAAAGTGTAGACAGCACATGAAGGTGGCAAGGTTGTCAGCCATACACACCAACTGCCTTTACCCCCAGGAGACATTCCTGGAACTCATTCATGGTAGAGGCTGAGTCAATCCCGGGACCATAGCGCAGCCAGAAGGATTAAGTCGATGAAAAATCCAAGTCACCCGATCGGGAATTGCACCTGTGAGCTTCCAGTTTTTAGGGCAGTGAAATGTAGAAAGTACAGAAAGCAATTCATTTACACTCCCAAGTATTACATGACTTTCATTGTGCTGAATTTTGTGAAACCCACAACCACACAGTAAATTTTTTTGGACATCTGTACTGAATTTTATTGAAGTTACACAAAAGTGTAGAAAATGAGGGCAAAGTTTCATTGACACCTATAAGAAAAGCTTGACTGGCACCGTGCTGATTTTCATGACATGTTTGCTTGACAACTTTTTGTAATGAACTCCTGTACCCAATTTCATGAAAATTCTACAAGCGTTACTGATACCAGGTTATGAGCAGCTGGACCTGGTCTTTTACATAAGGCTTTTTTATTACTTTGTAAAGAACATAAGCAATTGCATAAAGTTGTAACTGAAATAGTATTCACACAGACCAGTGTCACTGAAAGATAGGATCAAAAGATGGTAGAAATGTCAGTGTTTGAGTAGGGCTTATAGTTGTTTGCAGACTATGAGTTACATAGCCATCACATGTGCCCCATAGTCAGCCTGTGTGTAGCCTCCATGTTGGTAACAATTGCAGTTTATTATATGCAAAACCCAGTTTCTTCCAAGTTTCTCTGGACTTTGCAGTGATGAATTTTTTGTTATAAATGGCACAGTATTCCGCTTCTGGGTGGGTTTGCCACATTGGCATGGTACAGGGAGTGTGACTTTCCAGGCATTTGCATTGTTAAGTAATATGAAAGGCACTGTGGGTAGGAACGTAGTATGCAGCTGCCATGGTGGTGGAAGAGCAGGACAGGCAGAATGTGGGGATTGTTCAGCATTTGTGTTGTGAGTCATGGTAGCCTTAGTGGGTGCATGTTATAGTGTTTGTTTAATTGGCTGATTGATTTGTTTAGTTTAGAACTTCATTCTACTTAAGTTGAAGTTTTTCGCTTTTTCCAGGCTCGTGAAGAAGAATTAGCCGAAAAGAAACGTGAATTGGAAAAGCTCAAGAAGTCTAAGCAAGTACAAAGTTATGAACAGCTGAAGAATCTTGGCATTGCAATGGAGAAGGTATGTATGATACCATATTTACTCAAGTATAAAAGTGATCTGGTGTCTGAGGTGACCTTGCTTCACAGTCTTCAGGAAAATGCCTGTAAAAACGTGTTTAAATCTGTGTGTGAGTATAAAGATGACATTCCATTTTTCAGATGATGAATGAGGAAAAAATGATTTATCTTATGGTACAACATATTCCTTGTCTGCTGAGACAATTGGCACTTTCGAGATTTTACCTGATGCTAATTCAGTGGCCTGAGCTTTTTGTTTGTGGTATTTTTTGTTTATCTCGCTGTCCTTATTTTGGAAAGATCGGTAGTTTAATATCTTCATGGTTCTTTCATAATTTTTGCAATGATTGCTGCATTTTTGTGAATTTTGAAGTTCATGTTACTGGAATCAACCCCCACATATGTATGTTCTAGTTTCCTGCTATCAGTAATACCAACACAACACCTGTGTAAAAATGTGAGATGAGGGTGACACTAGCAAGAGTTTATGTAAGGCCGTAGAAGTTTTTGCAATAACAGATCTTTGAAGTGTGTGAAAGTGTTTTTGGTGTGATGTTTTTGAGGACTCTAAAGTGCGTTTATGTGAAGGCTTTATTTAGATTTCAGTATTTTTGCATGAACTGCAGAAGTACTGAAATTTGATATTGAGAGAGAGTTAAAATTGTACTTGTAAATATGTCCAGAAGGCTTTATGTATATTAAAAAACTGTAAACAATGACGATGACAGTGACAGCAACAATGATGACAATGACGGCGACGAAGATGACAATCATGGCAACGACGACAGTGAGGAGTGGTGGTGGTGGAGGATTAAGTGTACTGGCATGTGCTGATTTTAATTCTGCATGACCTGAAATAAAACTGGTTTGCAAGATTTTTATGTTCTGCACACAGTCAGTAACTGGCAGCTGTACTGATGCCACAGAATGAAGTCCCACTGATCTACAGTCTTCACATTTCTAATGAGCCTCCTTCTCCAGCATACTTTCCTATAATCTTCTCCCTGTTCTGTGGCCATTCTGTTCATACCAATGTTGTAGTGATAGACACCTGATAACTTTCACTTACAGCAGGTGCTTGGGTTGGTTGAAACAAACCAGGCGGTCTTGTGGGCAGATTGTTGGATGCCTTGAATGTCTTCATTCCCACCATCCATAGGACTTGAATGATTCATTCTTTATATTAAACTGAAGTCCTTTTTTCTAGGCTTCGTCGGGGTTGTCAGACCACCATGAATATATAGAATGCAAACTGTCATCTTTGAAGAAATATACAACCCATTTGGATGCTGTCATAGCTTGGGTCATGGAGACAAAAACAAGAATCAACATAAGCAAGGAACTAACTGATAAAGAGAAGAAGAGAGTTATAGATAACATTATGGTAAGAAACATGGGTTTTAGTTAACCCTGTCTCCTCTGCATTTTCAAACCAATCAAATAACATCTAGACCAGTTTCTTTCCACCGCAGTTTCAGGTTTTTTTCCTGCTATTTTTCTTGTTATTGTCTTGATTTTTCCTGGAAGAAGTGTTTAATGACTCTTCAGTGTATATTCTTTGAATATGTATGGAAATTCTCACATATTTGGTGATAAATATAATGTGGGTGTAATCAGTTTTTGTATGAAAGAACAAAGAATAAGCAGGAAGCAGATATTTCCATCGATGGTTTAGGAGACAGACCCTATTGTGTCAATCCTGTAGGGTTCTGATGGTGGTATATCACATTTATGACTACTTGGCTTTCAGCCTTCTTCATTGTCTAGTACTCCCTAGACAGTAACATAGTTTTTCAGAAACTGGAATTCTTTACATCCTCTGGTAGAAAAAGGTGGAGAAAACACCTAGTGAACTGCAGAAATGTGTGTTCGTGGAGGGAGCTGTTTGTAAAATATGTAGTTTGTGTACCTGAATTTGAAACTGGACCTTGGGACAGATACAAGCAGGATACTACCATAATAGAATTGCAAAGAAGGAGCCTGGGAACTAATAAATACTTTCAAACAATGACCCCAACTGTTATAACAACTGATTGCTGGACTTTTAATTTCAAACTCTGATATGTGAATATATATTTGGCTGAAGCAGATGAAGAGATTGGTCTCATACAAAAGTTATGTAATTCTTTTCCATATTTCAGACTTCTGTCTATGATCGTGAGACTGAAGTAAAAGAAGTACTGGAAAATTTTACAAACTTGGAAAAGGAATGTGAAGGTGCAAAGCAGCCAGTGTCTGTGGAATTACAGGTGAGTACTTTTGCCCCCACCCCCACACACACACAAAAACATTATTTGATTTCTGTTAAAAGTTTTTCAAAATTAGTGTATGATTGAACATTGGGGTATATCATCCCATTGTGTGTATTAAATATTGTAACAAATGGAACTGTCTTTCAGTATTTTGTATTTGAGATCTGACTGCATGTTTTGACCCTGTAACCAAGTCAAGAACATTAAAATCATGTTCAGCAAAATTAGTTGCTAAGAATTTTGTTCTGTAGTTGTTCTAAACCATGCTGTAATGGATAAGTCTGTGGGTCCAATTGCCAGTGTTCATTAACACTACTGTTACATGATTTAAAGAATTAGAATTATTTACATGAAATTACAATTCACTTGTAATGAACTTGGTACTGTGTGGGCTGCTGTGCCCTAGTCTTTGCTTTTGTTGCCTCCTGTTGTTCACAGCATTGGTAAGTAGTTTGCTAATTCATGACTGTCCATTGTTCACACTTAGCTCTTAACACAGGTCTCGATCACAGTACTTCATGGATTCACTTTAACAACGCTTGCACAGCACTTCGCAGTTCCACAGCTGCAGTCGTTCCTTCGCTGTGTCATTCAGCTCCTGCATTGGTACACCTTATACACTTGGTTGCTTTGTCGCAACTAACTTGTCCCAGGCTGTTCACTTGCCTTATATGCCACTTTTTGCAGTTCTGGAACTTTCTGCTCGTGCATGTCTTGCTTTGAGAGATTTCTAGGTTTGCTGTCTCATGATTCGTCCAGAAGGAACATGCCTGGCTGTGTGAAGTCTGATGCCTGGCAGGACAGTCGCCTTACAAGGGGCCACTGCCTCCCACTACAGTATATGTAAGAATTTGATGCTGTCTTGTCCAGTCTCTGTTAATATCATGGGGACCATCTTCTGCATATGTGTGCAGTAAGCTGATACAGACTGCATAATTGCTGTACCTATATCAATCTGATATCCCTCTGCCTGTATGGAGATACAGATGTGATATTCATGGGTCCTATTAAATTCTTGTTTGTAGGTCATCTGTTTCTAGTATTCCACAAATCATCTTGAGTGCCTGTAATCAGTGTGCAGGTACATGCAGGGCGTCTGTTGTACCTGTGTACAGTGCTCATTGTTTATATGGCTGTAATTGATGTGATACTGTTGGTTAGGTATTTAAATGGGTAGGTGCAGCTATATGCTCGTGCTGCCCTGAGTGTGTATACTCTCATGCACACTTATTCTTTTATACATGTCTGCAAAGCCTATGAGATCTCATCCTCCAAGTATAAGGTAAAGGTAAAGTTGACCCTAGAATGGGCCATGAAGGCCTGAAGGAGGGGAGTGGAAGTATAGCTGTACTCTTACTTTTACTTTAACCTTGGTGATAGATGAGGGTGGGTGGTCAACACTGTGCCCCGGCTGCTTTTCCCCCAGGGTTAGAACATTGGTACCCATTGTACGAGGGTTGCTCAGAAAGTAATGCCCCACATTTTTTTCCTCGGAAACTATTTATTCAGAATGTATGAAATTCATGCACAGTATAACTGGAAGTTTCCTTTACACGTTATTTTTCCTCATAATCTCCATCCAAGTCTACGGCCCACGCCAACGCGAAACAAGGGCATGCATTCCTTCCCTGTACCAGCTGGTTTCCTGTTCAGGTAGCCATGTCCTCACTGCCTGAATCACACTCTCGTCATCTTCAAACCTTGTCCCACGCAGTGCATCCTTCAGTGGCCCAAAAACATGAAAATCTGACGGTGCCAGATCAGGACTATAGGGAGGATGGGGGAGTACAGTCCAACCAAATTTGGCGATTGCCTCCTGGGTTCGTAGACTTATGTGAGGGCGGGCGTTGTCATGCTGAATCAACGTGTCTCCTGGATTCCTGTTAGGCCGCACTCGCCGGTAATGCCGTTTCAGTTTTTGGAAGGTTTTGATGTACGCGTCCGAATTGATTGGCTCACTTCTGGCCATCACATCCACCAGAATCACTCCATCAGTGTTCCAAAAGACGGTGATCATGACCTTTCCGGTGGAAGGAGTTGTCTTGAACTTCTTTTTTCTTGGTGATTGCGGATGATGCCACTCCATTGACTGCATTTTCGTCTCCGGCTCATAATGGTGAGCCCAGGTTTTTTCACCTGTGACGATCCGGGGATAAAAAGGCCTCCCCCTCAGCATCAAAACGCTCCAACAATTCAGAACAGATGGCTTTCCTTTGTCGTCTGTGCTCGGTTGTGAGACTTCGAGGAACCCATCTTGCGCATACCTTCGAATATCCCAAAGCGTCAATAATTGTCATTGCACTTCCATTGCTGACTGAAAGCTGTGCAGCCAATTGCCGACTTGTGATGCGCCGATCCGCATGAATAATGTCATCGGCGCACTGCAACATGTTTGGGCTGGTGGCTGTGACAGGACACCCAGACTGCCGTTGATCATGCAGCTCCGTTTCTCCACTTCCTGAAGCCTTAACTCCCCAGCGTCCAACGGTGCTCCTATCGTCTGCACAACTTCCATACACAGCACACAACCGTTTGTGAATGTTCCCCACACTTTCTTTCTCCGCCACTACGAATTCAATTACAGCTCGTTGTTTGTAACGTGTGTCAGACACAGACACTATTTTCACAGACTACTCTACAGCTGTGCTATCTGTTGGACGACTGTGTTATTACACACATGTGCGGAATAAACATCAGTGTTGCTACCTTTTAATTTTCACATTGCTATCTTTATTCTGGAATGAGAAAAAAAAATGTGGGGCATTACTTTCTGAGCAACCTTCGTACAGGAGGCTGGGTGAGCCCCAGGGCTGGCCTGGATGGTGTGGAAAATCTTGACCCCTTCATGTGATCCATGAACCATCCATCCTGTAGCAAGTTGCTGTACTGATTATGCTATCCAGGTACTTCAAAGTACAAGGAATTATGTATACATTTTGTACCATTATTTCAATATGTAATTTGTCTCCCCTATGTTTTTAATTGTCCTGACCTGATGATGACCTGGTAATAGGGTTGAAACATGTTGTCAAATCATAACTCTTCCAACACAAAAAGACAGTTGTGGTGACAATTAAGTGAGAGTTTCATTTGTAATAATAGTAAGTTTTGGTGTCATAAAATATGAACTTTTGGGAAATTTGTCCAATTTCCAGGAAAAAATAAAGAAGCTTCGTGAGGATTGGCAGTATGT
The DNA here is from genome assembly GCA_013340265.1 of Coptotermes formosanus. Lineage (NCBI taxonomy): Eukaryota > Metazoa > Arthropoda > Insecta > Blattodea > Rhinotermitidae > Coptotermes > Coptotermes formosanus. Next base: position 2,314,613 of record BLKM01000454.1, read on the forward strand.
GAAGAATAGAGGAGATGCAGTGATTTCACATGATACCAGTGTTCAAGGAGCAGCAGCAACTGTGGCCAGAGAAACTGCAGCATCCACTGCATATTCACCAAGAGTCCATGCAGGTAAGAGACATGCTCCAGCTTTAAGTGTGCTTCCTGATCAGTACCCTTCAGTTTCATAGAAAGAAACTTTTAACCTTTTAATGACCTGTGTTCACGTATGTGAAGGCATGTAAAAAAAAACACCTCTAGCATTTCATTTTATATATTTAAGCAACAAGGAAATTTACTGCATTTTTAAGACATTCTGCATAATCTCTGTTTTATTTTCCAGCAAGTGCCATACATGTCATAATTTTATCCTTTTCTGTTCATGTAATACATATTTTTTAAAGCATGCATTAATATCTAATACCCACCCAGGTCACTTACAGGTCAAGAAGGAGTGTTTCATTATGTTGCTTTGGTGACTGTAGTAGGCAGATACCAATGTTTAAGAGGAGTGTGCTGCCTGTAGGTAGGGTTGAATTGAGTGGGTTCAGAGTGGAGCCAGGTTATGTAGGCAGGGAGTGATTGGGTTACAGTGGCAGATCCAGGAACTTGTTTAAGGGGGAGCACACCTTTTTTAAGATAAAGAAAAATGAAATTTGGTAGGAAGAATAAAGTCAGTATCAAATAATGCTTTATTCTGGAAAAAAAAAAAATCATGCCAACAAGAATAGAACAAAATTAACTTTGATACTTGTATCAAATATTGCCAGTTTCACTACTCTGTCTGTGTGCTAGGTAAATTTAAGTAAAATATGAATGAAAGGCAAGTATATTGGTAACTAATCACAGAAATAGAATTACAGTAAAACCCTGTTAAGACGTTTTTGAAAATTCCAAGAAAATCTGGCGTCTTAAGCGGGAAATTTCTCAAAAGGGTGGGACCGAAAAGTTCTATTTTTTAAATTTTTTTGTGAAATTATTATGTATGTGTGCTGAATTTGTATAATTTGCAGCTATCTTAACACATTCTCACTCGTATCTGACTATTTAACCATTTTGTCTGTAACCTTTCATTCACAGTTCTATTTACACCTTTACCTGTACTGTCACTCACTTTTCATTCACAAGTTCACATTTCATTCCAGATGTTTACTTTTCCTTGAAATATTTTTCAAGCATGGGTTGTTGCTCTTTTCTCAAAAACAGTAGCAGTATACATCTTCAGATTCTATAGGTTGACTTTTAGGTAGATAATAAGGGGTGGTCAGTAGTTCCAGTTAGTTTCACTAACTCTGCAGTGTCTTGAATTTATTTTCTGGAATTGCTGATGTAACTTATCTGCACACAGTCACCACAAATGTTTCACAATCGTGCTGCACCACAGCACATTTTTTATTACTGCTGATAAATCACATTTAAACAAGTTGTTGCAATCAGCCACTCACTTATCTTGTGTCAAACCGCTGTCCCCCCAAAAACGTGGAACATAATGTCACTTCTACTAGCGTGTGCCAAAACTTCTTCAAATGTTATTGGCTGCGTTCGTTTCCTCCAAGTCCTGGGCAGCTGAAGCGTCAAGTGAGCTGCTACATGCCAGCCGTTGCCAAATGCAGGCTTATGCAGGTCACAGAACAGCTAGGATCAGCTTCTGGTCGCCCGATACAGTTTTTCAGTTATTGTGAGAGACCAAGTTGTGGGGACTGACTGCAGTCTGTGCAGTCACGGAAGAAATATGACACCCCCGCATCAGCCGTGAGGTTGTGCTGTTCCACTGTGTGAAACATGGGGGAAATGACCTTGGAGATTAACCTCTAAGAACTGACTACGCCATTTGAATGCTGAGTTTTGGAAATGGAACGAATGGAAACCTGCGGAAATTCTTTAAGATTTTGGAACAGAAGATGTGTTAAATGGCTAAAAAAATTGTTTTGTCATCAAATTTGTTACTTCTTAGGCACGAAATTTTCTTATTCGGGGTTGTATTTAAAGGGCAACATGTAATGTCAATCAAATGGGAGAATTTTGGTCCTTTTTTATTCTGACTTCTTAGGCAGGAAATTTTCTTGACAGGGGACTTCTTAAACAAGTTTTACTGTAATAAAATCTGATCAAGTAAAATCTAATGTTGCATATAAAATAAAGTAAAATAAATTTGCTTATAAAATAAAATTAATTTTGCTCTTCTTCTTTTAGTGAATTGGTCAGTAACGTTCTGTAAATTTAAGTAATTTTTCTCAGAGAATCCGAAATCTAAGTCTCCATTAAGAGGAATCTAATAATTGAATGTAAATAACTGTTCCAGTAGTTCCAAGGTAAAATATGAGTAGCATCAGAAAAATTTTGCCTGTGCACTTTGCTGGAACTTTGTCTGGGAATTTAAATATCAATGCTGGTTCTTCCATCATAACTTCAGCTGCATTGAATATTGATTCGAAAGTTGAATCAGCATGGTTTCTTTTATCAATTAAAGTATCCACTAACAACTTTATCAATTGTGTTTAGCTCTGACAATCTAAATATTCTTATTTTGTAGATGTATATTAACCCTTTAAAGATGAAGTTTATCTGCTTTATATAAGGATTCAATGCATACTGCGCTGTAAACACTCTCCACTTCGGTTATAAAAACCAGTCTCTTAATGGTTTATAAGGCAAAAGTTGCTGTTTGTTCTGAGATCCATACAAAACACATAAAGGCAATGTGGGCACCATGTAGAATTTTTTAATGTTAAACCTGGTTGTATGTAAAGTTATCGCTAGGCAACGTTTCACTGAAGATACCAGCAATGCTAAACACAATTAAATCAAATTGACGGTCACATGTTTTTATTAGCATGCTATCTTTGCTAGAAGAAATACAAATTATGCACAAGCCAATTATTCGAGAGAGGGGGCACGCATTCCATGAGCCCCCTCCCTGGATCTGCTCCTGCTGGGTTGAGAGTGCAGCCAGGGTGTATAGGCAGGATGACACTGAAGGTGGTAAGTGAAAACTGCAGGAATAGGAGGGGAGGAATAACTGTCTCTAGACCAATGGGATTTAGTATCTTAGAACTGAGAAAGTGCCTTTATAAACTGATGGCAAGCAAGATGACATGGAAGTGATGGTATCCCTCTAAAACCCTGTGCTGGGGCTGGTACCAGAAAGTGCACAGTGTGAATACTCACTGCGGCAAGGTAAGGGTAAGGTTGTCCCTGTGCATAACATGAATGTATATGGGGAAGTGGAGGTATAGCTCCACACATTCCTGTCCTTGGCTGGAGATGGCAGTGAGTGGACAGACACTCCTGTTGTTGCACTGCTGGGGAAGGAGCTCCCAGTATGTACAGAATATTAAGTTGGTTGGGCCCCAAGGCAGGTCTGATGCCTTGGAGAGGAGATAAAGTTCTTGCCTGTGACAGGACAAGAGATTTGTCTCCTCTCCAAAGCATCCAAACCCTGTGTAAGTTAAATTAATTGTTATAATTAATTGGTTTACCAGAGAGTTAATTGTAAATAACGCAACACCAGTATGTATTATTGGGTAGCAAAACTTCACTGGTGTGGCACCGTTTTCCACTGTGTCCTGTGCCGCACTGTTTTACTGTTGATCAGACGCAGTAACTGCACATTGTGGCTGGTTTGTCTTTCTGAGAGGAGTGCTAGAAGTACGTCACACTTATAAGGAGCCAAAGCAAATGTGCAGAGTATAGTATGTGTTGTGTATTGTATGAGTGGTCCTCGTTTACAGATGCAGTGCATAAGGAATTTCTGAGGGAGATTTCTGAAAGTGAATACTGGAAAGAAAGGTTTTAGATTAATGATATATTCTTGAAGGTCTTGAACTTTGTAAGTGTGGAAACATGACTGGGAATGTGTTAGCTCACACATTCTGAGCTGCGGATGCACGTGTGATTAGGGGGTGACATGAAGCTTTGTGTGGGAGCGTGTAAGATGCGTGTCGTACGTATGAAACACAGTTAAGAGGGATTAAAAATGTGTTGACAACTTCCTCTGTATATGGAATAAATGACATTTCTTTCAAATGAAAGTGTTTCTGCAGCCTGTCATATTTAAAATGTGTGATAACTTGTAGTATGATGAATTTTTCCAAGATGCGGGAGGATATAAGGCTTCATTCTGAAGCCCAAAGGTGTATGAAGTACACGTGTATATTGTATGTTCAGAAGATTTTCCCGTAAGTTTTAAGGGTTTTTTTTGACATAATTAATAAAAAGGGGCACCATACGTATCTGAACTTGTAGGCTGTATGGAAGAATAAACAGTGCCGTTCCGAACATGACTTAAGCCTAGCCACGGGGAGAACTGAGGTGTTTGCGTTTTACTGTATTGAAATGAGATCTGTTTGATTCTTTCATTGCTGTGCTTTGTTCCGGTATGTCTGCGGACCAGGTACTAAGCACATTATGAATACAAATTGTTTTCTTGTCTAGTGTTTATGTAGTAACAATGGACTTCAAATCCTTAATAATGATCGTTTATGCATGCAGTATAGTGTATAGGTGTGGCTTCTCGTCAGTTTGAATAGGCCCAGGTAACTACTGACCGTGAATAGCAGCGTGTGAATTTAAAGTTTGTTAGTTGTTGAGTTCGTAAGAGCTATGTTGTGTCACAGGGCTATATTTTGTTGCTTCGCAACTGTAAAACAGGGGTCCTCAGATTTTTTGCTGGCGTACCACTAAATGAAATTTAACAATTTCAGTGTACCACAAATAATGATTTGCATGTAAATAAAGAAAACTTGAAATCGTAAGGACAGACTGACAGCGGGGTTGTGTTAGATGATGTTGCCAGCAGTGCTGTGTTAGCAAATATATGTGGCTTATGTTGTACTTATTTTTTAAAATTTTTATCCTTTTTATATGTCGATTTCTTATTAAGGCCACTTACCAGTAAACAGTGGTTGGCGTACCAGTAGTGGTAAACCAATCACAGTTTGATAAACCATGCTCTAGAACGTTTCCTAAACTAGTGGTTATCGAAATCTATTCAGTCAGTAGTACCCGACTTAATCGTACTTTTCTGGGTATTTGTTGTTTCTATATGTATATGCTAATAATGCATTGAGTAAACTGGTTCCTTTTGTGCTCATATTGTTCTCCTGTCTCTGTCCCCAGTTTAAAACATAACGTCATGGTAATTACACAATATTACTTCCCTTTCTCACCACGTTGTGGTTTCAACAAACCTAAACCATGGCCAGTGTCCAAAAAATTGGTCAGTTTATTTTTCACAACACGTTTAATAATCTGAGTATACTTTAATTTCCCAATGTCAGTATTATTCCTCCTTTAAAGTTCTAGTTGCTATGCACTGTGATAATGATAGGGAAAATAACCACATACAGACGAAGAACAGGTACTTCTGCCTGTAACATGTCTCATCGGCAGTTCGTCATGCATTTAAATGAGATTCATGCAAATCGAGAAGGCTGAATTTCGTCGAGTGGAGGAGTCAATCTGTGAAAATTATACCAACGGGGTGGAAGGGGGTGCGCTGGTAATTATTGAAAATCGATTCCACCAGAGAGGGTAGGTCTTTATACTCGTAGGTGCACATTACTAGCCGGTTAATGCCGTGGCAAGTGTATGCTGCTACAACAGTCAGTTGCAGTCGTTATCGACAAGGGAATCACGAGGGGAAAGGACACGTGCTTAGTTACCGCAAACCTTCAACACCGTAATCAAACAATGCGGCTTTACGTGATGTGTCTTGAATTTCGGTTACATCAGGAACAGCTGCAGAGAGCGTTAAAACCAACTTGACAATACTCCTTGTATTTCCAGAACATTTGCTGTCGCGATTCGCTGTATTTTCAGAACTAACTCTATCGAGCTTAGTCGCCCTTTACAAGCTAATAGTTGCTTAGCTTTGCAAGAAATTTCCCCCGGTTTGTTGAATCCGGAGGCTTAGTAGCATGAAGTCTAGCGGTTCTGAAGGCGGTGAGTACGTCTTCTGAGATATGACACCACGTAGTTTGTAGATATATAAACGTTAGAGTAACCAGGTGACGTAATTTTCAGGCTAGAAATAAGTGGAGGCATCTGGTCCCTCTGAAATATCAGTACCTGTCGAGTAAACTACACGGCGTTACGTCCCACAAGATCGTAGTGGGAGATCATACTGTGTTCACAAGAACCCGCTCCTGGACTCTATCCTGAACCATATTTATGCTGCCCGTGCTCTCCCACGAAATGTTATCCGGCATCCGTTTTGTGATTATCATGTCACATACGCCTATAGCAATTGTAGGATGAAGGTGGCACGTTCCGCCGAAACGATAGTACTGTTATACCAAACTGCACGGCGTCACGTCTCAGAAGATAGCATTATTTATAGCCACCGTCATGAGAATGTTGAATTTTACAAAGAATTCCTTTGGCCAACCGAACTACTGTCAGCTGCGCGGCATTGCGTTGTGCATGTTGCTTTGCCTGTCCGTTTGAATACGACGCTGTGTTGTGTGTGTGATTTAAGACTGCAGGCTTACGTGCTACGTTTTTCCCCACCACGGCGCAACAGCCCCTAGTGGGCCATGGCATCCTCATTATCAAGGCTTCACGATCACATTCAGACACACCACACTCGGTAGGACTGCTCTGGACGAATGATGCAGCCCGACGCAGAGACGTCTACCTGACAACACACAACACTTACAGACGTGCATTCCCCCGGCGGGATTCGAACCCGCAATCCCAGGTAACGAGCGGCGGCAGACCTACGCCTTAGACCGCAAGGCCACTGGAATCGGCCTACCTGTTACACAGAGGTCACAATTTGCTAACCGCTTATTGATAGCTTAATTATAGCAATCGGGTATTAATTATGAAACTCTTTACGTAAATTATGCTCTCGATACAGTTGTCTTGTTGTGCGAACACATCACCGGTATTTAGTGTGCTGTTTCAATCGTAGACGGGTGGAGAGTCTCATACAAACAGCCGTCAGTAGACAGGTCAAGCCGTGACATTTCTTCTGTATCTTGACGTATACAGTTCGATTCTTAGCCATTATTTTTGTATTCACTGTACTCGTTTTCGGGATAGTGACTTCAAACACGCCACGGCCGAACCCATGCCGATTCTTCCCACTTCACCGTACCGGGGGCGCACCCAAGGGGCCTGCAGCCCCCCAAAGGCCCGGAAATTTAAAAAAAGCACGGATTTTGTAGATATTATGGTATCAAAAGTTTACGTGATTTACCCTTCACCCGAAATCAGCCACTGAAATCGACTTGTGACTAGTACATTAGAATTTTGGAAAATAAATTAATAAAATTAAAAACAAAAGAAGATAGGACACTGTCATTGAGTTGTGGAACATGTAGTTATATTTATATGTATATAAATGCGGTTGCAAGCAGCGTTATGTTATACATACGACATGATTTTTGTAACATAAGTTTTAAAATCAAATAGATTATAGGCCTATATAGCCTCAGGGTCAGCCTCGCCTCTGCCCCAGCAAAAAATTCTGGGTGCGCGTCTGCACCGTAGGTGATGTCGCATCAGTGGCCTTCTTATAACACTGGCTCTGGTACACAGTCGTTCAATCTACCATCACTGTTCTTATAACACTGGCTCTGATACACAGTCGTTCAGTCTACCATCACTGTTCTTATAACGCTGGCTCTGATACACAGTCGTTCAGTCTACCATCACTGTTCTTATAACACTGGCTCTGATACACAGTCGTTCAGTCTACCATCACTGTTCCAGACGTCAGACTGTTACACGCATTCACCCCTTTAAAGCACGGCGGTAAACTGTGTACCACATGTTGTAACGCAACTGGCCAAGTTCTTTGTGACGGTAAGGCTTCGCGTTTGTGTTCATGAGGTCGCCGGTTCGAGACTCGCCCGGGCCACGGGCTGTCATGAAGGTTTTCGCGGTTAGAGTCAGTAGCTTGGGCAGATACGTCTAGTTAGGCCTCGGCCGTTTCGCTCATTTTCTTTCCAATTGATTGTTCGGTTATAATTTTATAATTTCACGCTTTATATTCTGAGCTGGCAGCATTGTGAAAAACAAGAAATAAAAACGCATATAGAAAATGTAAGTATATATATTTTAACATCCAGGAAACTGTGCTCTGTCCACTGTGTGTGTGTGTGTGTGTGTGTTTCGTATTACGCTGGGAATAAGTGGAAATTATTTCCGCGAGTGGCGTTGTACAGACTCGACTTCCGTAATGGAGACGCTGTGCGCTTCATGTGAGGCAGGGGCTGAATTATTTAACATTTAGATTAACCTTTTAAAGCCTAGCGGTAACTTTACGTACCACCAGGTTTAACATTAAAAAATTCTACGTGGTGCCTACATTGCGTTTATGTGTTTTGTACGGATCTCAGAACAAACAGCGACTTTTGCCTTATAAAACATTAAGAGACTGGTTTTTATAACCGAAGCGGAGAGTGTTTACAGCGCGGTACGCACTGAGTCCTTATATAAAACAGATACGCTTCGTCTTTAAAGGGTTAATTTCAGGCCTCAAAAGTTGTTGGTTGTCTCATGTGTGTTATGTTAAAGGTGGCGTCAGATATTTTATAGCTGTTAGGCGAGTGGGGATTTCGTTACGCTTGCTTAATTAGTTACACAGGTTAGCATTTAATTAATCTTGCCAGTAAGTCTGTCGGCATTTCATTGCGTTAAGTGGTATGTTCATTGCAAGCTGTTGGCTTTCTGCGTGGCCTTGAGTAAAGGCTTGCTACCACACAGCCGTGAGAACGGCGGAACTCACAAGCAATTATTTGGCAGGCTGAATTACTATGATATATGAAGAAACACAGAATCGGGCTATGTCGGGGGTCTTTTCGAACCAGTAGAACATAGCTTTGGTATATTTTCAGCAGAACATACGTTTAACATCAAAACATGTTTGAGAAATTACTGCCATATTCAGTCAGGCACAGCAATGCCGAAACATGCAGCGAAATAAAATACATATTGTGAGTACGCTTACACGCAGGTTGTATTTTTTACCCCATCATGGCTCGACAGCCCCTAGTGCGCCAAGGCCTCGTCATTATTGAGGTTTCGCGATCACACCCACACCACACTTGGTAGGACCTCTCTGGACGAGTGATCGGCCCGTCGCAGAGACTTATACCCGACAACACACAACATTGACAAGAGGCACACATCTGTTCCGACGGGATTCGAACCCACAGTCCCAGATAGCGAGTGGCGGCAGACCCACGCCGTAGACCGCGCGGCCAATGGGATTGGTACAAGTTGTGTCAGGATGGGGAAATCTCTGACGTTGATCACAACATGACGCAAAAATACGTAACACGAAATGATTTAAAACAACACCAAAATATCTTTGTCGTGTATACGGGGTGATTCAGGAGGAAAAGTCAATATTTTGGGAGGTGACAGTGTCGGTCATTGTGAGAAAAAAAGTTCATACGAACGTGTGTCTAATTCTGAATGGGTGCCGAGATAAGAGCTGTTTGAAACTGGCGCGCACAGTTCTCCCCTTCCTCTGGATTTTTGGTTTTGGGGTTGGATGAAGAGCGAAGTTTTGGATGCTGCTGCACGCGTAAAGAAACATGATCAACTCAGACAGACAACACACAACAATCTTCGCACACGAGTTGTAAAGTGCATTGAGGTTGCGGGCGGGATTTTCGAACATTTATTGTGAACTGTAACAAATTTGTCGTTTACAGATAAAATTAAAATTAAAATTGAATTAACAACGCATAATTTCTATTTCTTATTAGCATTCACAATTCTTTTGTATTTGTAGATTCACACAGCTGTATCTCGGTAACCATTCAGAATTAGACGCACGTTCATATGAAATTTTTTTTCTCACACCGACTGATACTGTCACCTCCTAAAATGTTGACCTTTTCTCATTAATCACCCTGCATGTGTCTATTAAGGGGATTCGTGTCAGATCGTCAACGTGTTTCGATCATCCTCAGGAGGAATCGCTTTCTGTCAACATCTGATGTGTGGCTGGTTACGTGGATTAAAAACGACTGCATCCTGTTGATAAAAGTGGCTTCTTCTCACGATGACCACGAGGATGGTTGAAACATGCTGCGTATATGACGTGAATCTGATGTAACAAGTGGCGTTATGAATAGCAGTGTGCTCAAAGAACTCTTGGTATTGCATTGTGAATATTCCCGCGCCCATCCATTTAAACACAGTGAGGAGGGGAGTGTAGGACCTGGGAGGGGGAAGCAGCAGGAGGGTGGAGATAATTGCATACATTGTGAGATTCATAATTGGTACTCCTCGCCAGATATTGTTAGAGTGATCAAGTCAACGGGCATGTGGTGGGTGGGACATGTAGTACGCTTGAGAGTGAAGAGGAGATGGTGTGATAAAACTGATATGAAATAAATGCGGATGGAAGATGTGGAATGAATTCATGATGGGCCACATTTATGGGGCCAGGCGGCGAACTCTTTGAAGGGGGTAATGAACTAGCATGTTCCGTAAAATGCGGGCAAATTCTTGACAAGCTGAGCAGCCGTTATCGTCTCATGAAGGGCTCTGGGCCGTGGAGTTAAATCAGGACCGATGCCTTTGGGCTGTAATCTATCGTGGCAATCAGCTGAAAATGCTTATATTTTCTGTTTTTTATTTGTTTCGGCGTTTGACAAAGGTAAGAGGCACTTTTTGCGACTATGCGAACGCGCGTAAGAAGGGACTGAATGAAACAACTACGGATAAATTCAGTACACAATAGTAGGTCCTTATTCCCTCTTTGTACACAAGCGCGTTGTGTGGGCCGAACCATGAAAAGCTAGCGTAGTAATCATTGTTCAGTGTTCACGTAGTGTGTAGTGCGGATTAATTGATCGGGTTTGCATACGGCAAATTTACAGCGTCATCTGCACAATTAATAACGGTTTGATTTTGAGCATCAGTTGACATGCCGCTGTTGAAGTTACGATTTTTATTATGTGTTGGATTTGAGTTGCCACTGCGTTGACATGTATTTGTAGTTTATTAAATGGCGGTGTGTTTATATATAAAATCGTTGAATGAATCGATGACTGAACAGTGAATTGAAAAGACGCGAGAGTAAGCGTGATGGCCTCATTTAAGGTTCTATCCCAGAATTTGCTTGGAGGGACTGAAGAAAATCACGAAAAACTTCCGTGAGTGTAGCCCATATCTAGCTTTGCGTTTCTGTCGGCACCTACCTACGTATCTACGCTGCGTAACATCCCAGATGAGTGAAGATCTCATATGCAACGCAACGGAAGCTTGAAATTATGAATTACCGTCAGTCTTGTCATTTTCCAGGCCTCGAATTTATACAGCTACCTGAAGGAGCAGAGGACTTTTCTTCTCATGGGCGAGGAGATTGTTGAATTCTCAAAATAGTCTGCTTCTTGGAAAATTGTATTGGAACGGATGACTGGCAGTGTCGTTACGCCCGAGGTGGATGCGCTTACGTATGTCGTACTAAGCAAGGCAGAAAAACACGTGCGGTGAGGGAAATTAGTTGGTACCACAGAATGTGCAACGTTATAAACAAGGTGTCGCACAAGCCGAGGTCGTTATAACCGAGTTCAACCGTGGTGTTACAAACGCCATGGAAGATGAGGACTATCCGTATTTCTAAATTTTCAGACGCCGTGTGCTGAGGAGTGTATGTGTTTCGTCGTACAGTTTTGGTTGAGGAGAGTCACATCTCCTGAGATGTGACGCCGTGTCGACTGGTAAATAGCTTCTGACTCCAAGGAGCGCACTTCGTTCATCTGGAATACTTGATCGTGACGTTGAAGGCACTAGTACGATTTGTCGAAACGTTGATACCTATTTACCAATCAACACGGCGTAACATGCCAGATTTGAATCTTCGTTTATATTATTAATTGCCGTGCATTAAATTAATGTTTGGTAAATCTAAGACCAACCAAATGCACAATTTTCAGTTAGTTTATTTATTTTATTTTATGTACCCTCCGACATGTTTCGGCGAGCTGTCATTTTCAAGGAGAAATACATCACTCTTATTATATAAAACTCGTAATATGTTAACATTATAAGAAGGCATTAAGAGCAGCATGAACAGCACGCCTTAAGAGTTTGATATAATGAAATTGACATATTCCTTCTTGCAAGGGCACACCCAAAATTTTTCCTTGGGGGGGTGGGGGGGCTGACCCTGGGGCTATATATACCTTATGTTTGATTTTAAAAATTATTCTATAAAAATCGTGTACCACATAACACTGTCTGCAACTGCATTTATATACCTACGAATATAACTACATGTTCCATGACTCAACCACAGTGTCCTGTCTACTTTTTTTTAAATTTTATTCATTTATTTTCCAAAATTCTCATGTACTAGTCATCAGCCGACTTCAGCGGCTGATTTCAGATGAAGGGGAATTCACGTAAAACTTTTTGATATCATAATATTTACAAAATCTGTGTTTATTAACTTTGTTTTGAGGTGGGGGGGGGGGGGAGTTTGGTAGGGGCTGCAGCCCGGCAGCCCCCCACCGTGTGCGCCCTTGCCTCCTTGAAAATGGCAGCTCGCCGAAACGTGTCGGAGGAGAAATAAATTAAAATAAATAAACTAATTGAAAATTGTGCATTTGGTTGGTCTCGTTTACCAAATTCGAATCTTCTTCTACGTCGCTGTGAGAGACTTATCTCGCACCCTTGTGTTGGTACTACTGACACGAAGACAGACCACGTCATGGAACTTATATGAAAATAAGCGGATCTGTAAATTCGACCACCCCAATTTTTAAGTGACTTAGTTGTGTTATTCTACCCTCATAATGCGCTGGAAACAAAACAGTCTGGTTACTGTGCTGTAACACAATTCAAAACCGATCAGGCCTTTAATAATGCTGTGAATGATTGCCGACAATGTTGAAAGGTTTATCCGATTATTGTCTAGTGCAGTTTTGTATCCCGTGTGGGGGAATTTCACTCCTGACCGCTTTCATTCATAATTGTTGAGAGCGTGTAACACTGGCCGGACCGGGCTTGTCGTTTCGCTTTGCTCTCATATTTCATTGTGTTCCGATTCGCAATTGTTCAAAGCTATTGTTTCGTTTGTTGTAGTTGCCAGGACTGGCTACTGTTTCAGCTCCAGTGAAACTCGGTTGTTGTTTATGAGTTCCCAGATTCCGCTTCAAGTGAGCGACTGCAGTGCAATTATCTGCCGTGCTGCGTTCGGTTTCAAATATCACTTCGATATTGATATCCCAGAACACAAAATCACTTGATGTGTAAAGAACTTTCAGGTATAGCAGCTGGTACGAATCTCCGAACTTCGCGTCTGGCGAGTAGTTACTGGGGCGCAGGAGTGTGCGGTGGAGTACTACGGATCTGCTGGTGTACACAGAAATGCATGCTTAGCTCGTGGCAGTTAACTACAGCGTGTCTGGCCCGATCGTTTCAGATACGGCCGTATTTACCGTTTCTAGTCGACATGCAAAAAAAAAAAAAAAAACTCGCAGGTTTGCGCTGATTGCTATATCAAAACTTGTATAGCAATATACAGTTCGGTCACATTATTCAGGAAAGAATGAAAGGAGTGCCACCAGACGGGCGAAAATTTATAACGCTCTGAAGTTGCTGTGTTGAACTCTGTATTATTCAGTTCATAGAGAGTGTCTTCCCTTCCGTAATTTTTAGCGTAATTGGTACCGCGGACAGTTTTTTTTTGCGTTTTCGCGACAGGAACTGGTATAAATATGGCTGTTAACTTGACCATATCTTCGTCTCTGCGCATCCAGAAACTGTAGAATCAACAAAATTTATGGACACCATGCGTAAAGTCTAACAAAAATAACGGACACTTTTACATGAATATCTGGTCGCGTTTCTTCGCCTCTCTCGGAATATAACTTCCGAATGAACAGTGTGCAGAAAAACAATGGACGCATTTTTGGCCCAGTACACTCGTCTGTACGTCTTACGTTAGACTTGATGACTTCTGCTCTGAACTGCTGTGAATTCTGATGTCTGATATGTTTCTGTTTCTTTTTATAGTCAACGAGCTTATTTACTGTCGTTCTCCTGAGAATTTGTATGTATGGAGCTCGTGGTTTCGTTTTATGTAATTTGAACCTTAATCACACGTCAGCTTTGCGCTTGTCTCTCACACCAGGATGTAGTTTACTCTTGTAATTTCCGTTTCGTCGTCTGACAGGTGGAAATGCAGTATTTTCTTATGACTAGAACGCTACTAACATTCCACTTTGCCCCCTCTTGATACGGCTAACCGCGCAGAGGAAGGTAGAGAAGCAGTAAATTCTTCCAACTTGCGGAGCCATTTTCGTGCTTGCTGTACTGTAGGTGCTGGAATCTGAGAGTGGCGTATATTGTGGTACTGTGCGTCACGTTATCAGAATGTTGGCGATTAGGTGTAGAATCAGACCTTCAAACCCACGTTCACTAATCCTTCTCTTGAAGTAATCAGATGGACATCAAAAGAAGACAGTAATAGAAATATCGCCGATCCCAGTGGCCCTGCGGTCTAAGGCTACGTTTGCAGCAGCTCGATTGCTGGGATCGCGGGTTCGAATCCCACTGATGACATGGATATTCGTCTGTTGTGTGTGTTGTGTGGGTAGCGGCCTCTGCGACGAGCCGATCACTCGTTCGGAGGAGTCCTAACGGGGGCGCGCGGCTATTTGTGTGTTTATGTGTGTTTATCTGTTAGTGTGTGATGTTCGAACCTCAACAGTGCAGCGACCTACGCCCTATATATCCTGTTGCGCAACAGAAAGGAAGGGAAACAAATACTAAAGTAAAACAGTAGCCCATCTATTACTGTGCGTTCCCTTCCGTTCCGGCCTGGTGCTGGGATGGTTGTGGTTTCCTTATATCCTACTAACAGCGGTACAATCAATGCGCATTTTCTGTCACGCTCAATTGTAGTGCTGTCGGTACGATACGGGAGGATGCAAACTACCTCCAGGACGAAATTTTCGTTTTTTTTTTGCCATCGATTATACAAAGTGTTATTGAATTTCGTAATCTGTGTATGTGACCTGGGTGACTGGAAGTACGCGGAGAGAAGTAACGAATGCCCGTGCACCCAGAAACGCATGCAGGACGTCGTATGAAGTTGTCGTTACAATAGTCCGTACTTAATGGAAATTGACATGGATCCTCGATTTTTTCGTGAAGTTCTGTGACATAACATTTTCATTCAATACTTCTCGAATATTTGTTTTTTCTTAGATTCGTAGTAATCACACGTGTCATAGAAAATTAAATTAAGTGTTTATGGACATACACACAGTTTACACGATCTTGAAGATTACTATCTTCTGGGATGTGACGCCGTATAGTGTGGTAGGAATGTACCCACGTTCCAGAGGACGCTTCTGCGTTCATTATTAGGGTGATGGAGGCAGCATGTTTCTGTGGAATGTCGATAAATTTATACAATACTACACGGGGTCATATACTACAAGACTAATTTTCGTAATCACCACCACGAGAACTGAAATCTCACGAGATTTTAATCGAGAATCTCAAGGTAAGAGATGGTAGGATGATATTGGCATTGATATTAAGGAAACAGCATGTGAGACGGTGCTGTGTTAGAGCCAGAGCCTAGAGCCTAGAGCACGGTAATAGGGCTCGATAAGCTGAGAGAATTTTTTGGCCCGTTGAGCAATTTGTATTTTCAAGAACAACAGCTGGATGGAGTTCGGTTGTAAATAGATAAAATTAACAAAACTAACATGAGTTCCATACCCACGGCCGAAACATAGCACTCCTGATCGTACTTGGTGACTTCCATAACCTTTAGCCCGTATGTGGCTGGCAGTGTAAACTGGCCTGGAGGTGCTGCCATTCAGTTGAAAACGCATGCCATAGCTCTCATGCCATTTCGGCTGTGTTCACGTATTGCTTTTAACCAGTATTATTTTTCAAACTTTTGTTGCTACGGTACCACCCTTTTTGTTCTGACAACTTGACGGCTGCCCAGACCAACAAAAGCGTATACGAAAAATTTAATTGTGTGTGGGGTGGGGAGGTGGGAACACATTTGTGTTAATATAAAATCAAAGGAAAGTATAGTCGACGGCAGGTGTGGCGCAGTCGAACCGAGTTACTTGGTTTGAAATGAACTTTATAGTGACTCGTTTGGTTTTCGAACTGTAATTTCAAAACATTCGTTGGGCTGTCCTATTTTGAACCCTGCGGTTGTTTTTGTAATATTGGAGCATTTAAGCTTGGTTTCTCGCCGTAAAGGAAGGAGGGCAGGGGATGTTAAAACAGGGCACTGCGGAGAAGTATGATAACAGGGGCCGGGAGAGAGTTATGTAATGAGGAATTTAATCATTTGTAGTAATCTCCAAGCACAAAACATTGTTAGTGTGCGCGGAACAAGGAAGATACCATGGGCTAAGCACGTACCACGCACGAGAACGTTAATGTGCTTACAAAATTTTATGTTATTTGTACCGTTCATATTGTCGTAATTATTACACCAACCAACTTACGCACTGGATAAAACATTCGTGAGCTATTCTAAAACTGCTACATGTTTTCGCACCGATGTGCCATCATCAGGGAGTGGTTCAGTACAAAGGAATGTAGGCCCAACAGGCTGATCTAGTTATTGTGTGGCCCTTACAGGGCTGATCAATCATGTAGGAGTTTTGTAATAGCTAATGACTGTGTCTTATCTAGTGCGTAAGTTGGCTGGTGTAATAATGCCTGCAAATGTTCGTTCGGAAAACGCGAATAGACAAGGGCTCTTGGATGGCCTAGGAATAGCTGGGAATGTTACATTGAAATTTATCTTGAAGAAACAGGTTGCGGGTTTGTGGATTGGTTGCATAGTAATCGACATGGGTACCAATGGTGGGCTTTTGTAAATGGGGTTATGAACCGGGGAATTTTCTTAGTACTTAAGAAACTGTGTAATGTGTTTCTTTGGTCGGTTTGTATGTACTTGTATAAGAATGAACGAATGGATTGCGCTCAGTTTGTTGTCACAGTTTTGTTCCATGAGTGGCGGTGGATACTAAGTTCCCATGAGTACTGTTTTTTACGCAAATGCAGTATGTTTAACAAGGTTTAGTTATTAGGATTTTAACTGATCTGTTCTACAAATGTCATTGCGATAGCTTGCATGTTTGTTTGGCTTATGTAGTGGATGAGTATGGTGAATGTAGTGTAGAGCTGAGTACAGTGAGTGCAGTTTTAATTAACTTTTTAGGTACCCTGCGGTTGGTATGGTAATTACTTCCGTACAGAGAACGAACTTCGTTTCCATGTGTGCATACTTTGAACGCTGTGACGTTTACACGCGTTTGCGGTAATAAAATTACACCCTTTTGGACACTCATTTGTAGAAAAATTGTATCTTAGCATTCCGTTATGGTTATAACAATCTGTGCGTATTAAGATAGCCGTCTGCACACGAATAGTTTTTATTCTACGTTCATTCCATTGATTTCACATTTTTGGCGACATGTTGGAGCTGAATAAGCCATCATCGCGGCCGCGCACATTCTTTGAGTATTACACTCGCATACGTGTCGTACGAGCTCTTGTCTAAATTACTGTTATTTTGATTATTTATTGTTCTGTGTAAATGTGTTAAGTAGTATCATGTTATGCAAAATGTGAGGAAGACAGTGGTTCTGGCGGCATTGCCGCATGGCAATAGCGCGATGCCTTCTGACGGTATGCCGTAGTGGAATAACGTGATGTGACTGCAGTTTGGTGCCTTCTGGCGGCATGCCGTAGTGGAGTAACGGCATGCGGCTGCAGTGTGATGCCTTCTGGCGGCATGCCGTAGTGGAATAATGTGATGTGGCTGCAGTTTGGTGCCTTTTGGCGGCATGCCGTAGTGGAATAACGTGATGTGGCTGCAGTGTGGTGCAGTTTGGTGCCTTTTAGCGGCATGCCGTAGTGGAATAACGTGATGTGGCTGCAGTGTGATGCCTTCTGGCGGCATGCCGTAGTGGAATAACATGATGTGGCTGCAGTGTGATGCCTTCTGGCGGCATGCCGTAGGGGAATAACGTGATGTGGCTGCAGTTTGGTGCCTTTTGGCGGCATGCCGTAGTGGAATAACGCGATGTGGCTGCAGTTTGGTGTATTCTGGCGGCATGTCGTAGTGGAATAACGTCATGCAGCTGCAGTTTGATGCCTTCTGGCGGCATGCCGTAGTGGAATAACGTGATGTGGCTGCAGTTTGGTGCCTTCTGGCGGCATGCCATAGTGGAATAACGTGATGTGGCTGCAGTTTGGTGCCTTCTGGCGGCATGCCATAGTGGAATAACGCGATGTGGCTGCTGTTTGGTATCTTCTGTAGATGGGCGAGCGCTTGTTGTAACTAATAGGTTCTACCTTCACACGAAGAAGCCACTTGCAGTGTTAGGTTTTATACGCCAGAATGGAGCACGTTTGGAAGGCTGTTTGCTTTAATGGCGTCGAATTTATTTTGTTTACAGTGGGGTGTAATGTAATTGTGTAGCCATTTTTATAAGACGCTATCCATTGTCTGCACATTAATGCGTAAAATTGTAATTGTAATTTTTAATTCTAAATTTTGCCTCGAAATTCGAGTTAATTTAAATTTCGAAACAGGCAATTTAGAATTGCAAAACCTAAATCACTGATGGTGTATTTCATAAGAATATATTCCAACAGTGGAATTTATGAATCACGTGGAAAAACTGTCGGCTACCCATAGAACTGGTTCGTTCGCTACTTCCATTTGTGCTGTGTCTTTCGTTAAATTTATTTTCTCATTCTTTGGGCTGATGGACATATCGAAATACTGCCCACTTGAGATAAATTAATTGGGGCATTGCACCGGACTGAGGGGCATCAGGCATTACTTCACATGTGGGGTGGCTCGGTCTACAGTGGCTTGCCCTTTTTCAACAGTAAAAGCACCCTTTCCTATAGACAGTGAATATTGTCTTTGTACCGATGTACGTCATTGTACCCCCTCCCCTAATAGGTGTTCGTAAAATACCCGAACCGAATCTTTAAAGGCAGATAGATTATTCTATGTGCGACATGCTATAACGTTACAAAGACTGCGTTTTGTGCGCGGTTTGTTTTTTATGTGTCAGATATGATTCTGAGAGTAAACAGTGATTATTTTCGTAAACAGCATTAACCGGTCGATCTTCGTAATGGAGATACGCTTTTCTGTGGGTGTAGGACTGATTTTTCGTTTTACTTTATGCTTCGAAGTACCAGTGAAACATTGTCAGGTCACTTCACATCCGTCGTATTAATGTGTCACTATTAACAGAGACAACCTGGAGAAAGTATTGAGGTGGCTTTACAAGTATTTCAGTTTAGTGTTACTTGGTTTTTACTTCAAGATGTCAGTGCTTCAAATACATAACATCGAATGGTAGGATGGTTAATGGCTGGTGAATTGGAAAGGTTGTGGAAGGAAGGTGCTGCGGCGTTCACTGTCCCAGCATTTGCATGTAAGGACTGATGAATACTACCATGGAGGTCAATAGCCTGTCTTCGGAGCTTATCTGTGATCGCATCTTATGCATCGTACATATTCTTTCCAATCTTCATGATATTTCCTCACTCCTGCTGACATATTCTCAGTTTGCACTGGGTCTCTTATTCTTAAATTTTACTATTCACTGTTGTGAAGTTACTCTGGGCACTGGCGTAAGAAATCTGATATGTGCAGCTCCAGAGTTTATGTAGAAACAAATTAGAAGTTCGGTCTGAGGGACCCTGTTTTCATTCTGAAGTCAGTATAACGCAGTCTGAAGCCCTGTAGGCACTGCCTTACCTTTCAAATCAATACGGTACAGTGGAGTGTGTAAAACAGAAACCTACAAGACGACCTGTGGGGAGGAAAAAGTGTTTCTTCTTTGAAGAATGACCGGGGTGGAGGATGATGAGGCGTTAGTTTGTGCGCTCCCTCGGTATCAGGTGAGGGGTGAAGGGAGAATCACGCGAGGTTGTGCGTCTCTTTTCGGGAGACTGACAAAATAAGGCCAGGGCAAGCAATTTTAAGGCAGAATGAAAGAGTGATGTTTCTCTAAAGGTCGTTCGCAATGGAGGTCTGCATTATCTGGCTGTGCTAAGAACGGTAGGACGTTTCTTTTGGGATTGAGGGTCTGACGGCAGTGAATATGAAGATCGCGTTCTTCTCGGAAATGACGTCATGTAGTGTGGTAGAATATTCTTCTCTGAAGATTGAGGAAGCATGTTCCTCCGAAACGTCGGTAGTTTTTAAACTAGACACGACATCGCATTACAGCACATCGTACTTTTTACTTCCTTAACCTTTTAAAGCCTAGCGGTAACTTTACGTACGACCAGGTTTAACATTAAAAAATTCTACGCGGTGCCCACATTGCGTTTATGTGTTTTGTACGGATCTCAGAACAAACAGCAACTTTTGCCTTATAAAACATTAAGAGACTGGTTTTTGTAATCGAAGTGGAGAGTGTTTACAGTGCGGTACTTACTGAGTCCTTATATAAAACAGATGCACTTCGTCTTTAAAGGGTTAAACAGAAATATTATTTTGAATGTCGTGCATCCTTTTGGACAAGGGGCAATGGAAAATGCCCAGAAGAGTAGTTATGCTTATTTCAGACTTTCTCTGTGACCAGGCAAGT
Source organism: Coptotermes formosanus (assembly GCA_013340265.1). NCBI lineage: Eukaryota > Metazoa > Arthropoda > Insecta > Blattodea > Rhinotermitidae > Coptotermes > Coptotermes formosanus. The sequence goes on from BLKM01000454.1 coordinate 2,335,182, forward strand.
GCCGTGTCAGAGTTCAAGCCCTTCCGCTTAGAGGCCTAGGGTGTTATAATGCGCTGCCAGTCGAGGCTATCTCACGCCACAGGGGACGGTTATACATCATTGTGCAACAATGGTGGAATGCTGATTACCGCCGGTGGGCCGAAGCAACTAGGAGAGAAACCTGCTCGAATGTCACAGCGTCAACCATGAATCTCATATGACGTCGCCGGGGATGGATCTTTGTTCTCCGCAGTCAGAAGCCACTGTCTAGCTGCCAAAGTTACGGCAGGTCATGTTCTAACTTCTACAGTAATAACTGCAATAATTCATATCGCCGGACATATTTAATCGTATGATAAGGACCGCGTAATATGAAACCAAGTAAGGAAACTTACCATTCATGAAGGAATTTAGAAACCCGATAATTGATATGGAAAGAGAATTGCGATATTGTATGGCAGGTAAATTACTGAGCTGCACGCAAGGTGTCTGCCTTGTAATGTTGAACTGGTTATTCGTATGTTAATTTGATAATGTATCAGTCCTTGCTCCTTTTGTTAGCTTTTGTAAAATAAACTGAATAGTCCGGGCGGAAGGTGAGTGGCTGGCATCAGCAGTGAGTTACGGTAAATCCTACAAATGACGGGGTGGCACCGATGCTTTCTGGAGAGTACAGCTGGCTTCATTAGAATATACTACGAAAGAAACCCCGCTGTGAGTACATCTGTGGAGAACCGTTAGAACTACCTGTGGAACACACATCTAATTTGTTGGTGAACGTAGTGTCGTACTACTAGATTATATGTGCCACGGAAACTTTGTTGTTTTACACGGCGCTAGGAGAACATGCGTATATAGCTCTGGGTTGGAGTAAAACTTTCCATTCGTCTGTCAGAGTACAAATGTGTTCTGCAATGCGTACATTTTAAATACAGTGTTCTCTTGATTATCCGGGCTAATTGTGGGGGAGGGGCGCACGGATAATTGAGAAACTCGGGTAACTCAAGGCGTGTACTTTATTGAGCCACGAACGAAAAATAAAATAGTGATTCATGTATTAGGTACATAATACATGCATGTAAACTAAATTAAAATAACCGTCAATTCACACCTAAAATTTATTGTCAGTACTTATTCATTACAACATGTTTTGGGCTGACTGGGTCGTCTTCAGGTTATACAAACAAGGCAGGCAATGTTCGTATAAACTAACATTGAGGCGCGTTCGCTTAACATTTGTTGCCGTGGAAGAGCAGTAAGTATTACATATTCTGAGTGTGTGTCAGTAGACTTAGTTATCCAGCATGCAATGCGCATGCGCCGTATTTATCATCTGTGGCCTATCTGGCTCTACCATATTTTTCCACATTATCTCATAAACGGCAGATTTCTGGAAAAAGTTACCCAACCTAAAATGCGTGTTTTGATTTTCTCTACAACTTCTTGTGAGACATTTCTCATTCTGGGAAGAATTGAGCGAGGTGCTATCATACATGTGCGTAGGCCTTCATGTAAAGTACGTGTTCTTCTTGTCAGATTTTAATAAAACTTGGATTTTCTCGACATATTTTCCAAAAGTAATCAAATATAAAATTTTGTGAAAATTCGGTCAGTGGGGGACGATTTGTTCCATGCGGACGGTAAGACGGACGGACGGACGAACAGACAGACAGACAGACAGACGGACGGACAAACATGACGAAGTTAGTGGTTGCTTTTCGCAATTTTGCGTACGCGCTTGAAAGTATACAGAATACTTTGGAGGTTAATTGCAAAATTAAATTTTATAAAAGTAAACGAGTTCTTATTCTTACATAAAATATAAAAATTTGTCACGTTTATTTTGTTTTGAAGTTGCTATATTGTAGTTTGCAAGGATATTGCCTTTAAAGTTCTAGCTTTTACCTAATTTAAGGTTGTTTTATGTTGAGTATGTAATTATAGTGCATAACTTTCCTTCTGGAAAGTTTTGTATAGTAGTTCTCTGGTTGTAAGTTATTCTTTCCTGGAATGTAGACTGATTGAAGGTTTCAGTATTGTAGAATATTTGTAGATCGCGTTTGTAATTTATAGGTTAAGAACTTGTTTCAAAGATCAACCTGGAAATTGAAATAAAAGAATAGAGGAATGCGACAGGAAGTGATAGAGAAATGGTAGGATAATAATTAAGTAAAATGTGAAGATTCTTACAGTTTTTTAATAATTATTGTGTTCATATTAGTGACTTGACTGTGATCTAATCAAAACACTAACTCAAATATTAATTCAGAGCGAGAGATAGATACAGAAATTTTTATGTTTCTTATGCTAAGGATAGGAGTATAGTCAGAACGTAACGCTTTATAGATGGGTAGGTACATGTGCGTGGAAGGTTTTGTGTTATGTTGAAACTGGTAGATTGCTGAGTACTGAGAAATCACGTTATGTCCCACCTTCGTCGTTAGTCATTAGCAGGTTACTGCGGTTCACAGGTAATCTGCAGTCCGGATAATCCGCTTACGGATAATAGAGAGTAAACTGTACATTCTGTCTTTCTGTACTTCATTGGTATTTGTGTTTATAAAGCGCAGTGTAGGTGCTAGGATACTCTGTGGACGACCGGAGAATGCAAATTCGATTCCTGCCGGTGGCAGACACCCAGGTCCGCTCTGAGACCCGCAGAGCGGAGGGAGGCTGATTGATTACTCATTGCATACAGTGCTGAATATTGAGAAATGGTTTGGCTAAAGCTTTACTCTACATCGCCCTTAAGTAATTAAGCGTATGGACAACTTCACGTTTATATGTTTGTTGTAGATACAAGCAGGGCTGTGGAGTCGGAGTCGGAGTCGGAAGGAATTTTAGGTGGAGTCGGAGTAGGAATCAGTAAAAGTGTACCGACTCCGACTCCGACTCCGATCTCAATCTAAAATCTTATCTAGATACTCCAAATCCACAGCCCTGATAGCTACAGTAACCATTGGACCTATACTTAAATATAGGTTATAAGTCTAAAAAGTAGTCTGATAATTTACGTGGTGGTGATGAACCGTTTTGTAGGTTTACCATTATTAATACATATTGAGCTTTTATGAAGCAGTCGGAGTCGGAGCTTTTGTGTACCGACTCCACAGCCCTGGATACAAGTGTGTTGTTGAGCTAATCAGTGGCAGATGGTGTCATGCACTGACGGATTCTCCTGTAGTATAGGCTTATGTTATGTCTGTTTTTTTGTCGAAAAAACTATTCAGGCAAATATGAGCGTGATTAATATCATTATCATCATGAGCTGTGAAGTACTAGGCGTAGTGCCTCTTCTTTATCCCTCGAGATGGAGCTGGTCCTTCCATCTTTTCCTTGGGCATCCCACGCTTCTCTTCCCCTTTGGCCTATATTTCAGTGCCTGTTTGGGCATCCTGTCTCTGTCCATCCTCTCTACATGTTGTAGCCGCTCTCGTTGGTACTGTTTTATTTCCAGAAGTGTTCTGCACTCCAAGTTTCTCCCTCACGGATTGATTTCTTTCCCTGTCTAACTTAGTAATTCCTAGCAAATGCCTTAAAAATTTCATTTGTGCTGCTTCCAGTCTTTGCTCATCTCGTTTCTTCAGCATCCAGGCTTCACTACCGAACTTTAAGGCTGCTTTCGCTGTGATATATTAGCGTGATTAATAATTTCTACCGTATTAATATTTGTTGTGTGGGAAAATGCTTTTGGGCAAGTAGTGTATCATTTTTTAGTCCAGCTACACACACACACACATATATATATATATATATATATATATATATATATATATATATAACGCTCTGCAAAAGCACATAAAATATGCATTTTCTGTTGATGTTTAGTTACAGAATAACAGAATAAGGAGTTACGACTCACTATGACTGCTGTAAGACAGAGTACGCTTACGGCCTTTTATTAAGTGTATTCGCAAAATTACGAAAAGCGACTATCAGCTGCGTCATGTTTGTGTGTCTGTCTGCATGGAACAACTCGGCTGCCACTGGACAGATTTTCATGAACTTCGATATTTGATTATTCTTCGAAAATCTGTCGACAAAATTCAAATTTGATTAAAATCTGGCATGAATAACGGGTACTTCACGTGAAGAGCTACGTACATTTATGATAATATCTCACCGAAGTCTCCGTAGAATGAGAAATGTCTCGGACAGAAGTTGTAGAGAAACTCAAAACACATTTTATGTTCAATAACTTTTTTCCGAAAATCGTGCCCTTTATACGATAATGTGGAAAAATATGGTACAGCCAGACGGGCCACAGGTGACAATATAATACGGCGCATGCGCATTGCATGCTGGATAACTAAGGCTGCAGACGCACACTCAGAATGTGTAGTAGGCCTACTTATTGTCATTTTGCGGCAACAATGGTTACGCGAACGCGCTTCAGTGTTATACGTACATTGACTTTTTGTTTTCAGAATAAGGCCTGATTTTACAATTTTTGGACTCTGCTAGTCGCAAAGTGTGAATAACACAAGAGTATGGAAAGGTAATGTACTGTTTATAATAACGGATCTGTACAACACTGCCATTATATGCATTTTATTCTCTGGCTGCCGTGTAAGGGGAACTCATGGCAGCCAACATCCATCAAAAACTGTTGATACTTGCATTATCACGTGACAGCCAAAAAATAAATGCGACTTGATAGTTCTTATTCTTGCGCTTCTTTGCCATTAGCCAGTGGATCATCGATTTTGTATAAGGTGACATGTCATTTGGTTATTTTAGTTCAGTGCCACAGTGTCGGCTAACCTGATAGGAACTGTGATTCATGATTAATTGCAAACTTGTCTGGCCTGGAGACGTGCTCTTTATATTCAAAACTGCTTGTGTCACTTTGATTCTTTACGGATCCTGGCATTGTGGCGGTTAAGAGGTGGGAGATAATGGGTTCGTAGCTCAGTTTTTTTTTGAAGTGCCTAAAATACGCCAGGCCGCTTCATTCTGCTTTCTTTCCAGTTCAGCGTTTATAACCATCTTGTTGTTCGGCGATGTAAAACTCAGGGGGTTCATAAGGCGTCGTTCAGTCGAAATAGACGAAGTCTTTTTGTTTTGTAAGTTTAGAATTCATCCGTTTGTGCAGTCTTATGGGCTCAGCCGATCAGCTTAGAGGTTTGAATAAGATTCGAATTTACCCCGTACCAGTTCAGGATTCGTCGTTATGGATTTCAGAAATTGTGTATAGCAGTTGTTAACCCTGCACGAGCATTTGTGTCGTGTTCGTAAAAGTTGGCAGTCAATTTTGTCGAGGTGCATAGATGACTGGTTACTGTTCGTTTTTGAGATAGTAAAATTAGCATTTATTTGCCACATGTAGGTGTTGGAGGGTGAAGTTTATGTGAATAATATTTAAAGGTCACCAGTTAAAATTAAAAAAAATATGTATATATAAAACGCTGGTGAAATGAGTTGTAGTGTATGGAATGAAACATGGCTTATGACAGAGATGGATATGAAAAGACGGAACACACGGGGAAGGCAAATATTACGGAGGATATATGGACCGGTGGTAGAACAAGGAATAGGGGAGTAAGATCTAATCAGGAATAGCGGGAGCTGTGTAAATATTTAGACATAGTAACAGACATTAAAAAGAAAATATTGAAATGGAGAGGACATCTTGTAAGGATGGATGATGGAAGGGTAGTTAAGAAATTTTTGAGAAAAAACCGGAGGGAAGAAGAAGAATGGGAAGACCTAGATTGAGATGGTTGGAAGATGTTGAAAAGTATCAACGGGAGATGAAAGTTAAAGTATGGCGACAGAAGGCAGTGGACAGAGCAGAGTGGGCGTTTGTGACTACGGATACCAAGGAGATCAGAGGCCAGTGGGGCCAAGGAGTGAGTGAATATTTAAAGATTCTGTTCGGACGTCCAAGAAAACTCCTTATAAATCCGTTACAACAGTTGCGGAAAAGTAGTCGCCGTTAGGAAGTCCAAACGCATGAACACACACCGTGGAACTGTGGGAGGTTACTGAACAGCCTGAGATGTCTCCAGCCACATAGATTGAAATTGCCGGAAAACCGGCCCTGGCTGTATTTTCTGAAAGCTAGAGATGTGACTCACTTCGGAGTTCGAACATGACACACAGGTCAGAGTTAGGAAGGAGAGGGAAAGGTACGAAAAGGATAAAGCAAAGGAAGAAAGGGGACAAGGGACAAAGAGACAGTTACGCGTTGAATTTAAACCGGTCTTTTGCATTCGTAGGATTTATTATGCCAGTTACTCAGAGTTCGAGTGGGCTATCTCGAAGACATTTCTTGCTGTGGTATGTGGTATCACGAGTGTTTGTGAAGTTACCGCCATGTAGTAAAAATATTTTAAAAATAGAAAATGTGTATCCGCCTAGTGCCAGAACTCGATGATAATGGTGATGGTATTGTGTTTTGATACGAATGGGACGACGAACATCATTCGTCAGAATCATGCAATCTTGTGCATTACGAGTGACAATTGAAAGGAACTGGCAGTTCAGAGTAAATGGATTTTTTTTTTATTTTCATGCCCATGAGCAGTGAGGCAATGTACCGAGAATTATGTGACATTATTTGGATGTCGCTCCCACGTTTCGCTGACAGCGCTGCCTCCTACGTATGTCACTATTTACGACTTTGCAGTGAGAAAACGTAGCCCACTTTTACCGTTACTAGCCCGTAGTACCAGTTTAGAAGTTACGACTACAACGAATTTAATGAACGAGTTTCAGCCCCGCCGGTCCTTTCCAGCTTTAATTTTAACTTTACAGTACCTTAGCTGGACTTGACTTCCTACAGACGAGGAATATCTTCGTAAGATTCTAGGCCTGTTCTGCATCTCCTGCACTTCAGTAGCTTTTGACTAACTGAAGGCGTTACGTAGCGTAGCTTTTATAACATAGTTTCCCTGTTTACCCGTTCCCTGTTTGTGGATGTGCTTTTGAACAATTTGTAGACCAATAAAAATCTAGCTGATTTCAAAACTTGTTAACAGTTGATCGTTAATTCGGGAAAGCATTGTCCACGTCACTGCTGCAACACCAACCGGGATAGCAGAGTCTGTAGTGACTAGGCTGCTGTATGGAGGGCGGAGAAATCCTGGTTCGCTACCCGGCAGCTTCAAGAAAATTTTCGTCTGTAAAGACGATATATTGTTTTAGTACAACACGTATACGTGTAGGTGGCCAGTTCTACTTCATTCTTATTGACTGAAGACACAATGGAATATCCAAATTAACGAGGGATTTTTCGTTTTTCCAAACCATCCATTCGGGCTCTGGGGGCCATTCTCGCCTCCTCTTCAGTGGTACAGGTGATTTTGCCCCGGAGTAAAGCGGCCAGGGCATGAAGCTGGCCACCCACCTTCATCTGCTGCCGAGGTTAAGCGTAAGTGGAAGTGTACTGCTACTCTTCCGTATGGCTTCATGACGTGCACAGGGACTCCTTGACATGTACTTTACCTGTACCTCTAACTTTAACACTAACCGCATCGAGTTTGACTCACGCAGATGCAGTTTAGTCAACCGAACGTCACAGTCGCGTTCTTCGTATTCGGGAGATCCCGGTCCGAAGACTCTATTGCGACTAATGGTGTTTGTTATTTTCATCAGTTCCTTCAGGAACGTACTGGGCTGGTACCTCAAATCAGCTGACGGCTGTTTCCTTCAACAAAAGAACCGATTTCTCTTTTAGCAGACTTTTTGAAATCTGATAAAGTCTTTTATGCTGTTGTAAAGTTCAGTTCCGACCGTGTAAACGTTGATGGTTATGTGTCCATTGCAGTCGAAAGTACGCGTTTACCTGACTGAAATCACCCGTACCCATTGCACGGATGATGGGTGGGCATGTGATTGACTTAAGACGTTCGTATAATGAGTCGGCTACCGGTTGTACAAGCAAGGAATCGAGGTTCCATTTCTAACAATGTCAAGATAGTTCTCTCTCTCTCTTGTCACGCCTGCGTCGGTTGTGGGGTCCACCAGCCTCGCATACAATGGGTACCTGAATCTCCTTCCCCGGCGTAAAGCGACCGGAGCGTGAAGTTGACCACTCACCACCTAGTGCCAAGTTTGAGAATGTATGGAGCTATACTGCCACTCCCCACGTGCCTTCATGGCGTGATGTGGATTTAGTATGTTTTATATAAGTCACGAAATACCGTAGTAGACAGAGATCTGTGAAGGTATAGAAGCATAAGAAATTCACATAAGTGGCATTTTAAAGGGAATTGAACTGCATTATTTAAATAGGAGAACCCGTGAAGTAACTGATATTGAAAGTTTATAAAATTAAGGATACCGTACAACCCAATTAAGAGTACAATTAACTACACATCATGAAGCAAACCTGACGTTTTGCTAATATGGCACGTTTTGCTTTGATTTCAATTCATCGTCTTGTTGTGAATGTAGTACACTGATATACACTTTCACGTATTATGTATTGTCTAAAATGGAGTCTGAAGACATGTAGCCGTAACATGTAACCCGTGTACGAGTATGTAGATACTCGTGCGTATATTCTGAGCGCTATATTTCGACTGCATACGTTCTGACGTGAACACTACTTAAAATAGTACAACAGTATGCTGCAGTAGGAGTTCGGTTAGTACACTGTGCGTGCGTTTTAGAGCGATCCCCGAAACAGACTGACACCTGTTTATTGCAATGTTGTGTCACTTTACATAATATGCTAATGTCAGACTGCCATTCGGGTTCACGAAAGAACTTTCAGCTTATCGGACTCTCGTATATTTTCCATTCCCCCTTCTTTTTTTTAGATGCGTTTGCAGAGTAGTTTGCGATAAACTGTTATTAACATCTACATATCTGTCTGTCCGTGTGACCACACTGAACACTGCAACCTCCACCGTACATATTTTCGTGAAATTTTATATTTGGACTTTTTACTAAAATTTGTTCACATATCCCAATTTCTTTGAAAACTGGGCAAAAATTACACACTTTACACGAAGACCTACGTAATTTGTAATACTTCACTGTTAGTGGTCGTTACGGTTATAACAGAGCCTGTGTTCCCTCTGAGGTACAAGCTGAGGCCGAAGAAACATTTGACTTAACACATAAAACCAGCATGGTTGATTCTAAATCTGCGCGTTTACGAGATGTCGATTATGATCGTCTGTAATCTAAGTAACTCCATGGAGCAGAGTCCTGCTTGATATGCCAGTGGCTGCACAGCTAGTCAAGGAATTCCCCACACTTTGTGAAACCCGCAGTTTCGTCGCTGCATTAACAACACCTCGCCGCCTGTCCATGTCCATAGCCAGATGAAGCCAGTCCATGCCGTCCCGAACGATTTATTTAAAAATTCCTTGTTGACATCGTCCCATCTATGCCTAGGTTTTCCAAGAGGTTCTCTTCCTTCAGGTTTCCTAATAAAAACATGTCTACACCCTTTTTTCTCCTGCGTACATGGCATTTCCCCCGCCCATCTCATTGTTCTTCATTTGATCACCCGAATATTTGGTGAGCTGTACAAATCGTGACGTTCCTCAGTGTCAAATTTCCTCCAGTCTCCTGTTAACTTTCCCTCTTAGGCCTCAATATCTTTCTCACCACCCTCAACCTGTGTTCTGCCGTCAGTGTGAGACCAGATTTCACACCCATATAAAAGAAACAAAAGTATAATTCCGCATATTGTAATCTGTATAGGTTTGGTTAGCAAGTTCAAGAAAACAATTCCAAATATTTGAACTCTGCAACACTTTCAAAGAATTTATTACCTCTTGCTGTGTTGTGATTTTGTCGTGCATTCTATAACGAGACATGGACATAGCCTATACTTAGTTTTCTCAGCATTTAGTTCTAGACCAGTCTCTTTACTGGCGACTGTTGAAGCCTCTGTGTTCTCCTTGTCAGTGTGTATGCTTTCGGCCAATAAATTAACACCGTCAGCAAAGACCAGACGAAGATTTGTTCCGTTCGTTATCAACCCTCCATGGTTTGCTTGAACCTTCCTAATGACATACTTTAAAGCAAGTTCAAAAGCAATAGCGATAAAACATCCTCCTCTTTAAGGCCATCCTTAATACGAAATGTGTCCGGCAGATGTTGGTGTGTTCGGACTCTACTGTAGGTTTAATTTAATGACAGTTTTATTAATTCATCTAGTTTCATGAGAATACCAAACTCGAAGGGGATATTGTACAATACCTCCCTGGTATATGAATCATAGGCTTTTTTGAAGGTTATCTATAGCTGTTGCAGCGTCTCATTGATATGGCGTTATTTCACATGTATTTGACGGATGCAGAGTATGTGATCAGTAGTTGATCTGTTCCACCGAAATCCACACCGATGATCCCCAATAATTTAATCTACATGTACAGTTAGACTTGACCGAAGAATGTCGGATAAGATTTTGCGTGTAGTTAAAACAGTTATATTCGTAAATAATAATTACAAAGTGTTTTTATCGCCTTCCTTATAAATGGTTCAGTGACTGACTTCTTGCACACTTGAGGCAATTTTTCCGTATTCCAGATACAATTACATAGTTTTGCTGTCGGAACGTACTGACCTTCCTTCTGCACGAATCAGTTTTGCCGGAATTTTGTCAGTAGTTGGTGATTTATATCTTTTCGGCGCTCGATTGTAAATCTGTTAGTAAAATTCCTGGAAAGCTTGTATGTGTTGTGCAAAACGTTGAAAGGCATATTTAAAATACTCGCATTTTCGCGTTTTTTTTTCCTTGAAATTCGTCATGTGTTTAGTATCTAGACATAAAGAATGGGCGAGCGCACGACACGTGTTACGCTCTGAAGACATACGCTAGCTTTTTTCTTTCTTTCACTTCCTGTGTTTTTCTTTTGTCTTTTCCCCGTTTTGGGTCTTCGCCTATTTTTAGTTCTCTTTCCTTATTTCGCCCTTTTTGCCTTATTTTATCTGTTTCTTCTCTCACTTTTTTCTCTCTTATTTCTTTGTTTCTGTGTTCCTTCCTTCCCGCTTTCTTGGCACCGTTGCAACCTGTGCTGCTGTTCTGGGAAAGGAATATCCGCTAAGCTTCATATTCTGTGCAGTGAAGTTCAGAAGAAGAATGGGGAAGCTTATGTCGTGGCGATAAATTGGGCGCTTGAAGTCCGTCTGCTGCATATGGGCCTTGTGCCTCTGTTTGGGTGCAGTCCCTGCAGGTTCCATTATATTGGTAGGAAATTGATTTTCTGCCCTTGCAACTGCTGAGGACGTCCATATTTCCTTCCTTTATTTCTTTTTCACCTCACACAACCGAGAGCAAGGTAATTAGATTCTCTTGCTCACGGCGGAGCGACACGCAGCGCGGGAGGCGTGTAATGGACTTGTATCCAGCAGTCCGTGGGTTCGAAGTTTGACGGGACACGGGCTTCTGAAGGGCTCGGGTATCTGAGTGAGTATTGTTACTGCACACCCTGAGGACTGGAGTTAGATGGACGCTGGGGCTAAGATCTTTCAGTATTCAACGACGTCCACACTGGTCGTCGGTTTCAACCGTACTCCTTTCCAACGGTTACCGATGTAAAGCGGCCGAAGCGTGACGCTTACTGGTGGCGTTAACCCAAAGGTTGAGAAAATTGGAGCTGTACTTCTAGAAGAGGGCCAAGGGCTCATAATGTGTTGTATTGCCAATACTTTACTGGTTATTGCTGGTGTATTTCTTGCTGATTAATAAGATTATCGTCAAACACAACTGTATTTACAAATGAATGTTTCCGTCAGTCAACACATTATGTTCAGGAAGAATAACGCTACATGTTTCGGCTAAAAGTGATTAGCCATCATCGGGCTCATTACAAGAATACAAAAGGGGTGTATTTTATAACTGTATTTCAGGTTTGCAGTCTCAACCTTTACAAGCCAAACTACACATATAGTGTAAAATATATAGAATGCTTTAAATGTGTAATTTGAAGTTCATAAAACGTTAAAGATAATAAATAGAATAATATGATGTAGGCAGTTGCATATACAATTCTTGCAAGCGACGTGTGGCCCTATATGTTGCTGTCGGATCATCGAAGTGTAGACAAATTTCATATAAAATGGGACTAGCTTGAGTTCTTTAATCTTGTTTTGCGATGTTTTGTTTTGTTACGTGTTTTGGGTATGTTGATGGGATTGTGTGAACTTGTTTAATGTTTAATGTGTTCCATGTCCGTGCACCATATTATGCAAAAACACTAATCACCAACAAGTGCACAAAGAGAGTTTTATCATCTAATCGTAACACACTCCTACATGTTTCGACCCTGCTGGGCCATCTTCAGGGAGAACTTTTTTGTTATCGTTACACTAAGGTTGCACTTTATAGTTGAGTGAGAATGTGCTGTTGACTGTGTACTGCGTTGTTTTTGGAGGCGTGAACTCTCTGTGGTCCGCCTTGCACTGCAGTGCAAGCCGGTGTAATACTCTGTACGGGGTGGTTCCGACAGTTTTATACGGTTGTGGCAGTTCATACCTATCGATGACAGCCGCAGTGTGCTGTAAAGCTATATCAAGCCTTCCCTTTTAATTTCTGTCACATTGCCACCATGACGAAGATCGTCGACTCCAAATGTCAGGTTGATGCCACGGGTTTGAACTTTACAGTGTAAAGGTTAAATTCGGAGTGCATTAGCAAGCAAAGCAAGTGAGGAAGGGAGGGAGAGGGGTGTACTTCCGATGCTGGCTTGTGTGATAAGTGGATGGGTTGTAATGTACGGGACACTTAGCCGTGCTCTTAGAATGCGAAGGTAAAAAGGGGTCTGTAGACACCACGAAGGCATATATAGGGGTGTAAAGGTATAGCACCACTCACTTTTATCCTCAGCACTGTATGGAGGTGAGTTGTTGACTTCACGCTCCGACCATCTTACTCCCTGAGAAAGGACCCTCGGTACCAATATAACAGGAGGCTTGAGTGGGTGCCTCACCTGAGATGGGCGTCGTTAAGAAAGAGAGAGATCTCTTGTGCACCGGTAGTCGAAACCTGGATCGTCCAGGGTGTAGCCAAATCAGTGTGCCGACTACGCTACCAGAGTATGATGAGCTTTAGGAACAGGGTCGGTTCCTGGGGCACTGGTTTTTAGCTGATCTTTTCCGTACGCATGTTTTGTAGAGTGGTTAGCCTTTGTAACATTAAGATATGTTGGTTTTTAGGGTTTGAAATGCCGCTACTGCAACTGTTTGAGACATGAAACTAATCAAAGTAATAGATTTCCCACAGTTTTAGTTCCTACTTGAAAGAAAAGATTGCGTTTCCATCACCAGGGGCATTTGGTTAACGCTGTTAAGGGAATTGCTGGCTCTGTGTTGTAGGAATCCTATGAAATATTATATTCTGCGTGCAGGACGTAGAGCCTGCATACTGAATCAGATACAAACAGTGGTTATGTGGTGCGAGCCACATGTTGCCGGACTGGTCATGTGTAGCCCAAACCGATTACATTGCAGTTGTGCGCCGCTGGACCGCCAAGATGATTTATTGGGAATTGGTGTGGCGAGTGTGGCTGTAACAGAACGTTGCATCGTTCAGTTGACGTTTAATTGTGTTAGTGCTGAGGGCCTTCTGCCATCGTTGTAGCCCAGTGAAGTGGCAGACCTTAAGGAACAGAATTTGTATCGACCTTTCTTTGAGCCGTGATAAACCGGCTTCTGAAACTTACGAAATGTTAAAAAAAAAATCCCTTCGCGGTAACTCCATGAGTAAAACACGAGTCTTGGAATGGGAGTAACGTTTCAAAAGTGCCCAAACTTCAGTCGAGGTGTAGAAAGTGCCGGTCGCCCATTGTTAAGTTGGACTGACGGAAACATTGGAAGAGTACTTGAAGTCATCAATGAGGACAAACCGCATACGATTAAAGGATATCCTAAGGCGCATGAAGGAGGAAGTCAGGAGAAAACGCCCCGACATTATGGCGCACTGTGGACTGCCTGCTGGATCATGACGACGCGCCGGCCCGCACAGCTTTGTCTGTAGAGCAGTTTTTAACTGAAAACATGACGGCGGTCCCTCACCCCAGCTTCTCGATGTAGCCCCATGTGTCTTTTTAGTGTTCCCCAAGATGAGGTCCCAGTTAAAGGGGTGAAAATTGGGAGATGTCGTAGAGATTGAAGCCGAATCGCAGGACAGCATCGCGAAGCGGGAGCTCCAGAGATGCTTCCAGCCGTAGGAGAGGCGCTGCTTCCGGTGTATGAACGCCGAATTGGGCTACTTTCTAGTGGACAGTACCGACCTTCTACTACTATAAGCGTTAATTTTTCACATTGCCCCAGTACAGAAATGTTTGTCATGCAACTCATATATTAAGGCTGGAGAAGATCAGTTGCGCCAATCGTGTGAGAAATGATGTGTTACATAGAGTCACGGAACGAATATCCCACCTATGATAAAAGAAGCAGAGCTAACTGAACTGGTCGCATCTTGCGTAGGAACTGCCTTCTAAAACACGTTATTGAAGGAAAGATAGAAGGAAGGATAGAAGTGATGGGAATACAAGGAATAAGACGTGAGCAGCTACTGGAAGGTCTTAAGGAAAGGAAAGGATACTGGCAATTGAAAGAGGTGGCACTAATCGTATTCTATGAGGAACTCGCTATAGACGAGGCTATGGACCTGTCGTAAGACAGACTACGAAATCAATGATTGAACTCGTATACTAAATTGGCACCATGTTCGGACTCTAAGCTTCATGTTTTCTTCAAATATTTTGAAGACTCTCTGCTCTGACTTTCAAGACCTGCCTAAGTCAGTGGCTCACTAGGAACTTCGGTGAAGAGGTTCTATCTGAACCCAGTGGATGGAATTGTAACTGGATCTCGTTGTGTTGGTTGGAATTCTGTGGCTGGGTACGTGTGTACGTTGTGTTTGTAGCTGTATTCGGGCGAAGAAGAGTCGTATTCAAATTTTCACATAAAAATTTCCGCCTCCTTTGTCCCCGCTAGCAAGACCGACCGTAACAAATGGTTACCTGTAATTGTAGACGGGTTAGACTGTGCTTGTAATGTAATGACATCGAGGCCCGTCACTTGGGAACCGCCGAGCTACTTTGTGACCACGTTTCCAAAGCAGTCCACTTCTCTTGCCGTCTCTTTGATAGTACATTCGTTGTGGCTTTCGCTGCAAGTCATTCTGTGACGCTTTGTGTGTCAGTATCCCTCATTCGCATAGAGCAGGGATTCTGAAACCCTTGGGTCGCGAGAGACTTGTGGTGGGTGATGAACTCCAAAAATAATCAATTTTGCTGTTTTGTATGGTCAGTCAAACAGCTTCAGTTTATTCATATATTAGGAAGGAGGTGAACTTTAAACTTTATTTTTAATATTTATAAATATATCTATGCTGAAGTGTGTGGCGATTTGTTTGGGCGCTGAGTATGTAGGGGACTATTTGTGGGCCGATTTTGGGTCGTGGACAAACAGTTTCGAGAACCACTGCAGTAGGTGGTCTGATGCCTCTAAGTGCGTACTGTTATATTGATATGAAAATTTTGCCACATTCGAAATGTGTTTAGTGTGGTTATTTTGTCATAAAAGCTATTCGGTGAAAGATTTGTGTCAGCCCCTTTAACGCTTTCAAACAAGACTTTCATGGAAATAATATTTAAATATTCAGTTCGTACCTCACAGTAAATACTCGCAGTTGTCATTGTAAAAGACCAGTACGTTAGTGCTGTGCAGGGGAGTACGATTGTCATTAGTTTTGTTCCGAGAATCATACGAAACACGTTAATACAGTGTGTGGAAGAATGCGAAGTTATTGAATGTTCAAGCGTGTTAATCGAAAAACATTCATTTGCCATTTTTATAATGTGGTATTTTGCATGTACATGACAAGCGTCAGCTTATACGAAATAACAGCACAGCTATTACCAAGTCCGACATCTGACGTAACCGCAAGCCCTTTCGCCCTCCCTTCTCAACAGCTGCCTGCCAGACTGATTGTTGCTGTCAGGTTAGGGTATTGAAGTAAGCCGCGGACGTTTTACCACATTTTGCTCCGGTACGTACGTCATACTTTTTTTTGGTCGTTGTACGGCAGCCCCTAGTGGGCCAGGGCCTCCTCTTCGGGGCTTCACGATCACACTCAGGCACACTACACTCGGTAGGACCCCTCTGGACGAGTGATCAGCCAGACGCAGAGACCTCTACCTGACAACACACAAGACTCAAGAGACAGATATCCATGCCCGCGGCGGGATTCGAAGCCGCAGTCACAGCAAGCGAGTTGCCGCAGACCCACGCCTTGGGCGGCGCGGCCACTGGGATCGGCACTTCATACATGGTCATTCTCTTGTTTCGTTCCTACATGTACGGTGTAACGCCGATGACTGGAATACTGTCGCTAACTCTTTAGTGTACCAACTGACATTGGTAAAATGTCACCACTAAAGTTCAGTGGTGTTTTCTGGTTAGTCTAATAATTTGAAGACTGTCAGCCAAGTTACATATAGAACTTCAGTTTCTACCTCACAGAAAATAAATTTCTGTCTCTAGTACAAAGTCTGGTGGGTGAATGCTGTTTGTGGATGGGACTGGCCAATTGAATTTGCTTCAGCCTTTTAACCATACGACCAGTAATTCGTTTTCAGTCTGATGTTCTGGTACCGAGGCCAGAGAAAGAAGTCCGTTGTACTCACCCCCTCCACGTTTCCAGGAAGCTGCTACTTGATCCCTTCCACCGTCCTCCAGTCGTCCAGTCATTCTGATCACACGCATGGTGGCAGGGATAACCACGTAATATCCTTGGCGAGCGTCAAAGGCTTGGGGCTGTTGACATTAGAGAGTAGGAACTGGAGGGTAATACAGCGGTGGGCAAAAGGGGAGAAGCCTGTAGTGCCACCTTCTCCACCATGTCTGTACCCTTTGTTCTTGGCCTCGTGTGGCTCTTTTGTTGGTAGTGTGTAAGTGTCTTCATTTGTGGCATATAAATGCGAATCGCGTGTTTATGTCCTGTGTTTTCTGTCATTACAGGTAAGTGCACACCCCATCTGCGGTGCCTTGTGTTGTGGTCGCAGCTAATCGAAGCAGTAAGTTACAGAATCTTGCAACTTACCATCTGTGGTGTGTGGTCTGTGTGTGTGTGTGTGTGTGTGTGTTTGACGAATTATCGACATCGTTCGTTTCGACAGACTGCTGGTATGTGAGTTGTTCATAAGTTTTTAACACTTTCAGCGATTGTTTTTATAGTTGCTAATTCAATTGCATGTAGGAAGCCGCTGCTAAAACTTAGTGTCATTTGAAGCAGAATCTGATTATACGGGTCTCTAATCGGTTTGTCGGTTAATGTTTCTTTTTGAATGGCGACGTGCGTAATTATATTGACTCTCGAACTTGCCACCAGGCCCACTGCCTTTGTTTTACGTTCTCCCCTACTTAAGTATAAATTAACTGTTAACATATGAATGGCACATAGAACAAGATTACAAAAATAACAAAGACTCAGGTCGGACTAGTTTTCTCCTATCTGCTGGTTCTTGTATCAGCTGAAACGTCGTACAATTTTGTGCAGTGGACAGAGTTCTGTTTCGCAGGTATTTTCGAGTAGATAGAAGTAATTTTGTGCTGCAGAGGAATTTCGCGGTAGGCTATATCGGTACCCTTCATTTATGTCGGCATTGAATACACGGAGGTCTCCGCTTTTCTGCGGTGTTTCGTAGCGTAGATCGGTAGTTAGTTGACGGCGTTTCGGGACAATCAATTGGGGCCCATCTTCAAGGGTCAGTGGGGCCCATAGGTTGTCCCGAAACGTCGGTATCTACCAATGTCAGCAGCGTCACATCCGAGAAGAACGAAGATCTCATTTACACCGCGGCGGAAGCTGATATTACGTGTTGAATGCATTGCCGCAGTGTCACGTGGTACCCTTCGGATTGTGGTCTTCAGGGTTTTGACGCCTTGTACTTTCGTAGCATACCGACTTTTCGGAGTAAGGTACTGATTCCGTTTTCGGGGTTGAAAGATTAGGTCCAAGTGTGACACTGAAATAGTAGGCCGACCGACAGACCGGCCAACCAACCAAACCGTTTGAGAAAGTTGATGTCCCTTGATGCGGTTAGCCACTCCTGTGTACTAAGCGCATTGCTGGGGTTGTAAGTGTGATGAAGGTTGCGCATACCCTAACGGACTGCAGCTGCAAATGGCAATGTATTGTCTTGGTGGGGAGAACTTGGATGGACGCCTGGTGTTTGAGTCCAGAGTGATTCGATTGCTCTGCGTGCTGAGGGAGCGGGGAGGGGGGGGGGGGGGAGGTAGTATGGTGATGATACGGCTGTGTTGTGTATCAGAGATACGGGAGCAGATCCCGGCCCGGGCCAGTAGGAACGGTGAATTGAAAATGCGATGGGACACCTTCTTTGCAACCGTAACGGCAGTATGCCGCCACGCCTCTCACCGAGCCGGTATCCGAGGTATTTTGCCGGGAACACAGAGCCCGTACCATGAAGCTGATCGCGCTTCTTCATTTAAAGCCGAAGTTCAGTCAGTGTGTGTCGATAAATGTTTCCACTGTGTACGTGTTCGTGGCGTGATGCTTAACTACAGGGACAGTTTCATTTTTAGTAAATATCCGTGGTTTAAAAAATCACATGGCATTTAAGGCGGCGTAATTTAGTGCTTGTGGCGAGAATTAAATTACGTCACGTAAATTTCGGCGGTCAGTATAAGACATTGCGTTGAACATCTGTTGTGGCCGGTGATGACTTGCGTGGCTGTGTACTAACTGACCCAGGAAAAAAGAAACGTGGTATAGAACTGCCCGTCACACCAACGTTCGTGAGTGTCAGTGAGTGGGGTTAATGTTAGATCCTCGCTTTAATGAACTTCATATACGCGGGAGTGGCGGAGGACTTAAGTCCTAAGTTTATGAGCGTTGGAATGAAACTTTGACGGCAGGGATTTGAATCTAGAGTGACTTTCATATTAAAGGAAGGCAGAATTTCCGTCGATATGCCGCACCATACAGAGAAAGCGTATGCTGCTGTTGAAGACGGTAACTTTGGAAAGTTGAATAAGCCGTCATGGCTACCCCATGATGCCAACCATTAAAGGAAACTGGTGCACATAACGAATTGTGTAACGAAGAGGAATGTATTAGCCAGTTCATTTATCAGCTTTCTAAGAATGGCCCAATATTATACAATTCTTCAGTAAGAATATATGTCGGATTGAGAAATTGTGTCTTATTTAAGGAAAATTGGGGGCACTCATGTGGATTGTAGTTCTAGAAACGTACCCTTTGCGGATCTGCATTAGTACGAGTTACTGGTATTCATTGATGGCAGACAGGCAGAAAGAAATTTTCTTCTCGTTTCTTTTGCCGCTTTACCGTGTCAAGTTCATAAGGCCGCGTCCAGACTTGACGATCCTGCCGCAACGTAACAGCGCGGGGTTCTGCTCGACCCGAGGCAAAGGTTGGGAGAAGGCGGCGCGCATTCTGGCGAACGGGCGGCGCTTTGTGATCCACCGGCTGTTCACTGCTTCTGGTGGAAAGATGTCGTCTTTACAGGTAGCTAGCGCGGCCTTCGTATTTGTGAACCACGTTTTGTCCAGGAGAAGAAAACGAAGACAAAGACGTTGGTGGCGAACGGAGTTGTAGAGAAAGTGGTCTGTGTACAGTGGGACCAGTTTGTTTACAGACTTGAAGTTCCCAGCAATCAGTGGGCAGCACAAGAATTTTACTCAAATGACACCGGGAGATTTTGAACTTCTGATTAATGTAATCGGTCCGAAGATTGTGAAAAGGGATACCAGATTCGGAGCAACCATTCCGGTTCAAGAGAGATTGGCAGTAACATTGCGATTTCTGGGCACAGGCGACTCGTACACCAGTCTGCAATATCTTTTCCAAATTTGTAAACAAACAGTTAGTGGTATTGTACCCCAAGTGTGTGAAGCTATTGCCGAGGCACTGAAGGAAAATATAGAGATAAGAAATTGTGTATTTGTAAAGGGCAAACTGTTTTGCACATAAAATCGATGGGTTGGAGCATTGAAACAAAATATATGGGTAAGAATGTATTTACTTCTAATAACTGAACTTCAGTAAACCGAATTTACACAACTTAAAGGCACATCGGATCACTCAGAATTACGTCTTCTGAACAGCAGCAGAGGAAGGAGTGGTGGGAGAGGAAACCTGGGATTCTGGAGAGGGTGTGGGGCGGGACTCGAAACACCAAAATGCCCCTGGTAGGCAGCAAATATTATATTACTTATTTCGTACTGTATTATATTCCTGGTGCGCGGTAAATAGATCCGCAACTTGTTTGCAGCGAAATTACCGAAACTTCGGCATTCGTCGTCTGCGGAGGCGGCTGCCGCTGCTGACGACGTCAGTATAGTGAAAGCCTTCTGCAGCATTTCGCACTCTTCCCTTTCTTTCTTTCTTTCTTTCTTTCTTTCTTTCTTTCTTTCTTTCGTTGCTTGTTTGTTTCTTTCATTGTTCGTTTGTTTCTTTCATTGTTCGTTTGTTTCTTTCATTGTTCGTTTGTTTGTTTGTTTGTTTGTTTGTTTGTTTGTTTCATCTTCTTGTTTGGTGGGACAGAGGCCGGAGGAGAGTCAGTGAACACAAACATAAACGACCGAAACATATCCTTCTGTAACAAGCTCACCATCAGGCATAATTTACAAAACAATGAACTGGTTTGTATCTGTTTCTACAACGGGGTCTCCTTCCGCTGGCATGGGTTCACTTCTAACAATTTGGAAAATTTCAGCAATCAAATACCGGCTGTTTCTCAGACAACTTTATTAAATAATTAAAATGTTCATCCTCTCCACAAGTCAAATTTCATTTGTATTTTTAAACAGACTTTTGTATGAATAACTCAGTCTTTGTTTTACATTCTTCGGGAACTTTTCCCATCGGTTTCGCTATCTCCTCTCAAACGCCATGCTTCTGTAAATTGTTATAATATTTGGGATGGTTCGGGATCCCACAGAGGAGACATTTTTTCGTATAACTCAATAAAACCCGAAGTATTTTCTTGCGTCCACTCCACTCTAGCCCGGCGCAATGACTGTGAAACAGAACAGTGCGTAAGTGCCAGTATCAGCTCGACGCGGCGATCGCAGCGAGCGCAGACACACGTCCGAACTTGCTCGAGTGGCGTAACGTAACATCATTTGCTGCGCGCTGGAAAATGGACAGCAGGGTGGATCAGGCCGCGCAGCGAAACGAACAGAGCGAATGTTACAGCAACATCGTACGGACCTGCGAGAGGAACGTACAAATCGTGCCTATAATGCTAGGAGTGGATAAATGTGTTGAAGTTTTAGGTGGAGATGGTAGTTCTTCGTGGGGTATTCTATTACCACTTTTTGCGACAAACCGTTTTGATGATTTCGATAAACTGAGAATTGAGTTCCGCGGAATAAATTACATGGATACATTTTAATTTCGACTCTGTGCCACATTTTATGAAGATCTATTTTAAAAAAGGAAACATACGCACAGAAACAGCATTTGTGTTATGCTTTAACTTTGTGGGCTTGTGAGAAGGAACGCATAAATGTTATGAAGTTGCGTTAAAATGGACTCGCAGCATGAAATTTTTTAAAGAAACATTTGTAATGGAACCGGTGTCATTCTTGTTACAGATTCGTAGGAAGTGCATTCATAGGACAGATAACTTGAGACCCATCGATAGTGCAAATGTGTGAAGCAATGGAATTGAGTTTGGGTCTGTTTTATGTCGAAGGGTACTTTGCCTAGATGCAATCTGCAGTCTGTGAATGTTCAACTCATTGAAGCCTAGCGGTCAGTACGTGTACAACCAGTTGTAACACTACAAATTCTGCATTTTATGCACGTGAGGTTTGTGTATTTACGTGCTTCGTTTAAGACTCACAATAAACAGCGATTGGTTCCCTGTACATCACGGGTCTTTCTAACGGTAGTACGCAGTGGTACTTATGATGGGAACCAGGTCTTGATAGGGGTATATAATGCAGTTTCGTTTTAATCTTCTGTGGTTTGGCCTGCAGATAAATATCCGTGGTTTTTATTAAACGACGCTGTTTTTTAGTGGAGAAGGGCCCCGCAGCAGACGCGACGGGTGCACCGCAGTTTTAAGGCTTCTCGTGCAACCCTATGATGAAGGTAAAGTTGATGATGATTATTTTTGTCTTTTTTCAAGTAAGGGAGCACCGGTGGAATGAAATTTGAGGTCCCCGCCTCTTCTGCCTACTCACAGTAGGTGTCGAGGTTGTTTATTTTAATTTGATCACACTCAGACACACCACAGTCGGTAGGACTCCTGTGGACGGGTGATCGGCCCGTCGCAGAGATCTCTACCTGACAACACAAACACTCATAAGAGACAAACATCCATTCCCCCGGTGGGATTCGAACCCACGATCCCAGCAAGCGCTCGGCCGCAGACCTACACCTTAGACCGCGCGGCCACTGGGATCGGCTTGAATGAAACTGACAGGGGAAAATCGAAGTACTCGGGGAAAAACCTGTCCCAGTGCCACTTTATCCACCACAAATCCCACACAGACTGACCCGGAATCGAACCCAGGCCTCCGCGGTGTGAAGCCGGCGGCTAACCACCTGAGCCATGGCACGGGCCCCAGACGACGCTGTTAGTAGCTCAGACTGTCTAGTATCAAATGTTGGTATGATTGGTGAATAATGAATTGGAGTAGGCGTGGAATGAAGCTGCCGTGGTCTAATTTGGGGAACTATCCCTAAGTTCACCTGGTGCGACTGAGGAAAGTCGGCGAAACTCGAGGAAGGTCTGTATACATGCCGAGATTCAAACCAGCCACCTTCTGAATACCAGTCAGAAGGGTTTCCTTTGGTCGGTCGTCCACAAGGAACAGAACTGGAACTCCGGCGTCATTATTGGTCATCCTACGATGTGATAGACGCAATAAAGATTGTTGACAAATTTTTATTTTTGTTTAGTTCGATTCGTATTAAATATCGCCTGGAGCTAGTGGGTGTGGCCGGGCCGCACTCTGTCTCCGAGCGCGTACGATAATTGGATGGCGTTCTGATTGACGTCAATTTAAAATGGCTCGAGTCACTATCCGTTGACCCACACACACTGTGATGTTTCTGTAGACGAAGCTCGATACTGGTTAGAAGTGTCAGTGGGTCTTCGGTAGCGGCACAGCGAGGTGCGATGTGAGATCCAGCGAATCTCAGACGGGACACCAGCCATCCCGACCGAAGTCTGTTGTCTTTATCCGTCCCTCCAGGTAAATGTCAGGACGGTACGTCAAATCAGGCCACGGCCGCTTTCTTCCATATGCTTTGAAAATCATTATCCACCACTGTTCAATTATTTGACGCTATGTACATCGCATATATCCTGCGCTTCTGAAATTGTCGTTAAATAAGCGATAAATTCATGAGTTGTTTCAGACGCATGTCCGTGATTTTGAGACAGGAAACAGAACCAATGCTTGTGACCAATTTCTTATGTGGGCAGAAGGCTCCATAGTGTCAGATATTTACAGTAGGTAAGTGTTGTGGCTTAGGATGCGTTGCGGAGTGTTACTGTGTGAACCAACGAGAGTGACACACACGAGAATATAGTTGCGGCTTAAATGACAGCGGAGTGGCGGGTTGGAAATTGTATTATGTAATTTTATTCATTCGCCTGTTACTTCACCGCACTTGCGATCAGATATTCTCCTTCACACGAGAAACCTCAGTCTCTGTTCTATTGCCAAACGATAAAGCAATACTCGTTGCAGTTGTGAAGCGGGAAGTCGGGAGTGATGGAGAATGTATTCCCCGTTTACATATTCACAGAACTAATCCTAATGCTTATTTATGCACATGTATATCACAAGCCTTTGATCGGCGCGGTGTGTTGACTTTCATCATGTACCCGCAAAAGGTAAAGGTAAAGTTCACCCTAGAACAGTCCCTGAAGACCCAGAGAGGGAGTAGAGGTACGGTTAATAATCATTTTTTGACCTCGGCTATAGATGGGGGTGGTAGGTCAACGCCACGCCCCGACCGCTTTACCTCCGGAAAAGAGACCCGGTACCCATTTTACAGGAGGCTGGGTGAGCCCCACAGCCGGTCTGGACGGGTGCGGAAAAGTTCGCCCCCACGGGAATTTGATCCCCGGACTGTCCAGTCCGCAGCGGGTTGCTGAGCCAACTACGCTGTTGTGACCCGTAGTTTGCATTGTTGTTGTTGTTGTTGTTTGCATCTTCTGCTAATGTCATCTTTCAACATATTGGTATATTCAGGAAACACCGATTTTGCGTAGATTTATTTTGCTTGATTTCAGGCTTCTGCCCTGTTGTAGATGAGGTCGGAGCTCTTCTCGGATATTACGCAGCTTAGAGTAGTAATTATGTACCGGCGTTTCGGGACAACCTCTCGGTCCCCTCTTCAAAGGTCAAGAAAGTCTTGGACTTATTCACCCTTGAAGATGGGACCGAGAGGTTGTCCTGAAACGTCGGCACAGAACTACCACTCAGCGCTGCGTAATATCCGAGAAGAGCGTAGATCGCAACATCAACACACTTACTGTCACCAGTCACTCCTGTGCACACGGAATGTGTGTGCAAGTGCGTCCAGTTGTCACTGTGCTGTAACATTGACACCAACTACACGGCGTCGCATTTCAACATACCTCAGTCTTGATACTTGTGTACCTGTATGGCTTTCTGAATCACATTACTCAAAACCAGCGTCCACCAAATGTTTGTTTGTGTCTATCAAATTGCATGGCATCACGTTCCGACAGTATTCTACACTGACAGTATTCCCTGGAACCCTCAGACGCAAAGTGCAAGGAGAAATACAAATAACGGATCAGCATTTTGACGTCGAAACATCCTGTCGACCCATCTGTTACATGACTTTTGGATGCTGTTTGGAATGTACAGGACGAGCGGGCTTCTGTCAGGCTGTGTCATATGACTGTCCGTTAGGTGGATAGTTGCCGGTGTTCCGTCACTAAGGGCCGGGTTTGTTCCCAGGTTCGTCCGTGTCGGACTTAAACGGTGTACAGAAGTGGAACTGGGGCGGGTATTTCCCCGCATACATTTTTCTGCTCACCTCGTCAGATTCGGATTCTACGACGTTATTTTTTTGGCGTCCAAGAAAGCACTTTGTAATTAAGACTGGAGAAACAGTATCATCATCATCATCATCTCCTTTATGCAGGGTATTCACACTTATATACCTGAAAGAAACCATGTTTGTAGGGTATACAGTGTCGCAGCTATTCTGCGCGTACTGTTAACGGTGCATATAACACTGTCGTTACTATTAGCCTCTTTTGTGCTTCTACATTAGCACTTTCCGCAGTATGTGTGCTGTGCCCAATATAGCTGTTTTCTGTAGTGCCTTGATATCGTGCTTTCCTGGTATGCTGCTCAAGTATTTTCTGACGGATTTTGAAATGGTTCCAGTTGCTCCTATTATTACTGGCGTCACCTTTGTTTTTACATTCCACATGCGCTGTATTTCTGTTATGAGGTCTTTATATTTTAGAATCTGCTCGGCTTCTTTCTTTATCACATTTCTGTCTCCCGGGATTGTTACGTCAATTAGCGTACATGTTCCTTTTTCATTATCCCGGATTATGATGTTTGGTTTATTGTTGGGGATGGTTCTGTCAGTTTGCACTTGCTGATTCCATAATATGGTTACCTTGGCCACTTGTTTCTACTGATTTTGGTACATGTTCATACCAGAGTTCACTGTCTAATTTACCCCTAGTTCCTTTCATATGTTGAACTGTAGTTGAGCGCACACACTATCATATCGCTTGATGTAGTAGTAGTAGTAGTAGTAGTAGTAGTAGTAGTAGTAGCAGTAGCAGCAGCAGCAGCAGTAGTAGTAGTAGTAGTAGTAGTAGTAGTAGTAGTAGTAGTAGTAGTAGTAGTAGTAGTTGGCGGTGGTGTACTTCAGTAGGAAATTATTTGTAAAGTAAATTTTAATATTGCTGTCTGCTGCCATGTAAGCCGTGTTGTTTCGTACAGGGCCTACCGACGTTTCTGAGAAACGTGTGGGCCTCACGTCTGAGAGGCCAGTAGTCTGACATGTTCTTGCTATGCCAGACTGTTCAAGTGTTGGAGTAACTGATAGTCGAGTCGCTGGTAACTCAGTGTTTTATTTTCGATTTGCTTATTAGAGGCCATATTGGATGATTCTCAGATTTACTGTGGACAAATGCTTTACTGTAATGTAACCGATATGTCTGTCTTTTCTGTCTTTATGGTGGAGTGAGCCAGTGCGGCCAACGGTCCTCCGTTTTCCGAATTTATGAATCTTGTTTGAAAGGGTAATACCCCACTGCAAGTCCACTATTTACATCGGACAGTAAAAACACAGAGAGAACACAGACGTACATTCATGCGCCAAGAACCTTAGATCTCTGTGTTTGGGTGGCGCTGTGGTCAGCCGAATTTTTATATGCTGGTACATTAATTACCATGTCGAAATAAGAGTAGGTGAAAATGTATTTCTTCTGTGCCACTTTCTTATGACCATGTAATTTGGGAAGTCATATGAAGATTTGTCTCCTCTTACAAAGCTGAGTTTGTATCGACGTATTTGTTGCCGTGAGGTGCTGGGTCGCCTGGCGCAACGTCAGCGCCGTGCCACATCGGCAACTTCTCTGACACGTTCTAGTAGCGGGTCTGTGTACGCGATGCTTAAAGGCGTTCGGGAACCGTGCTGCCACAGCAAGTAACTCGTTTGCCCTAATACAGAAGTTCGTGATTTCGTTACCGTAGTACAGTTTTTAGTAAAACATGGACTGTATAGACTCTTAAATTGCTAATTGGTTACACCAGCAAATGCACCTGCGAGATGTACAAATACAGCCTTATATCGCTGTTACATGTTTTGGCACACGCCATCCTCAGGGAGCCCTACATCAAGACTTAAAACTTACTAAAATATAATACATCACAAGAGTAATTCATATTGTGTTACAGTATTCGTGTAGCTAATGTTAACCATCTGGCTTTCACACACTGTTATTAAAATAGTATTTTTAAAAGTATAACGTATTAGCACAATAAAACAAGTGTTTATTATTGGATCTTCATTAAATATGGTTAGAAAGTTGTATATTGCTATGCTGTAGTTTTTTCTTTGCGTACAAACATCTAATTTGTCGTCGATCCCTTATGGATCGTGCCCCTCTATGATGTGCAGTGAGTTCCGTGTAAAGGGTGTCACCCTTTACACGGAACATTTACCATCCTTATTAGTGTCTTCTGCAGTAGAACGTCGTATAGCCTGGTAGGTATATGCATACGCACGTTTCGGGGACCCTGTCTCCATGTTAGGGGTAAATAGAGGCTACGGAGGCGGAGGTAGTGGGTTTTTTTTTGCAAACCCTGAATAGCATGATGCCTTCGGAGAGGGTTATTAGTACTTTATTCACTCCCTGACAGCGCTGAAACCTGTTGATTAAAGATTTTCAGCGTGACCAGGACGTACTCGCAGCAGGTAGCAGGAACACAGTTTCCTCACAAACGTCTTACTATATAAATGCACAAGAAGCTTTGGATATGCTGATATTAACCCTTTGAAGACGAAGCGCATCTGTTTTATATAAGGACTCAGCGCGTACCGCGCTGTAAACACGCTCCACTTCGGTTATAAAAACCAATCTCTTAATGTTGTATAAGGAAAAAGTTGATATTTGTTCTGAGATCCGTACAAAACACATAAACGCAATGTGGGAACCACGTAGAATTTTTTAGTGCTAAACCTGGTCGTATGTAAAGTTACCGCTAGGCTTTAAAAGGTTAATATGTTTCGTATTTCATGCATTAACCGCGATGAAGTACAATATGAACTGAAAAAACATAATTCCACTGCCTGCTACAAAACATTTACCCTTTTAACTCATTTGAATGCAGCCTATCTTAAGAAACAAAACTTTCTCTTAAAGCCATAATGAGAACAACAGAAAACTTTTAGGCAAAAGCTAAAGGACTTTAAATTAAAACTGAAAAAAGGAACCTATTCTGGCAAGCTGCAGCAGCCTGTTCGTTTCCATAATACACATTCATTCAATTTAGACACAATAGGAGTCGCTCTCACTACTCCATTAAGTGGATTATCTGGGTGTGATCGCGCTGTCCGCTTCACCGTCTTACGTTTCGACAGGAAGTTTTCAGAGCCTCTACAAACAGAGTATAATAGGACTGGCTGTTGGTTTGCAGCATATCTGGGTTACACTGACACTACCATTGGCACTGTGGTGATGTTTTTATGGTTTCTACAGTCACGGTTGAAACCCTCAGTGTTTGACGACTCTTTACTTACCGTATGCTAGGCATACCGTTGTGATATTTGAATAATATTCTATATAGGAAATACCGTCACCACAACCTTATTTAGATGTTTATTACAAAATCAGGGTGCAGGTTTCGACTGCATGCTGTCATCTTCAGGCCATTCTTGTAAGAAAATGTAAAAGGTAAGATATTGTCAATAATTGAGATCTCAGTTTTACAGGTGCTGTTGTAAGTCAAGAATAAAATAAAATTGTAATTCATTATAAGTGTAGTTAAACTGGTAGAATCTTATTTTATTCTTGGCTTGCAACAGAACCTGTAAAATTTGAGGTCTCAATTATTTATAAAATCTTGCCTTTTACATTTTCTTACAAGAATGGCCTGAAGATGTCTGCATGTAGTAGAAGCATGTAGCCTGATTTTATAATATACATCTAAGTAAAGTTGTAGTGACGGTATTTCCAATATTGAGTGACTGTTTAGTTAATATTTGCTGTCGAATCGACAGGTGGGTATAAAGCTCTGTGCCACTGACAACAAAATGCGATTTCTTCGAATGCCGTATGGCCGTTTCTGCTTCGTGTTGACACTGGCAGAAATATTTGCGTCGTAATAGGTCACTTTGTTATTCTACAAGAATAGAAGTAGGTGCATGCCATATGTTGGAGATCGGCTTTGAATATAAGGCATACTCTTTTAAATAAGCTTTAAAGCTGATGCTACCGGGGCGATTCGATTAGTGAGTTGGGAACAGTGGAGAGGGTTGTCTATCTGTGGCAGAGTGCATTTTCGGGGGCAGTGGGACGTGTATAAATAGAGAACAGGAAATTCATTTACAAGGAAATGTACGGCAAACATACTGTATTTCGTAGTACCACTCTTAATTCTCCATGAGATTCTCAGGGATTTTTGGTAAGATTTCTTTGGGGTTTGACGCCGTATAATTGGGTAGATAGGTGCCAGCGTTTTAGGGGTACCTCCTGTTTACACGTGCAGGGTAGAAGAGAGTGAAAATGGAGGTAGCAGGTTCTTCTGTAGCGTTGGCATCTGTCTACCCAACAGCATGTTTTCACATTGCATAAGGCCGAAATTTTAAAACTGTAGGTCCCGCGCTTAGTTTTAGCTGTTCTGTATAGAGGGTTTCGTGTCTAACTGTAGAACAGGTACCTGATTTCTTGCTGGATTTATAACGTAGTCCCAAGCAACTTTTTAAAAAGTGTGTTATTGGCGATGCTGCCAGTCACTGAAATTATGTAGCGTCGGTGATAGAAGGTGAGTGAATGAATGAATGAATGAATGAATGAATGAATGAATGAATGTATATATGGATCTGTGGCCTTGGTGGAATGAAACTGACAAAGGAAAACCGAAGTACTCAAATAAGAAACCATTCTCAGTGCCACTTTGCCCACCGTAGGTTCCACTAGGACTGGCCTGGGATCGAACCCTAGTTTTGAAATGAGAGGCCGGCGTCTAAGCCTCTTGAGCAATTGCGCACTTTACCTCTGTCACTAGCTAGTTTGTTTTGATGTGCGGTAAAGGAATATTGCGACTTTAATTGAAATAACTTGCTTTCTTCTGTTGTGTTGTTAGTTGCTGAGGGTAGCGACATCTTATGCGAGACTGGCGTTTCTTGCACAAGTTTCTCCTTTAAATGGCTGTGTGCCTGTGACGTTTGTAATTAAGTGAACACAACAGTCCAGTAGACGCGTGGTCGCAAGGGTGAAATGTAAGGACGCGTTTTTTTTTTGAGGTTGAAAATCACTGTGCTGCTGATAAAGGAGATGAGTTCCCTATTCAGTATTGGCCGTATTTCGGTTGTATTTAATTGTCGATCACAGTAGCGACACGGCACAGATGTGTACTGTCTGCCGTTCTCTCGGACGGACACTGATCGTGTGTTCGATCCCTCATCGGGACTTGGATGCCTGCGGGCTTCTGATATATCTCTGTGTGCATTGTTATGTGTAGGTCTGTTTTACACGGAGTCTTACCAGATTACAGACTCAGAAAATGTGAAGCCTTGATCCGCATTATACTGTACGTGCCGCAAAATAAGTGTCGATTTAATTAAAACCCCCTTCAGAAATGGTCATTTTAATTACAAGAAATTTCTTGTAGGTAAAATAGACCTTTAAACTTTTCAGAACGTTAATGGCTTGGCATTTAATGGAACATACGGCCCAAAGCGGCAGTGCGTTTGACTTTGTTTTAAAAAGGTTCGCTCTCTGTGTTTCGCTAAAGGGACTTTTAAAGTCTGTAAATTCATTATCAGTTTTGAGTAATAGGTTCTTCCTCAGAAGAAACGCAACAACAAAAACAACACCTGCTGCTACTACTACTGCTGCTGCTGCTGATGCTGACGCTACAGTAGTAAGTAGTAGTAGTAGAAGTGCTACTAAAGTAACATATATTATTGGTAACATTTAGAATTGCTAGCATTACTGTAATATGTGCCATTTATACATTCAATTGTGTGAACCATCAGCACTGATTCGTGAGTTATATAGCATCTTATTCTCATCGAATTATTAATTTACATCACCCAGTAAGTCTGTGGAGTAGGAAGGTAGGTTTAATGACTTCTGCACGGAGCTGCTTGTTTTAATGGCTTTATGAGTAGAATTTAACGTGGGCTGCTTGAAGATACAACTTGTATAGGTGCATTATTTTATTTGACAGCTGTACATAGTCACTTTACGTCTGCTCGCTTAACTTATGAAACTTCCACTTGCAGTTAACGTTTTTTTTTGCATGCGATGCATACCTGCGAGCCGAAGTAAAACATTTGTAGCACTTCTTGAAATATTAAATGCCCAATATTAACTGCCTTCACAGGATACTGAGTGAAATGTGACGCGACTTGTAAGATAAAGTAATGTAAACTTTGTGTTTATACAAATCTTGTGCTTGTTGAATATTACAGTTGTCTTGCTTATGACACTGTGTCAGTCGGTAATTGGGTGTTACTCGGCATGGACTTATGCTCCAGAAGTCTGTAATCTTTGTGAAAAATGCTTTGAAATCCTCATACCATACTCGTATTTGCTCTCCAGTGTCTTCAGCATGTAAAAAAGAATGACGGAAAAGTTAAATGCACAACGACAGAAAGTGCAAGGTACTTTAGAGGAAAAACTCGGTGCAGTCGAATATGAGAGTGGGGATGTGGAATTGCAGTGGAACAACACCAAGAAATGTGTGTTAGATACTTGTGTGAGCGATTTGGTTGGGAAAGTCGAGAGAAGAGCAAGAAAGCCATGGATTACACAGGAGATGATCAGTAAAATTGGTGAACAGAGGAAGTGGAAGAATGTCAACAACGAAGAAGGAACGAAGAACTGCTGAAGACTTGAGAAGGAATTGAATAGAGCCACAGACGAGACTAAGAAGGGATATCTTGGTAGTATATGTGACGAGATTATGGAATTTCAAAGAACTGGATGTTATGATTTCATGTACATGAAGAAAAACGAACTAGGCTGGGAAGGAAACTATGGGGTTCAAAACATTGGCGTCGAAGACTCCCCAGGAAAAATAATATCAGGTCAGAGACAAGTACTGAAAATTTGGAAGAATTATCTTACACAGCTCTATGAACGAGCTAATCGACCAGAAAACGTACAAGTCGAACCTGAAGAGGCAGTAGATGCAGACGAGAAAGACCCTTGTATTTTGCAAAGTGAAGTGGAAAAAGCTATCAAGGAGATGAGGGATAAGAAGGCTACAGGAGATGATGATGTACCTGGGGATGTACTCAAACTGTTGGGAGAAGATGGTCTCGGACTGATCACACAGCTGATCAACAACATATGTGAAACTGTAGAGTGGCCCTAGGATTTCACTGAAGTTACAACGGCTGCCTTGAAGAAAGCAGAAGCCACAAAATGCAGCGTCACCGCACATATAGCAAAGATAGTAGCGAGGATACTTAGAAGAAGGATTGAAAGGAAAATTGAGGATGCACTTTGAGAAGATCGGTTTGGATTTAGAAGGAGAAAAGGGATTAGGGATGCAATTGGGATGCTGCGAATAATATCAGAACGAACTTTGGATACAGATTAGGAATTGTGTGCCTGCTTCATAGACTGTCAGAAGGCATTTGACCTTTCAAACTGGACCAAATTAATGCAGATCGTAAAAGGAACTGGTATAGACTGGCGCGAAAGAAGATTGATCAGCAAACTGTACGTGGCTCATAATGTTAAAATACGACTGGACCAAGGGGAGGCAAGAAGTGTGAAGATAGGAAGGGGAGTAAGACAAGGATGCTGTCTGTCACCGACTGTATTCAACTTACACAGCGAACATTTTACCAAGGAAGCTCTTGAAGGGTCTGGAGACTTTAAAATAGGAGGACAAGTAATTCGCGCTGTGAAATATGCAGCTGACCTTGTGCTACTGGCTGAGGAAGAAACGGTGCTACAGGGCATGACTGATAGGCTAACTGAAATTGGAAGATGCTATGGAATGTAAATGAATGTGTAAAAAACTAAGGTGATGAGAATCTGAAGGCAACCATCCCCACTACAGATTATGATAAGACGAAAAAGCAACTGGAGAATGTGGAATATTTCAACTATTTGGGTATTATCTTGACAAATGATGCAAGATGTACTCGTGGAATTAAATCGAGGATTGCCATAGCAAAAGCAGCGTTGAACAAGAAGACTGTTTTCACCAGCAAATTGGATATAAATTTAAGGAAGGAACTAATAAGTGGTGCATTTGGAGCGTATCTTTGTTTGCTGCTGAAACTTGGGCACTTCGGAAAGTAGATCAGAAACACCTGGAAAGTTATAAAAATGTGGTGCTGGAGAAGGATGGCGAAGATCAGTTTGACCGATCTGTGAGAAAGGAAGAAGTGTTATGTAAGAGTGGAGGAGTAAACTAATGTGCTACATACGATACAAAGAGGAAGGCTAACTGGGTTGGTCACATCTTGCATAGGAACTGCCTTTTAAAACAGGTTATTAAAAGAAAGATGGAAGGAAGGATAGTAGTGGCGGGATGACGAGGAGGAATATATAAGCAGCTATTGGATGACCTTAAGGAAAGGAGGGGAGACTGGAAATTTAAAGAGGAAACACTAGATCGCACTCTGTGAAGAATTCGCCTTGGAGGAGACTATGGAGCTGTTGCGAGACAGAATTTGGAATGAATGTGTTTCATTATTATACCTGTAAGTTTTATATTGAGCACTGCTTTATGAAGAATGCTTGAGTCTCGTTGGTATTCAGCTTCAGATATAAAAGAGTCAAAGAGAGGTGGCGACGTTATTTGAATAGCCAGTGTTAGGCGTGTGTGAAGGGATGTCAGGTTCGATTTATTCCGCAACCAACCAGAGCCTGGTAAATTGTTTTCCCTACGAATGTGGCTCTTGTAGACTTTTTGAAAACGGACTCGAATAACGCTGTGCCTGACAGCACAATCGTGATGTTCTCTGCGCGTGTTGTCTTTAGGAACTCTTTTATGTCGTTCGCAGATAGTTGTTGCTGCGTGAAATGGTGGGTCATTCTGGTGAAGCGCTTGAAAGTATGTCGTTGTACCATCACCACCAGATATATGCTTCTGTTAATTTCTTTGGGGTCTACGTTTCAGTTACAGTTGAACCAGCGAAATAAACTGCAATAATATTAAGTTGATTCATCCCCGTTGTGTTATTAAACCAGTATATATTCTTCAGTATACGGTCTTATACAACCTTACAGTACCAGTTTCTAGGCGCCTAGTTTCTGCTTTGTATAAGCCACCATGAGGCCTTCCGTAATTATTTCTTTGTATCCATTATGCATCTTGTAAAGGATGCGATCTCATACCTTTTCGCAATAATAAATGTTCACTGAAGGGTTTTAAGAAGAAAAGGCCTGTTAATGGCTTACATCAAGCCGAAACTAGTCTCCTAAATTATTTGTACTCTTAAGGTTGTGTGTGAGTGTATGCTGAATAATATATACTGAACCGAAATCCAGTTAGAAAGTGAGGGTAAGGTGAGTTGCCGTATTATGTTCACATTCTAAGGTTTTACTGTAATTTTTGTGTATTTCGACAACACTGTGAAATTCGGGGTGATGATGCTGTGTTGTAAAGAGAGAGAGAGAGTGTGTCTGTGAGAGAGGAGAGTAGGGGAGTCTGTTAGCAGGGATGTAAGTGGTACTTGTAAAAGGTATGCGTAATCGTTGAATTTCCGTTCGTCCACTTATTTTCCGCAGTTTTAGATCCGTTGGCAGCACTGTAAATGTTGCACTACTTTAATTCGAACTTGCATCAATTTCACCGTTAATGTTACTTTGTGGAGGTTCTTGGACGGTTCTTTTTTCATGTTGTGTTGCTTTTATTTGTCAGGCCTTACTTATGTCTTTAATTGCGGTTTAATTGTTAAGTTTGGTGTACACAGACAAATGCACACCTGTAATAATAGAGTCAGAACTGAAAGTGTTTTGTTGCTAATTTGGAAGCCTAAGTTGTTGTTAACACAGTGCGGTGATGCCTTACCTGTAGTCCCTCTTCGGTTACGTTTCATCTGCGACCTTAGCCAGCCTTCGTTCAGTTTATAAGCATAGTGCAAATCGCGAAACAGCGGCCGCGTAAAATTTTACTTTGGTGAGTTGCGTGTCCGTTATTTTGAGTGCGAGTGTCGTTCGAGCATTTTGCATATAAAACTGTTTCCAAAGCGAAGTTTTAGGTTCTCACAGCGGTATTGCTGAAGATACAAGTGTTCTGCATGTCGATTGGTAAATAGTTGACGATTTTCTGTCAGAAGGTGGTGCCTTCAAGTAGTCCAAGAGGGAGTGTCTGTTCTTGGACTGCTGGGGGCTTCAGCTGTTTCCAGTGTTTGATAGATGTGACACGGTAGTTGCTGTTTAAATAAACCTTGTGTTAATACATTTCCTTGATAAAAAAACGCCTTCTCTTTTTTTAAAGTCACAGATCCTTAGTTTGTACTTCTGTGACATGGCAAAACACTTGTGACATTTATTTCACTGATATACATCAAACAAACCCAGACCACAAGGAACAGAGTTTCTGAGTGAGAATTTCGTGCGTAGCTTGTGTATTTCGATACTATGTCCTGCCTTCTCGCAGACTGCTAAGGATCACGCGCAATTACTCCGCTAGGACAGTGTACCATTAATATTGCGAACTGCTTGGAGAGGGGACCTTGAGAGGGAGTAGGAATCTGTATTAAAGGGAAGGAAATTTGTAGTGCTGCTAGGGGTGTCTCATAGCTCACCGGGGTAATAACGCCTGAAGAACATTGTGCTACACTCTAAATATCGGCGTTTATTACGTGCCAGGGCGTCACAGAAGTCTCATATTGAAGCAGAGATATTTTCGTGAAATTTGTGACAGGAATGGGGATACACCTTGGCTTAGGCCCTAAGCCTCCGGCGTTTCAGTTATGCTGTGACATGTCACGTATGTTAATTAACTTTTAAAGCCTACTTGTTACTTGATTTAACAACAGGTTTAACTTTTGCTTTGTCTATACCGTGCATTATTGAAGTCAGTCATTATATCACTGTGCCTTACCAACTAAATGCACATTCACCAAATGTCGAATGTCCACGTACTACTGCTCATTAGCGATTTGCATTTGTGCATGCGTACTGTATCTGTTTCTGGTATTGTTCCATGGGGTCTTTGGCTATGTTTTGGAAGCTGTTATCGTGAAGAAAGTCCGGTGCTTTTTGGTTGTATGCGTCCTTGTCGATTGTTACTGTGGCCTTTCCCTTGTCTGCTTTTGCTAACATAAGATTGTGTCGTGTTAATTTCTTGTGTATCTGTTGTGTCGTGTGTAGTTTCTGTTTGTGCCTGGTATTTGTT
The DNA here is from genome assembly GCA_013340265.1 of Coptotermes formosanus. Taxonomy (NCBI): domain Eukaryota; kingdom Metazoa; phylum Arthropoda; class Insecta; order Blattodea; family Rhinotermitidae; genus Coptotermes; species Coptotermes formosanus. The sequence goes on from BLKM01000454.1 coordinate 2,371,188, forward strand.
TTATTTTCTTTGTGCCCGTGATTCTGTAGGCGTTTTGTAGTCTCGTGTTTAAGTGTCTGATAGCGTTATCCGTGTCGATAATTAGATGTACTGTTTACGTTCTCTCTCAAATGCGTGGTTTTCGCCAAGTCTCAAGATTTTAGATTCTTCCCTAGTAAAGGTTACAGGTGTGAGGTTTTGTATTCTGTCGTGGAACCTGTTGTTGGCTGTCGTACATGGACATCGGGTATATGATGACTGTGCATTTAGTTGGTAAGACACAGTGATATAATAACAGGTTTAACATTCAACAATTGTACATTCTGCCTACGCTGAATTAATGTGTTTTTTGTCCTACGTAACTTTAACGGATTGGTTTTTATAACCGAGATGAAATGTGTGTACTACGCGGTACCAGCTGGGTCTGTAAATAAAACAGTTAACGCTACGTCTTTCAAGGGTTAAAGGATTAAAACTTGCACTGAGTTATCCCGTTGTGTCAGTTTATAAATAGGGATAAAAATAATCCACACTGCGTCCTGCGATATAAAGGAGTTTTCCAGGTAGGTCCCCTAATACAGATCAGGCAAAATTAAGAATGGAGTCGTTCAAGAGTTTTTAAGTTTTCGATTAAAAATCCTACTTTGGGACACAACAGTAGAGCTGAAGATGGTTATACAAACAGCTTATTTGTCCATCATTATATCTGGTTCTATTCTATAGTCTTATAGAATGGGAATAGTGAGATTTCACTGTATCTTTACATACTATATACGCTGGTGTTGTGTTTTATTATCTTGTATGTCATGTATGATGATGGTTCGGATGTGAACTGAAACATGTTGCACATATGATATACTTCTATGCAATATAAAATTGTGTTGTATCTGACGGTGTTTTATTTTTTTTCTTATTTGAAGTGATTAGCTACTGTGTGTTTCAAATTTAAGAAATAAAAGTATCTGGGAATTTCACCCTGCATCAAAGTTGAACATGTGGGCTCGTGGGTGCACTGCATCCATTGATGTAGCCTGTGGTATGGTGTGGTACTGTTTTGAGGACTTGTATGTGGTTACAGCTTTGGTACGTAAGGAGGATGTACGGGTAAATTAAATTCGAGGACTGCTTGTTACCAGAAACTTTTATTTACTGGTCGCAAATCCAGATAACTTGAAGATTAAAATCTAAAACATAGTTTTGCCTGTTGTTTGATAACCATCTCCATGGAGCTGCGGAGTGGCTGACAATTGCTCAGTTAGTCGAGGTTTTCTTGTCAGTGCGTGGAACCTGCGACAAGAGCTTGTCATTGGTACGTTTTCTTGTCAGTGCGTGGAACCTGTGACAAGAGCTTGTCATTGGTACGTTTTCTTGTCAGTCCGTGGAACCTGCGACAAGAGTTTGTCATTGGTACGTTTTCTTGCCAGTGCGTGGAACCTGCGACAAGAGCTCGTCATTGGTACGTTTTCTTGTCAGTGCGTGGAACCTGCAACAAGAGCTCGTCATTGGTACGTGTCTTGAGACTGAATCTTGCCCTCCGGTTTCTTCAAGACCCATTTCAATATCGCCTTCCCATCATCGCCTAGGCCTTCGAAGACATATGGATTTCTCTTTTCTCCCACTTTAGGTGTACGGCTAAAGCTTACTTTGTCATGATGTATGTTGACATGCAAAGTCAGTAGTAGTTACGATTTTAGGCAGAAGAGGACAGCAATAAACTGCAGTTCAAGATATGCTCAACTCCGCATTCAGTTGGCCACATTTGCTGGAATTACTTTGTAGCTTACTACCTCCAGGTAGCAGCACCGCTTCGTGCAAATTTTCGCACGTTATAAAGCATCTGTCATTTTAGAACTGTTCCCGAGTTCACAGCATGTAAATTCAGCGATGTCATGATACCAAAATGTCTTTCAATGGCTACGTGTATGAAAGTGGATCACAGCGAAGTACGTACCTTCTCACATTGTAACACAGCAAGAATTTTTTCCTGAAATGTGAACGGTATGGTAAATAAGACTCACAGTAGCCAAAATCTTTTACGACATCTTTCCTAACTTTCATAGTGTATAAGTGTAATGTTCTTAATACCAGTAAGTAATGCCTAGAATTCTTGTGAGTTCCATTTTTGCCTTTATGACACGTGTTTAAAGCTGCCATACTTTACTGGTTATGGAATATGAACGAAATGGGGAAGTGAAATAATACATTTTATTCGGCCGCAAATGACACAGTTTCACACGGTTTTATGTAGCACAGAGAAGGGGCCTGTCACTCGGTTTAATTAAATCTTATTTATGTTTTATACGTCAGTTGGCACGTCCTGTATTTTGAATACACTGTGCTTGCTACAGTTGGTGGTGACGTGACGCAATGAAGCATCAGGTAACACAGAAAAGTGTTTTACTGAACCGGCAGGACTTCTCGTTCTTTGCGCAGGGTACGGAGGTTTGCCTGGTCGGTGTCACAATATATAATGACCGAAACTAAAGGGGTAGCACTCAGATTGATAAATTAATGTTCGCTCTTCTTGTAATTTAATGCAAAAGACTGGGAATGAGGGTTCGAGTTGAGTCCGGTAACTACCGAAGTAGTAGCAGGTGACTGTAACGACTGCATGCAAGCACGCACGCACGCACATTGAGTTACGACTTTGACATTGGGTCGGGGCGTTGGAATTTGTCCGGGAAATTCTGTGTTGTGTCAAGTACAGGGCCTGTAAGGAGTCGTACTGTATGTCGTTACTGATTTGTAGTTTAATTAAACATTATATAGCGTCGAAAGGTGAAATGGTATTAAAAATTAATGGACAGGAATATGGAAGTTGTCGCGGTCTAGTTTAAGGTAGTCCTGCTGTCCCGTAATTGGCCTGGCAGGGCTGAAGAAAACCACAGAAGGATTTCAGTGTCCGGGCTGAAATTTGAATAAGACACTCCCGAATACAAGCCACAAACCTTACCATTTGAGCCAACAGTTCACCTGCAGTGTGCTTGAACGTTATTCTCCCAACGACGCCTGCATTTACAGTGCGTCTTATGCCCCGTTTTTCTCATCTTCTTTGGTGTATTCCGTAATAATAGACAGCGATCCGTTTACAACCGTACGTATCTTAAAACAAAACTCTGTATTCTGTATGTTACTGAACATACACCAAGACACTGGATGTGCCCACAAGTTTTATAAGCACACACATCACGTGTCCAGAGACCCGTACATTCTCCGCCGTTGTCATTCTCAGTAGGCAGTTCTCGTATGCTTTGTGGTTTGGTTTGGTACGTGGGTTCTGTAAGGGAACCGTGCAAAAAGTCAAGGTATCCTGAAACCATAGGGGTAGATTACCAAATTTGTATGAACAAATTTTAAACGTTTGATATGCTACTGAGATGTGTATGTCTAATTTGATAGATATTCAAATTAGTGGTAGTTATATGGAAACGACATTTTTCTTAAGAGCCCCCCACCCCTGTCTCCGAGCACGGCACACGCGTCATGCACAACTCGGAGGGTGCTTACTCTCACCTTAGTGCTCTGCCGAATGCTCGCTTTTAGCTTCTATGAGTTCCCGGTAGTAAACTTCATTTTTCACGTACCTCCAGAGAAAAAATACCTGGTGCCCATAAATCGAGGAACGTGCTGGCCATGCGACATTCGTAAGAGATGTTTGGGAAGTGCTGTTTTCGGAGGTTCATGAACTTAGGCCTAGATGCAGCGTGGTTTGTGGCGCCATGGTATTGGAACCACACATTACTTAAATCCACATCATGTCTTTTCGATTCTGGGATGAAGGAAGTTTGCAGTATATGGAGATAATCGTGTGATAGTGTTATGTTGCACCCACTTCTTCAGAGTAGTAGGGGCCTGTGACACGTTGATAATGCCACACAGCATGCAATAATTGAGAGTGCAAAGCTTTCTGTTGCAGTATCGACGGCTTTATATCAGCGCAGAAGGGAAAGGTTTGCCTGTTGACGTTCCCGCTCAAATGGGTGAGGTTCGTCGATCATAAATTGTCTCGTACAGCTGGATAATTCTGACACAGCCCGAGAAATTCACTGCATAACTGCAGTCTGTGTCTTGCATATTGTTCGTTGAGTTGCTGCACAGTCTGAAGATTGTGCTGGAACAAGAGCAAGCCCTTCTTAAGTACTCTCTGAATGGACAAATGGCTCCATCGAGTTCGACCTGGATAGGCGGAGAACAGACTTTCTGGGGACTTCTCTGGATTGCCGCGTCAATTGCTGGGGAGTGTCAGTTATGATTGTGGATGATTGAATGTGGAGTCTTGGTAATGCTTCCGTCCGCACAAAATCTGTAAACTTATCGGATAATTGTGTTTTTGGTGGGAGCATCTCTTCGCCGTCATGCCCTCTCTACTAATTGAAGGGAGTCAGTTTTGAAGTAGAGCTGTACATTTTTAGGCGCATTTGAAAAATTGCGAAAAGCGACGTCAGTCCGTCCGTCTCTCCGCATGGAACAGCTCGACTCCCACTGGACGATTTTTCATGAAATTTGATATTCGAGGATTTTTTCGAAAATATGTCGAGAAAATTCGAGTTTCATTGAAATCTTACAAGAATAGCGAGTACTTTACGTGAAGACCTATGTGCACTTATGATCATATCTCGCTCAATTATTCCTAAAATGAGAAACTTCTCAGGTAAAAGTTGCAGAAAAAACAAAAACACACGTTTTATGTTCAATAACTTTTTTCCAAAAACAGTGCCGTTTATGAGATAATGTGGAAAAATATGGTAGAGTCTGACAGGTCTCAGATGACAATATAGTGCTGCGCAGAAGAAAATGCGATTTGCATGCCGGATAACCAAGGCAAGAATGCGTACACACACTCATAATATTTAATACTGACTGTTTTTGCACGGCAACAGTGGTTACGCGAAAGCTCGTCAATGGTACATTATACACATGTCTTTCTTGTTTGTTCTGTGCTCCAAGCTCCAGGACTTCGTCAAGACAGATGTGAAGATACTCAAGAATAACCTGAAACAGAAATAACATTTGTCCCATATCGACTGTACTTAGCAAATTAATCACTTCCTACCAGATGCTGGAATGACACGTAGTAAGATGCCAGTAGACGGTACCCACGGTTGTTGCATTCCCGAAAATGCCGCGACCATAGCGTGAGATACAGAATGCAATTATTTCTCTTCTGGCATGGTTTTAAGTTGGGCATTCTGTGTTTTGTGAGGCTGTGCAGGTTAATCTCCTCATAATGAACGTTAGTCTGTGAGAATTATATATTTCCTTTACGTGTCGTGTTGCAGAACACAGCTGCTGGGCAGTTACATGTGCGCCTGTGCCATTCACGACAATCGCAACGTACGCCAGGTTTCAAAATGGAGATTAATAATTACACTTCATATTTCGGTGCGAGGTCGAGAGAGGGAAAACAAATGTTGACAGCCGGTGCTGCACCCCGTCGCAGCTAGCAGGGATTCACGGTCTTTGGTTTTGAATAAATTATAATGCGTATGTTTCTTTGCTTTTAAAATGGATTCCGACATGGGGAACATTTCCTGCAGAGCAGGGGAGATACTAGCCCGCACATCGTATCTGTTGCGTGCTGAGGTGTGGAGGGAGAACGGAAAAACAAAGGAGAGAGAAGGAAAGGGAGGGGGAGAGCTTGTTACGTGAATAGAGGGAAGAATAGAGAAGCCCTTTAGTTCTTCTCTCTGCTGCATTGTTGCTTATGAATGGACGCTGGAAGTGTTTGGTGTTACAAAGAATCTGATAGAAAGAAGTGCGAGTCTGCATAGATATGCTTACACGTCGAAGTATTCTGGACTGATCAAAAGTTAGGGTTAAGTTTCGGGAATAAGTGTAAAGGCGTGCTGTAGTCGTGTCGAACTGAACCGCTACGTAAAATGTGTCAAAACATGAAAAAGGTGCCCTTGAAGTAAGTCCGGACCTACGTCAGACCCGACATGCAGGCACACACACACACAGCAAATAACATACATAACCCTTCTCCATTATGCAAAGTAAGCTAACAGAAAATTGTCAGTCAGTTGATCATCCGAGCTGGCAGTTAAAATTATGGCAGAACAAAACTGATCCCGCCAAATGTCTAACATATTTGTTATTACTTTGTCAGAGGACGTCCCGTTTGTTTTGAAAGGATTAATTGACAAAGACCACAATAAAACACAAAAATATGTGACGATAATATTCACCAACAAATGCACTAGTATATAATATATAGTATATAAAAATAGACAAAAATATGGATTTTGTAGCATATGTTGTTAACAATGAGCTACGTGTTTCGGTCCAAAGGGATCATCATCAGGCTTTGTATAAGAACACAAAAAAAGGAAGTGGAAATGTGAATGTTACATACATATTATTAGTGTTAGATCTCAAAGTCCTTACAGTTTTTTAAATGTATTACGCTACCACGAAGGAGAGTGCAGTTAAAGATTGTAAAGGTTTAGTGAGATCTCACAGTAAGAATATGCATATGTGTATGTAGATATATAACATTTGCACGTTTGCGCCTGTTTTGTATTTTTATACAAAGCCTGATGATGACCCTTTTGGGTTGAAACATGTAGCTCATTGGTAGCAACATATGTTGCACAGTAAATATGTTTGTGTTTCATGGCGCTCTTTGTCTGTTAAACATTTATTATTATTATTATTATTATTATTATTATTATTATTGCTTTTTTCGTCATGAACGTGCGGAAGTTTCACACTGTGGTCTCGGGTCGTGGCACTGTGTAGTGTGATATGCGGCTGTCGACGTTTCGGATGAATATACTGTCTCCATCTGTAGCTTAGGCTACCCGGAAGGTGGGGCAGCAGGTCAGTCCAAAACATCGGTGGCCATTTATAAACCAACATGGCGATACATCCCCAAAGTACACAGTCTGAACTCTCGCCGCTGTAAGAACCAGAGCCTCATATAGACACAGTTCAGTGTAGGGTCTATGGATATAAATTTGTAAATACTTATGTAAGGTACTCGGTAGGCCGTTGTCGTAGTTGCCGACCCGGATATGCTCCAGAGGCAGTCCGTGTGGGATTTGCGGCAGACGATGTGGCACAACGACACGCTTCTCAGTGTCACCCGTCAGTCACAGATTCTCAGATCCATTTATATCATCCGGACTATGGACAGTGCGCCCGTTCGGAACTGTTGTTCCAAGAGACGTGGTCACACACTGCCGTGAGAATGAAAAATAACGCATCGTGCATGTAGTTTGATCAGTTAGTAACGGAGGATTAATATCAAGAATAGCGATAACTGCTGCGTCGCATTCATGTCTACTGTTATGCATTCCTTGTCTTTGAGGCTACCCTGCTACTTGCAGTGAATTTCGTCGTAAGGAAGATCAGTGAACAAGAGTTGTAATATTGCTGGGATATGAGAATGAAACGTAGAGGAGAGAGATACAGTGAAAGGGGAAGAATAATAAAAATCAGTGGAGGAAGGGGGTGTGAGAGAAATTAATCCGAATTCAGCCGAGTTGACCCGACGAGCGGAATGGATCCAGGAGTAGATCGATGGATGCGTGTAACCTGGGTGCGCTGGGCACACCAGACAACGTGTCTCTCTCTTTCTGTCTCTCTCTCCCTCACCGGGTCGACGTTCCGAACTTTGGTCCTGCCGGGGGTGGGTTGTGTCCTGGAGCTCTGTGGTACCAGTTGTGTGTTTGCCGGTAGCGGACAGGGTGCGTGCTGTGTGTCAGTAGTAGATCTGTCGATAGATGCTGTCTCTGTAAGTCGCGAGTTCAGTGTTCTTTTTGCGGATGGACACGTGTTCATGTCCGTAAGTATAACTTTCACATTGCAGTGGTATTTTATATATGAGGTTCATCTGGGTGGGAAATATCAAAATTGTTGTGTTCTGGGATGTGACGCCGTGCAGTGTTAATAGATTGGTACCTATCTACCAGACTAAACGGCGTCACATTTTGCAATAACTTAGCTATATTAGAGTCTTTTTGTGGATTGCTGTGTGTGTGTGTGTGTGTAGTGTTGGACATTTGCAGTATTATTTGATATCCGTTGTTCTCACGATGGCGCATATGAAGAATGTTTGGTCTTCTGGAATGTAACATCGTGTAGTTTGGCAGAATAGTATATATCTACCAAAAGGTACGGCTTGGCATGCCAGACGATCTAATCTTAATGACGTAGTATTGTATCTTGTAGATTAGGTTACAATCTCACTACTTGGCAGCGCCTCGGCAGGTGCCCGAAGTCGGAAGGATATATGCATATTATAGCGGTGATAAAGGGAACTGGAGCTTTGGCAGTCGGTCTACGGGCGTGTGACATCCATGTCAGAAACTTAGAGGGCAGTTTGAGAACATATCTGCGGGCTTTTATCAGCAGAATTTACAGTAAATCTATCGATGTCCGTCATCTAAGTCTCTCATTTGCTGCGTTTGTGCAGAGTTTTCATATTAGACCCAGATTTTGGTTTAGTCGTTACTTCAGACCCTTAACGTTTTAAAGCCTAGTGGTAGGTGTATGTGCCACCGGCTGTAACATTCAGAAACTTTGCGATTAACGGACACAGTGTATTTGTGTATTTCATATGGTTTTCCTGCTAAACAGAGCGGTTTCCATGTACAGAATTAAGTGGTTGCTCTTTGTATTGGTTACATTCTATGTTCTTTGTGAGGTACGAACTGAATCTTTGTATAACCGTAGATAAATCCAGTCTTCAGACGGTTAAAAAAGCCATGTTTTGTCTTTCACAAACTGTAACGCATTTACATGTATTAACATGTCGGTCATTTGTGGTGTGCGACAAACAGCAATAATTACACTTATATTGAATGCGAGAGCAGCCACATGAATCAGACACAAGAGTGCGTACTTCACATACTTCGCAGACTTCCCGAACAGACTGTGTCGGTACTGTAACCAGTCGCAGAATCCCATGTGCTTGATCACTTGTTGTAATGTGTGCGTGACGTGGGTGACGTATTGTGTCCCACGTGGAAGGGATGACCGTTTAAGTGACGGAATAGAATGTCATATCTTGGCAGCCTAGCAAAAGTTCGTGCAGTCTGCTACGAAGTAACAAATTTTTTTTTTAAATTTGTTCTCGTGGCGGGGTGAAGCAACGTGTTTGCAACTGCGGTCTCTGTCGATTCTCAGGATGGTAGATAAAGTGCATGTGGAGTAGCCTATTGGTGAAACGGTATCGGAAGATATCCGAAGTGCTCGGCTAGAAACCTGGCCCATTGACGCGTCCACCACAGATCTCACATCGATGAACTGTCGGCGACTACCGCCTGCTAATTATGTCACGGAGAGTGGCGATACTCGGTCGAATGGTCGTGTCTTCCAATGGGATTGACACAGTCCAGTCACATTTAGGACACACTCGGTTCACATTCCGGCTGGAGACCCGGATTTCCGAGAGATTTGGTCGATTTTTTCGTTTAGCTTGTACGTAGTAGATAGTGTCGGTCCCGTCCATATCCCTGATGTTTCATCACCCATAGCCACACTGCTGTATCGCTCTTACCGGTTGGTGACATCAGTAAGAGGTTGCGAAATAACCGAAGGAAAGTTTGATGATGACAATGTGATCAATTTAGTGGTATCCATCCTCCGTGTTTTTATTTTAGTGTAGCTCTGAACTATATCTTTCTCTAAACACTGATTGTTAAAGCAAATATTTACATTATATTTTAGCACTTTGTGTTCTAAGTTTTTGTTTGTTGGTGGCACGAGTTTGAGTATTTGAAATCAGTTTAATGGTATAATCGTCTGACAGTGGCATAAGAAACCTAATTCCGATTACAGCATAACAGTTACTGCTAGGGGACCAGCTTTCTATAATTATTTCAAAACTCACAACTGTTGTAGGTAGCAGTTAACTAAACAACAGTCTGAAGTTAAGATTTGCAAGAAATGTACAAGTACTTGGAGGCTACAGGGATATTTCTTGTGGTATTTTGTGACGCCAACCTTTGAATGGTAGGGCGACTGAAAAATCATGCCTCGGAAAGATTTTGAAAGAAACAGTCGTGACGTAATTGTGATACAGTGCCGCTGGCATTTACCTGAAGGGAGTGGGGGAAGTCACGGAAACCTTCAAAACAGCTTGTCTGTGCACAAGAGTCGAACTAGACACTTCCCTAAAGCAGGAATTGAAGCTGGTGTAACTGAAGTCGATACACATCAGGCGAGTGATAGTTTCGACAACTCACACTGTTTGCGGCCACTTACATATAGGACAAATGAAGACACTTGGAACTACGCCACCATCGATACGTACAGCTGTGGTGATTGATAAGTGAACTGTGGCTGGCACAGCGCTAAGCTGACATCGTAAACCGCTTTTGATGCAAGACACAAACAAGACTGTTAAGAACTTGCATGACCATCAGTGTGCCCGTTCAACAATCCACAGCCTATGAACAAAATCATGTTGTAATATATTTCCAATATGCCTGAGTCCCGGCAGTGCCTGCCGATAATTACGGTCTTTTGGGATTTGAAGCCGTGTATTTGGGTAGCAGAGTACTGACGTTTCGAAGGAACCTGCTGCATGTATCTTAATCTGCCTTGAAGATGGAGGCAGTACGATCCTCCTAAGTTATTGTACCCATCTACAAAACTACACAGCGTCGCATACTACAAGCCTGCGGTGTGAATTTGTAAACTATTTGTGGATCAGAACATTGTGTTCGACTGCATGTAAGGTCGAACTTATATTGATGGACATGTGTGGTATTCAGATATCCAGAATACAGAACTCGTTCGTGGACGTTACTTCGTAGAATTTTAATTACTGCACCGACAATTGTAATACCTGAAGCAGTGTGTAGGAAGACATAACTCCATACGTGTAATTTTGTACAAGGTGCACTTTTGTGAAATGGAAGTGCGAACAGGATTTTATGTCAAATTACCCTGTATGTTGTTAAATGCAATCAGGGGCTTATTATAATTGTATTTTTCTCCCTGAAAATGGTTTGATGGAACCGAAACATGTTGGAACAGTATAGTATTATGTCTGTATTTTGGTGGTCGGTTGTATGAGTGGAATGTGAAGTCAGTTTGAAACACTCCAGTTCAGTTTGGTGCGTGTGTTCAGTAATTTTTAATTTAATTACAAGTTACTCGTCAAATTGTAGAACAATGAATGATAAAGGTACTTACTTTTTGTTGACACTCAGTGATTCTGTCATTCGTTCCTGTTGGAGCATTACCGTTTGTGACATTTGAATTCAAAGGAAATGGAACATGGCGCTGCAGGCTTTTCCGCCTGCCTTAATTGCAGTGCGCTAATCATCGTTCGTAGCCCCAGTGTTGCAGAACAGTCCTGCATGATATTTATCTGTGCTGTTCAGCACGACGTGGCGAAGGACCCTGGGGGGGTTCAATAAAATGTAGAAGGAAATTTATATATCACTGAATTAAAAGTGTATCTTACGGGGCCTTCACAGTTTACATTGCATACATGCCGTGGATGAAGTTACGTGTGTTTTATATTGAAAGCCGGACACCACTTACTGTAAACGTATGCATCACAACGTTTGGCTTTGTAATCCTTTCGGTCAGTTTCAGGCTTGAAACTATGTTACATTTCGTGGGTCTTATTTCAAAAGATGCACCTTACCACTTGAATATTAAAATAAATATTCCTGGCTGAGGTGGTGTGTTTTGTTTTTAAATTTCCATAAATGTGAGAACTTCGTTCTTCTGGGATGGTACGCGGCGTCGATTGGTACTTAGTTGCAGACGTTTCTGGACAACCTGTCTGTCTCATCTTCACGGGTCAAGCAGTTCGCAAGGTGTGTTTGTGTAAGAAAGTGCATTGTTCAGGACAAGAGAAAGTTTTCCGTATGCTGAATTAGCCTCGCGCAGTGAGACATGTTAGTGAAGGGACGCACAGGTTTGTGGAACTGAATGAAGTTAAGTGATGGGCCGCATCCTTCAGCCAGAGCCTCTGGCACTCACTGGATACGAAGTCGAGTGGGCTGTACAGCCAGCCTCGATTGAATGAAGAACGCGAGAATTCTGCCGCCGTCTGGAATTGAACGCCAGCAGCCCAGGCCTCAGTCACTGCACTGAGCTACGCACGCATAATAGTGATGTCACAGGTTTATACACATTAGCCGTACAGATAAATTAAGAAGTAGGCCTACTGACTGAATGAAACGAGAAGTATCCATGAGGAAACAAGAAGTGAATACAGAATTGTGTTAGACATTTAGGGGTAAACATCCTTGAGGGACCCACCAGGCATGGAAAAAGGAATAGCGCTGTAAAGGAACAATTGTATCTGTGCTTAATCAAGCAGTACGTCATTTGGGGGAATGGAGGTATGGTTCCACGCATTCTTGACTTCAGCACTAGTTGAGTGGTCGGCTTCGCTCCCTCAGCCTCAGCATTCCCGGGGAAATAACCTTCCCCCACGTACCCATTGAGTATGAGGCTGAGCTGGCCCCCAGAGCACGTCGGGACGCTTTGACGATGATATATTCTTTTTACGCGCTTTCGTATACTTGTGAAAAGCGTCTGTTAGTTTCGTCACGTTCGTCCGTCCTTCCGCATTTGTCAGCGCGGCTCCCATTCGACGGATTTCTGCGAAATTTCGTACTGGCGACTTCTATGAAAAATCAGTCAAAAAATACCAAATTTGGTTAAAAGCTGACGAAATTGTCGGGCAACTTACATGAAGATTTAAGTACGTTTTATCATGGCCAACGACCTTAAATTTGCCATAAAAGCACTTATGTGTGGCACTCAGAATTATTATGTTATGTTAGTTCAACAAGTCACAAGTACCACACTGTTGCGTTTCCTTTGCAGCGGTGGTTTTGCGAGCTGCCCCAGTGTTACGTTATGCGCACATTGCCTGTCTTGTTTGCTGCTGTCAGGAGTAGAGCCGTAATTCCTCGGCTGTCCCGAGCGTAACCCAGTCAGAATACCGACTGCGGTGTTGTTGTGTGTTAAGGAAGAAGACGTGAACCGTCGTAAGGCTGTGGGTGGTGCTGTCAGCTTCTTTAAGATGCATGTTATTAGAGTAAGGGAGTTGATTGTCGGATACTGGTTTGTTTTTTTTTTCTTTACATTTTCGGTGTGTCAGAATAATTTTTCAAACGTCTTTTTACGAAAATATCATCGTTTCGTTTGTTGCTTGAAAATTCTAAGATATTATGATAAATCATATCCAAGATATGATTATTTCATTAAGAAAAATACAAAATAAACGTGCTGTATTGAAAAAGTGGAGGATGCTGTCGGATACTCTCCTACATTACGAACCAAAATTGGCAAAGATTCATAATTTTAACCAAGGAACAATGAGGCAAGGTAGAAACTAGGGAATGTTTTACAGTAACCGTAAGGGAACTGGAGGGGTATGCTAATGTGACTGCCTGCATCAGCCGGGAAATTTGGCATAAATAAATTAGTTTGTTATTAATTATCGTACTGATGCTTTAACCTTTTAGTTACGTCAATAATTCCATATAAAGCAATGGTATGGGAAGGTTTAAAAGGGAGTATCGGGAAACCAGCCTATATGACTCTTGAGAGTTGTAAATACAGAACTTAGTTTCATTCTCTATGGGCACTTTATCTGCGGACATTAATGACATTTCAGTACACTAGTTGCTGCCCCTTACATTCTTTGTGCCACCAGTCGTCACAAATAAAACATTGCTCCGTTTCTCTGTACGCAGATCATCAGAGAGTTTTCCTTAGCACTATAAATAAATTACATTATGATAATGATTGTCATTTTCTCCCACCGTATCAGCTTGGATACTCGCTGCTTTTAGAACCTTTCGCACCTTGCATTGGATTTTCTTTGTTTCCTCTTTCCTGCTTGCCATTCTGAAATAACTTCTGTGTCTTCAAAGATTCTTCTGATTGTTTGCTGTACAGAGAACTTGTTATCATTTCAATGACCTTGGTCGCTGTAAATTTTATTTTTCTTAGACCGGAATAGACGTTATTTCTTCAGGCAATACAAAGTCTGTTGACGTTCTTCTGTGGACCATGAAGTAAAAGCAGTATGTTTGAGGTGGACTTGCGGACCGAGCTATGTATAACTTAGAACTGCAAACACAGACAAACGACACGTGTACAGTTATACGTTCTTATTGTGACCATATCACTCCTTCCTAATGGCTCGTCTCTTCTGCTGGTGCATCGATATGTAAGTCTTTAAAAATGCCCGTGCGTAAGGATACAGGCTGGTGGCGCTGACTTGTGTTGTAGAAGTTTTTACTTTTTTGAGCTTGCACATGTGCATGACCATTGAATTCAGCTGTTTCGTAATGTATCACTGCGTGCCTAGTCTGAAACTGCAGGCACCTTATTTCTTGTCTGTAGCAGTGTTTTAGTGGCCTCATGAATGGTCTGTCTAATATTTGGACCTTTTATGAGAGTGAAATGGCCAACACATTAGAGGTCGGACAAACATGCGCTTCTGGTGTGGCTAAATTTTCCATCCGGAATGACCGATACGCGGTGTGATGCAGGTGGTTTCTTTACAGAAACAAACCGGTCATAGCAGTCCACAAATATATAAGAACTGATGCAACCAGGACTCTGACACTTGAAGAAGATGGTGTCTCGGGGAGGGGGGGGGGGTGCTGTGGTGGGAAGATGGTTAAAATTCTTTCGTGGAAAAACTGTTACAGTTGGAGGAAAAATTCCAGTAGCATTCATTGATAGCTTAATTTTAAAGTCCTTTTCTGCCGCAGTTGAAGCACCAGTCTGACGTCTATCTTTAAGTGTGAGAATGCTTGGATGTATTTTTCTGAACCACCGTCAGTCTAGAATGATTACGTTGAAAATGCATGACGAAGGGTAGTCATGAGCTGCAAGTTCTTCGTGCAAACGAAACTCCCACATTTTCTTTGGCAAATCCTGTAGCTCTGGCAGCGGATGTTCCCGTTGTTTGACGCACCCAGCAAGATGTTGAGCAATTCTCTTCAGTACCAGGAGGAAAATTTGGCTTACAAGTGTATTTTGGCTGAAATGCTCTAGAGTGGCGCAGGTTGCAGTGGGCATACTTACACAGTGTAGAACGAGGAACGTTGTGTTTTCTGGAAGCTGCAATGTAGCCAGTTTCCATGTTACGTACTGGCCTGATTGTTTTGAATGTGCTTTCGTTTTTCAGTGACTTCAAACCCGATTTCCTTCTTTCTTTACTTCCGAACATTTGGACGAAGTAGAGTGTCAAGGTAACAATCGCTGATCTGTTTTTATTGAAAGGAGAGTATTATAGTGCACAGTTCCAATTAATGTATCACACCGCTCGGAGAACCTGTTAATCACGGTAACGTGCCACTAGTATAGATCCAGGTGGGTTGCCACAGCGAATTGTAATTTGTTGCAAATAAAGGGGCCCTTCTCCTTCATCGAAACAATTAAAACATTATTAGGATACTGAACTTGTCGCAACATCTTTACTTGTCAGAAGAAAGAAAACTGCAGTGTGGCACATTTAACATCGGATTCTGGTCGACATTACGGCAGTCTACCCGGCATTTGCAGGCACATCACTTCTGCGGTCTGAACCGTCATGTGAAACCTACCGACTCTACCAATACGGCTCATATTGCTGCAGACATAAAAATCAGGTCCGTTCAAACGTAGTATATTGGACCGCGATAAATAGCCGCATGTTTGAAGTTATACATACCTTAAACAGCTTCGATGTTTAGAAAATATACAAAAACAGCTGTGTAGTGAACGCTTCCCAACCGATATGGCGACAGGCCGCAACAGGTTTGGTATGATAGAACTAGCTTTTGCAACACCAGCCGTTTCGAAGGGACGGTATGCGCAGTTACCAAACCTATGCGACGTCACGCTTATTTACTTTGTTGTACCCACATTTACGCCTGGGTCTTTCAGGAAGTCTCTTCTGTTGAAGTTCTGCGACGAAAATTTTGAACGAATTTTTTGATAACTTGCATTCGCTTTACGTGCCGCCCTTATTTAATCCCCTTTGATGTAATGAATCTAATAACATCTGACGAGGAGCGCACATTATGCAGCTCCGCATTTCGTTATTCTCTCCATCCTGCTGGCATTACCACTCATGTCTGTATGCTCTCATCAGCGCTATGTAATCATCAGTAATGGTTGGGGAGACGACATGTAACATTCCAGAAGAACCGAATCTTCAGCAAAAAACGGCGTGAGGACCTCAAATCTCGCGTCATGCTGTAATTTATAACTGAGCCACTGCTTTACCTTCTCAAGAAGGTCTCTGATTCTTGGAGTTACTTTATAATATTCGGAAGATGGTAATAATTTGAGTGCGAAACAGAACGTGATTTTAAGTGGTATTTGACAAGCGTTGTTATTGGTCAGGTTTTAATATGTCTGCTATGAAGCTATAAGTATGTGACTGGCTTTAGACTGCTGTTTATCCCAGTGTGAAAGTTCATCGCCAGGTAACCTCAAAATCAGGAGTTGTATGTTGGTGTGATATAATCTACGTACTTGTGAGGTTTGAAGTTCTCACAGCAATGGTAATGAAAATTCAAGACATTTGGGATACGACATATCGATTGGATACGACATATCGATTGGATATGACATATCGATTGGATACGACATATCCATTGGATACGACATATCGATTGGATATGACATATCGATTGGATATGACATATCGACTGGAAACGAGTAGTTACCCTGAGGATATAGGTGTGAATTATAAGGAACTCCTTCTTGGATTGCGGATCTGCTGTCGCCACGTAAAGTAGCTTAGCCATTCAGGTATACAGGGTGATTCAGGAGGAGAGATCAATATTTTGCGAGGTGACGGTATCGGTCATTGTGAGAGAATAAAGTTCATGTGAACAAGTGCCTAATTCTGAATGGTTACCGAGATAGAGCTGTTTGCATCTACAAATACAGAACCAAAAATCTACAATACATGCGAGTGGTGATAAAGAGAATTTACTGTTAATTTTATTTTAGTTTTATTTTGATGTTTGCATGACAAATTTGTTACACAGAAATGAAAAATTTGTTACAGTTCACAGTAAATGTTCTTGTATCCCGTCGTCAACGTCGATGTACTTTGCAACTCGTGTGTGAAGATCACGTGTTGTTCGTCTGAGTTGATCTTTACGTTTCCTTATGCGGACAGCAGCATTTAAAATGCGAGCGAGCAAATCGTCTCAAGTATCCACTTGTGTTTTGTAAACTTCGCCCTCCATCCAGAAAGCTAACGGAGTTAGGTCTGGAGATTCATAGAGCTGTATCTCGGTAACCATTCAGAATTAGACAGATGTTCGTATGAACTTTTTTCTCACAGTGACCGATACTGTCACCTCGAAAATATTGACTTTTCCTCCTGGATCATTCCGTATAATAGCGGTTGTCACAATTCCGGTTTTCTCGGCTATGACGCCGTGTCTTTACCAATCGACATGGCGTCATATAGCAGAAAACAGGGATGGCCTTCAACTGTGTGATGTTATCGACATAATTTGCTGGATTTCTTGCTATATTTTATTTTTCAAACGTTAAAGTAATTTAGTTTATGATAAATGCGGCAATTAAAATGCTACTGTGTGTATTTACCGTGATATACCGTGATACAGTGCTGCCATGTGCAGTGTCGGTTTGTGATCTATCTGGAGGAAAGGCTGTGTTATTCGAATTCGATTAATACACGTATGATCGTAGAAGAGCCTGCAGTAGTGTATATCTGTTCGTTTTGATTGTCAGAACAAGCACGACACTTAAACGCGTTCACTTTATTTTCCTCTGCATGTTTAAGCCGTGTGTGCCGGTAATCTTCAGGTAGGAATTACAGAACCATACAATGAAAAAAGTAAACAATTTTTACAAATTTAATCGCAGTCGATCCGTTTTCAAGTGCTTTGATAACACTGAGTCAGATGATTTTTAGGACGCTGAAATTGGAATGAGATGGAAGGAGTGTTCGTAGCATACGAGTGTATTAGTGTGGGCGTACTCTTCTTGAATTTGCTTTAAGGAAGTGAGTAAGACCACTCTGAGAGTCTGCTGAGTGTAGGGGGAAGTGAAAACCATGCTTTATCCTTATCAAGGAGAACTATGATAAATGTTTTGTTCATACGAATATAGAGTTCTGGTAATATGCGCTACGCACGTCACTTGCTGTGTCATTGTGTTTGAAATTCGACGTGCAGTCTGTATAGAGATTCCCTTCGGAAGTGATCGGGAGGGTCACAGTAACCTCAAACTGTGCATCGTTAAACACAAAATCGATTTTGGTGTACCGCGTGAGATGGCGTCTCTGTTCCACCATTCGCATGTAGCTACTCAGTTATGTACCTTCTGTTCATAATAGCTCTCTTCCCCCATCTCTTGTCTGTCCTGGTGCCGTCCGGCGGGGCCCTCGGCAATCTACTCTGCCGTGGAATTGAATCTGACCGGATCGTAGCTGGGCTTCAACCAAACGTTAGATTCTGTGGAACCGCCCCTTTTCACCATCGGCTGTATCCTTTTGCCTTTGCCCTCAGTGTATGTTTGCATCTAAGAAGATACACATTGAAATTGTCGGGGCGCAGGTGCGTCTCTATTCCCGATTCGCATCTTAACCGAACCTGGATCTGACTACAAAGATCTACAGACTGATTCTAGTAGTCCTTCATATGGTAATGACAGTGACTGTATCGTAAAGATAGTCTGTGCCACGGATAATGGGACCTAGAATGAGGGGAATGATGGTTAGCGAAATTGAGGATACGGAAAATATTTCAAGGTGTTTTGCCGGATTGAGTACATAATAACGCATTTTTCAGTTCGTTATCCGCACTTGTAACCTTCTTGTCCGTATAGTTTGTTTGAGGAGGAGTGTGCCATTCTTCAGGAAAGCGTTCCTGTAATGTTATCACGTGTACTTAACATCTAATTAACGTCTGAGTGATATAAATACATTAAGTAGGAAAAACTCGCACTAGTTTTATAAAAATCGTCCTTTGGGTTCTAAGCACTTTACGTTGCACACTCGCCTCTGCATGACTTGGCTTGGCTATGGGCTCAAGGACGGACCTGCGCAGTGTGCGGACAACGCATGATGTTAAACAGGTACAGTACCTAGAACCGCGAGAAAACCGCATCTTTTTACGTCATTATCTGCCTAACTGTTGAACTTCGGATATGGTTATGCTTTTTTATATCGATGAAAATTGACCTAAGGAACGTACTCCCGAAATATGGCAGATTGCTCCTGAAGCAGCCTTTGTGACGTTGGATGTTACTATGGTTGTAAACAATAAATTAACAAGAAAGTACAAGGAAGCAGTTATGACCTATTTTAGGATATATCTGAATTTCACTCGGTGGACTAAAGAAACAACAAGAACATATAAAGATGGTTCCCGTACCCGCTGTGTTTCCGGGCCGTGAAGCTGACTGCTTGCCTCAGTCTAGCGCCAATGTTAAGAACGCATGTAGCTAGCTGCGCAGGGACGTTAGAAACGTCAGCTTTTTGTTCAGCTGCATAGCTTACACGACGTCGGGTAATGGCTTGATGTGAAAGGTGAACCGGATAGGAGCGATGAAGGCATATTCTGAAGCATTATGAAACACGTTGCTTGGAATGGCTGAAGGAAACCATGAAATACTGCCTAAGTACACCCATTCCTCTGGCTGAGGCACAAACCTGAGGACATTTCAAACATGAATTAGTGCCGGCCGCACCGCAGTGTATTTCCTCTTACCTGCATGATGATGATGATGATGATGATGATGATGATGATGATGATGATGATGATGATGATCGAAGAGCTTTGTTATCAGCCCGAACTGGATCGATAATAATTGCCATTTCATACAGATTCTCACCCCCAGAGGGCTTCCTTTCTGCTAAAATCACATCACAAAGAAAAAGCTGGAAATATTTGGGGACCCACACTGCGGTACGCAAAGTAAGATTTTTAATCTTAAAGATAATGTAACACTGAATTGCAGCGAATAAGTTTACTAACAGCATTAATATAATCTATATGTTACCGTGCATGTGTCACGAAAATAGCCAACCAGACTGATCCCAAGTGGCCGCGCGGTCTAAGGTGTGGGGGTCTACGGCCGCTCGCTTGCTTGGATTGCGGGTTCGAATCCCTCCGGGGGCATGGATGTCTGTCTCTTGTGAGTGTTATGTGTGGTCAGATAGAGGCCTGTGCGTCGGGCTGATCACTCGTCCAGAGGAGTCCTATCGAGTGTTGTGTGTCTGAGTGTGATCGTGCAGCTTCGATAATGAGGATGTCCTGGCCCACTAGGGGTTGTTGCACCATGGGGTGGGGATATCCAACCAGAATACAGAAATTTGTATTTTTTTTTACATTTGTTTTCAGTGTACTTAATAGTGCTGATGTTATGTTTTATTATTTTGATAAACATTCGACTTCTACTTATGTAGGATACTCAGAACTCGGTACTGATGTTTTGTGTGAAGCATGTCAGCGGAAGGTAAAGGATAAGTTTGGTTCATGCTGCGTGACTAACGACCGATTTAATGCATGGTCGGAACATGTAACCGAAGGTCATGAAATTAGTGTGTGAAACTGCATGTGCATTGCAGTAGTTCGTTGTGTGTCGACTGCTGCGAATAAAATTTCATTATGTGGCACAGATCCGCCTTTACATCGCAGTACTTCATTTCGTTTGTTCAGTTATTATTAGACGCTGTCGTAGCTACTGATACGCGGCGATGAATGATATGTGGTAGGTTATGGGTAACGATTGAGTTAGGATGTCGTAGGCAGTGGTGGTTGCTTGTTACAACTATATATATATATATATTAATAATAATAGGTGATATGCCTTCTTATGTATCGGAGTGAAATGATGTAAACCTCAGCGTGTAGCATGTAAAGGGACTGACATAAACCTCAGCATCTAGCATCTGAATGGTCGACATAGACCTCAGCATGTAGTAAGTGAAGGGACGACATAAACCTCAATGTGCAGTGTACGAAAGGGCTGAAATGAACCTCAGCGTGCAGTGTGTGACGGGACTGACATAATGCTTAGTACCTAGTAGGCCTGTCTCCCGAATACACGTCGATCGCCCCATCACGGTTCCATCTTCTTTTATTCCGTGTAATAATGATTTTAGCTTCGCACAGCGGAAATGTTCCGCCTAATAAATGGAGCATGTTTACGAAGTTACACAGATCCATTTACTAGAGAAAATTACATTACCCAGCTGTGCAGCTGTTGATTGCGCACGCATTTATGCCGAAGCGTTCATCTTCTACACATCATGGTAAGGGAGACCGAGGCTGTTTGTGACATGAGTTTATAGTCACATTATTTAGGTTTCTGTTGTTGGGCACCAAATGACGCCTGTCATTTCTTAACTCTGACTCAGTGTGCCATTGTTGTGAATGTGAAATGTAATGAGTGAAACAGTTCCTTGGTTTTGCTGCTAAACTTAGTTTTAATAAAACCAGTTTTAGTAAAACTCGTTTTCTTCAGTGGCTTCATGTGTTCTAATACAGCTTCCCCTGAGGATCGTGTAGTCTACACCGAAACATGTCGGGAATTACGTGAAACCTGATATATTGTGTTTTCTTAGTGTACGAGTTGGTCCAAAAATACAAATTCGTAATTTTAGAGTATTATGTAATAGCATCGGGAAAACTACATTTTCCAACTCATTCCAATATAAATCTTGGTCTGTCCTTCGGAACTGTAAATTTCCCAGACGTAAGGACGACTAATTGGATTCTTGATTTGCTTGTACTAATTAAGTAGGCCTATATTAAACGAGTGAAGTTTGCACCAATCGATGCCTTATGCCACCTAGCGATTTGATTCAAGCGGTAGAGATTCTAACGTATAGTGGGGAGGTGCGCGCCTGGAATACACATTATCTTGACTGAATCACTTCATTGTCTTTCTCAGTATCTCCGGACAAATACCGAGATAGTATGGTAGTGAGGTCACGGCTGCTTCGTTCCAGGCCATTTCACTAACCATCATTCGATTTCATAGTCTGCTAAATACGGACAGCGTCATTAAATGAACCAGAGGGATATTTGTGTTCCGAATTGAGGTAATTGTGTTCTCAGGTGTTGGAAGGTGCGTAACGTTTCCAATAGGTGTGGTTTCAGCACAGTGTAACGTGCAGTATCTGTTTTTCCACAAAACTTCTTTGAGAGTTTCAAATCGGCGAGTGTAAGTCACCGATTTCAGCAGCATGTAAAACATTTCCGAACGCACGATTTAATCTCGTAGGGATCAAATTATGGGGAAATTAAGGTGGAAAGTAAATGTTCCAATAACTTGTCTTGGTCTCCTTCCCGCACAACTGGAGGGTTTGGGAGGGGAAGTGGGATTATCCCAGTTTTTGTGGTTTATCCATTGATTCTGGACTTGGCTTCATCTCAAGAGGAGTGTGGGTGAGGACGTTGTGTATTAGACTATGGCTTAAACATCGCTCCGCGGTTACTATCGAGTTGCAAGCTCCTTGTTCAGGAGAAAGAGGCTTTGCGGATGCGGACGGTCAATCGCGTAACGAATCGTCGCGACGTGAAGTAACTTAATCTTTGCCGTGTTCCATAATGAGGGAATGTGATGACAGATGTCACATCGGTAGACCTTTACCTGCTCAGTTGACCTGTTGGTGAAGAGACGGGCTGTGGATGCTGATGCTGCTGGCGTTCTTATGCCGAATTGAATTTCTCATACAGCACCCAGTGTTCAAAGCGTGCCTTTGGCGTGACGAGACGGTGGCTATATTCGAACTGTTTTAAACGCGCTGCAGAAGGGTGTTTAAAAAATTATATGTTTAAGCAAGTCCCATTCTTTCAGGCGCATTCGCGAATTTGCGGAAAGCGTCGTTAGCTTCGTCGTGCCTCTCCGTCTGCCAGTCCGCCCGCCCACATGGGATAACTCGGCTTCCACTTGTCGGATTTTCATTAGACTTTGTGTTTGGAATGTTTATTAAAATCTGTCTCGAGAGAGCTGAAGTTTGGTTACAATTGAACAAAAATATCAGGCACTTTACATGACGACTTAAGTACGTTTGTGCTAATATCTTGCTGAATTCTTCCCGAAATTAAAAAAAAAGTTTCATATAAAGGTTCCAGAGAAGATAAAAATACGCAGTTTGTGTGGAATTCATTTTTACCCGAAAACCCTGCAACAGGCCGTAGACGATGAACATGTGGCGCAAAGAAGATTCGATTGGCGTGCCGGGTAACAGAGACAGACATACATATCGTAGTAAAATTTTACAATTAGCTGGTTTCAACGAGATGAAACTTGGAACTTAAGATGCATTTCGCTTGAGGGATAATTAAAGCAAAAGTACAGAACCGTAATACGCAACACCTCTAGCTGCATGCCTCATCATAATTACGTAACAGTATGGCGCCACTCAGTGTGGATTGGAAGGTGTGGTGTGACGTCATAATCAGTGACGTAACTGTGATGACGTCACTTTCCTTTTGCAGTAATGGTATTTTTTCTTTCCATGTGTTTGTTGCATCATGAAGGAACGTGAAAACATAACTTCATAATATTTAATATTTATTGCTTATTTCATGAGTATGAAACAGGTACGTAGACTGGTTATGATTATACTTGAAAGTTGTGTGCGAAATATTGTTTATAAGTAAGAAATTACAAAACATTTTCGTCGGGCTGAAATTTTGAGGTTATGTGTGACCGATATATAGTTTAACTCTATTATAAGAACCTCGGTTTGTGCGACGCCTCGTCTATAGCGTTATACATTTAGTGGTATCAACTAATTCCCCATAAGGCACTATTTTTATGCCTTGCTTAGTACGACAATGTGAGCAAACTGGAAAAAATCGGAAAGTGTGCCCGTAGTGGATTAGTGGTTTGACCATGTGACAAGTTTGCAGGATGTAGAGATTCGAACGCCCCTTAATGTTACGTTACGCCTACGCTTCCTAGCTTGTTATCTTCTCTGTCTTTGTTTTATGTTATGTATTGTGCCACATTCTGCTGCTTTTTGCGGTCGTAAATAAAATGTAGACGTGCGAACTTTCAGAATCTGCCCAGTGTTTGCGTGATTCTCTGCCTGCCTGCCTGAATGATGCTTAAAATAAGAAATGGTTGTTTCCCTAAATGGTATTGGGCCGGACAGTTTGGTCTTTCTAGTTGAAACACGGCGTGAAGATTCATATCTTCTGCGATATGGCGCCGTTTCGCGTGTTAAATAAGTTACCGACATTGCGAAGGAGTCCAACAAAACTGAACAGCATAGACATTGTAGGTGGAAGCAGTAAGATCCTCCGAAACGTCGGTTACTATTTACCAATCGACACGGCACAATATACTGGAAGACCTGAACCTCTATTTGTACTGCTTTGGGAACCTCAAATCTCGCACGAGGCACGGTGTGTTTCCTTGAAGCTCGGAACTGAACCTTTAAACATTGTTCAGATAGATTTATTGCTGCAGAAGGTTAAGTAATGCTTTGAAAGAGTTCAAACGTGCTTCGGGGGCTAAGAATGAGACCCATTGGGAAGAAATAAGACACAGGGAAATAAGAATAGAAAGTAACGAAGTATAGGTGGGCTGTTTTGGGGTTTAAGGGAGAAACATTGCCCTAGATGCGTGTTAGGCTCTTATGACCACAACCTAGAATCAGAGATATATTATTGTTATGTACTGGTGTTTTGTAAGCAATTGGGAGGCGCACAACTATGTGAGATACTGGTATGTACAAGGAAGACTTCGTATTTTGTTCAAAGTACTGAATCTCGAAACAAAAATGTTTCTAGGTAAATGTTATTGGTATCTCCTGGGGGGTGGGGGGTAAATGCGGCCGGTGCGTAGGGCTGATAACCTTACCACCTGTGTGTGCCGACTGTCTAGAAATTCTGGGAGCCTCAAATTCGTAGAGACCCACGGGCCTGTCTGGGCCTGTAATGGGGTAGCTAACTCTTATTGGTTGGTGGTCGTGTAATGTTTAAGAGAAGGAAGGAGGACAGCATTATGTGTTGGGGTGTTGGGGGACGGAAGAGAAAGATTTAGAAGATACTTAGAGCCAGCACATGGGGTAGAGCCACTCATGAGAAGCTGTAGTTGGGCAGATAGTCGGCGAATGTGCGGAATCCGAAGATTCATGGTTCCCTTCACAAGAGCCCACCACTGTATTCTGCCTGGGGCCAAGTGACTCCATTCACACCCTTGCAACTGAGTTTCGTACTTATCTATCTACCGATCTGCCTCTAGGTCATCCAAATGTCTCTCCCGTTCACGTTTTCCGACCAAAATGTACGCACTTCTCGTCCCTCCTACGTACGCTACTTGCCCCGTCATCGTATTCTCCTTCTTTTGATGATTTTAATGGTATTTTGTGAACTCCTCAAGTATTAAGTACCAATTCATACCAACTAATGCACTATTATTATTCATTATGTTCTTACGTTACAATACTTTGTTCCAACATGTTTCTATCCCTATTGGGATCATCCTCAGGGATACGTTTAAAAGTTAAAATTACACAATCAGAATGACAATGTTTTGTTTTAAAAGAGTGTATAAAACAGTTAGCTGATATGCAGTTCGCTTGTGGATCTTTGTTTTCTACTTAAGATATTCAAAACACCAAATTAGTTAAAATACAAATACATTGAAAATAAAAAATGTCGTCTGTGACAAGAAAAGAAACGTAAAGACATTCTTGAACTGGTTTGTATTCGTAGGATTTTGTGTGTGTTCATATTTGTGAATGTGACGATTGTGTGTGTTCATATTTGTGAATGTGACGATTGTGTGTGTTCATATTTGTGAATGTGACGGTTGTGTGTGTTCATATTTGTGAATGTGACGGTTGTGTGTGTTCATATTTGTGAATGTGACGATTGTGTGTGTTCAAGTACACAAATGTGGCTGTTGCATGAACCCCGTAACGTTACTGTTCCCAATTTCCAGTCAGCAGAGTGATTTTTCTGTTCTCCAAAAGAGTCCAGGCCGGCTCAGGGGCCTGCCCAGTCTCATGATAAATGTAAAGCGGGGTCATTCCCCCGGGAAAAAGCGACCGCGCGGTGAAATTGACCACTCACCCCATTTAGTGGCGAGGTGAAGAACGCTTGGTGCTGTATCTGTACTCACCCATATGCCTTTGTGTCGTGGTGCCTAATGAAGCATGGGGACAAATTTACTTTAATCAGACATTAGAAGTGTAGGTCTGCATCACTGGATATCATACGAAGAAATAGATAGGCAGTTTACAACGGAGTGGTTTTACTTTGTAGCGTTTACGGCATCTCTGTACGGACGAATGCAATACAAATAAAGTGAAGTTATTCCAGGAATTGTAGTGTCGCAGTGATGCGTTCTCTAGCAAGCACAGGCTCTTTTCTTATATGTAATGGCTTCAAATATTTTAGAACCCTGTCTTTGTGCGCAGAATCCGTGGCATGTAGTGCATATTTACTGTGCTGCATTCCTGTACAAGAGAACTCTTCTACATTGTTAGAGTTCATCCCCGTGGGGGGCGGCCGCCCGTCGCCGGCGTAAAATGTTGGAAGTTGTCCTTTGAGTTGCCGGACGGCTTATGAGACATTTCTGTGTAGAAGTGTTGCCGTTCGCGAGGCTCAGAGACGGTCTGTGTCGTACATCCATTCGCTGCACACATGCTTCAGGCTGTAAAGATTTCGATTTCCTGAATCTGCAGGGTCTGCTACAGATGACGTGAAGCCCGTACGTTGTACATTGCGGTTGATGGTTATTGGGAGGGTTGTCATGTCACTCGTGGCACACCGCTATGCTAAACGTCACTACTTTAATGCATCTGCCCTCCAGTCGGCTTATTTCACCTGGTAAGATGGTGGTCACTGTATGTTTCACGTGCTTTAAAGCTAAAAATATCCAGCGTTCTGCCCACAGACTTATTTATGAATTTCGTAGGATCCTCATTGAACGTTACTTCTAATTTTTTTACAGCTGCGCGGACCTGCTACTGCTCTGAGCAGAAAATTTTGACACTACCTGACGACTTAGCAGCATTTTAAAAGTTTTCTTTGTAATATGCATAATAAGAATATTTACA
Organism: Coptotermes formosanus; assembly: GCA_013340265.1. Classification (NCBI taxonomy): domain Eukaryota; kingdom Metazoa; phylum Arthropoda; class Insecta; order Blattodea; family Rhinotermitidae; genus Coptotermes; species Coptotermes formosanus. The sequence continues at coordinate 2,398,168 of BLKM01000454.1, forward strand.
ATGAAAATTGAAGAATTCCAGCTGCGTGGCTATATTTCAGTGTGAGGGGGAGCATTTCAGTTACTGTGTGGCCGCGCACCCGCGCAGCTTAGAGGGGACATTGTTCTCAATATAAACTGGGTTCATTTGCCTAAATATTAACCAAGTAGTATTTGTGATAGAGAGGCACAGTGTTTTTGTGAAGTACAAACTGTAAGTTACGTGTTATTTGGGCGGATTTCGGGCGTCTGGTCCGTTTGTAACCGTTGTATTGTTCACGGTCTGGACACACAACTGAAAGCAATTGGGTACATCTGAATTATTGTACATCTCGGATCGCTGGCTACAAATTTTCTTTCTGCTAAGTCTTAACCGGCTGTGGTGTCTATCCGGCATTCTTACAGATGGGTACGTTAGGCTCTTTCTGCAGACGTAAAGTGACCAGGATATGAAGCATTCTTTCCACGCCCACATGAAATCCGTGGTTGATCAAGGTTGTTGGAGCCGTACCTCCACAAGGACAAGATATCTAGTGGGCTGCAGTGACAGTCCTTTAATCTTTACACTTGGCTGACAGTAAGTGTTCTTCATGGTGCGGAGTCGGGTTCGTCCAGTGACTAACCTACATCCTGGGCCACCGACGAATCGGGGTTTGATTTTCAGGCAGAATAAAGAGATTTCTGTCTCTTTCGAAGTGTTTTAACCTTCTGTGGGACCTACCCAGCCTCCAGTTCGGTGGGTACCGAGAGCTCTTCCACTGGAGACAAAGCAGCCGGGGCTTGAAGCTGACTACTGACGTCAGTGTAGTACCAAGGTTAAGAATGCTTGGAGCTGGACTACCATTCCCCATATGTCTGCATGGCGTGGCGCTTAATTAAGCACAGGGACAGACAGACACTCTCACACAATACGTGTGTCTATTACGAGTCAAAATATACAGGATTGTTACTCCGACATGTTTCGACTGTTGAGAATAGCCATCTTCAGGGAGTGCATTTCACAAAAGAAGTGTGGGAGTTAAAACATCGTCGTCGTTGTTAAATGGTAATTTATTATGATATTATTTTCTTTCCGTGGCGCAACAGCCCCCAGTGGGCCAAGGCCTCCTCATTATCAAGGCTTCACGATCACAGTCAGACACACCGCACTCGGTAGGACTCCTCTGGACGAGTGATCAGCCTGACGCAAAGACCTGTACATGACAACACACAATACTCACAACAGACGGATATCCATGCCTTCGGTGGGATTCGAACCCGCAATCCCAGCAAACGAACGGCCGTAGACCCACGCCTTAGACAGCGCGGCCATCGGGATCGGCTGTAATATTATTTGATATTAGTAATCAAAAAGGGTTGAAAGTTATCCAGGATTATATTAGTTCGCACGTCTAGTTGAATGATAAGTCCTGTGACCAATTGCATATCCTGGCTGAACGAACACTCTGTACTCTGTCAGTTTGTTTCACTTGGACAAATTCACAACCAGAATGATGCACATGTTTTGCATATACATTGACCACGTTCTGAGGTTTTTGAGAGCGTCTAGACTCGTAATGAGGTCCATCTATGCACTAAGGGGGGCGGCTACGTATATCGGCATGCCCCCCGCCGTTAGCCGTACCGCAGCCCATGTGCCTACCGCTGGAATCCCACTGCGCTTCATCACGTGTGAAGTTGTTGCAGGACATAAGTCCACCTTACCAACTGTACACAGCTTTGGAGCCTAATGCATTTCGGGTGTTAATGCAGCATTTTGAGGCTTTCTGTAAGACACTCTGCAAGGAACAACGGTTGAAATGGAAGTGAGGAAAACATTTGCACGCAAGAAGTATGAACTAGAACGAGACTGGTTAATAATTTGTCGCGGAGCTTTGTAATTCTTACTGCTGTCTGTGGTTAGTCGTGTTAGGATTGTTAAGTCTCGTTATGCAATGTTGGAATGCAGAAACACGAAGTGAATTAAAAATTTGTAGTGACGTTGGAGGAAGAACGGTCTTTGTGAAACCGTTTCTTAGGATGGTAACAGGACTGGAATGGGAAGTAGGAGATCGATGCAGTAGGGTACGTGATGCTGATGTTCATATTTTTTTTCTGTTGTTACAAGTTGGGTTTTAGGATCTGTTCCAGTTCAGAATTAAATTCTGGAATTTTGATTTTATAGACATTTCGCTGGACTTCTTGATGAATATTGTGTCCGTCGCAAGGACTGAACAAACACATGAGAAAGGACGCGGCTCTAGATTCATGTGTCGCGTTGGATTCAAACACACACTCCGGTATTCGAGCAGTCGGTGGCCGTCGGTCGTGCGGCCACTTTATTCGTCAATAATTTATCTATCCTGTTCGTCTAATATTAGGGTTGTTAAGTAAAGGAGAATACATTTTGCAGAACATGAGGCTGAATGACAAAATTACAGTTGGAAAACTGGAATAGCAAAGACTGTTTAAAGGTACAGGCGACAATGGGAGGCTGTTATTACAAGCGGGATGTGAGGTTATGCATTGAACTGGTGCAGTGTAGGCTACAGGCCTTGTTAACACTGGTTTCATTTAGAGAGGGAAGCCGTGAGCACCTGGACGACTATAAAGGCAGCGTGATACCGTCCTGTTCATTCTGAGCACGGCTTGTGCTATTCTGCCAAGCCTTGTCATGGTATTTGTCGTGTCCTTCGGGCAAAATCGGTGAATACAGCAAGGCACCTTCTCTGTTTTGTCAGCGGTTTTTGATTCTAGTAGCTTAGGTGCTAGGTTAATTGTAGCAACTAACCAGGGCCGAACTGAATGTTGTAATAACATGCGGACAGGCAGGCACGGTGCCGGTATTCCTGAATACGTACACGTTTTGTGTTACTTGAAACACTTGTCACACAATACTGTCACGGAGGCGAATATTAACATTACGCTCTTATATTCTAAAAATAGAGTAGCAGGTTCCCCCGAAACGTCGGTACCAAGACATCGCATCATAGAGAGTCGTAATTTTAAATACCCCTTAGGGCGGTCATGCCGGAATTGGGCTTTTTTCATTACTATTGCTTTCTGATTGAAAGCACGAAAGCAATACCAAGGCACGGAGCTCTGAAGGCGGTAGTCTAAAATGCTGTGTAAATTATTCTTTGCTGTGATTGCTGTGTATGGATCAAAAGGTGGCGCTACGAAATGTAATATTTCATGCATATTGATCCGCAGAATCAAATTATCTTGGTCTTAGTTTGTCTTGCGCCTTTAACTCTACATAATCCCTCTTCCACGTCGTGAGCTTTCCATTATTTCTTTTGCTTCATTTTATGACGTAATTCCTCCCGGTTTTCGTTTCATGTAACAGGGTACTGAGACAGGTATTTGGACGTGACAGGGAGAGAGCAACAGGAGGGCGGAGAAAATGGCACACTAAGAGCTGTATGAATTGACTCCTGCATGAGTACTGTTAGGGTAATAACAATCAAGAAGGATAAGTTGGGCGGGGAATGTATGGCGCCTGGTAGAGAATAAAATGTATGCATGGTTCTGGTGGAAAGGCCTGAAGGAAACAGACCGCTTGTGTGACTGGGGCAAGATTGTGTCACAACATTAAAATGTATCTAGAATAAGTAGTATGGGAAGCTGCTGACTGGTTCATTCTGGCTGAAGACAGTGAGTGACCAGTGGCGGGCTGTTGTGAGCCCGTCGCTAAGCAGCTTGGTGTCAAATATTTGTCAGCTTGACAAATATTTGACTTGACTATGTTCAGTGACTCGTCTCATCTCATTCTATTCTATTCTATTCTGTTCTTTTCTAGTCTAGTCTAGTCTATTCTATTCTGTTCTTTTCTAGTCTAGTCTATTCTATTCTATTCGGTTCTTTTCTAGTCTAGTCTAGTCTATTCTATTCTATTCTGTTCTTTTCTAGTCTAGTCTAGTCTATTCTATTCTGTTCTGGGGCGCACCCAAGGGCGGGGGCTGCCGGGCTGCAGCCCCCCCACCTCAGATAAGGAAGTTAGATCTTTTGATTTAAATTGGCTGAGTGAGTAGTGGAACATGTAATTATGTTTCTGTGTTTATAAATACAGTTATAAACAATGTTATGTTTGCGATATGATTTTTATAACATAGTTCTTAAAATCAAACATTAAATATAGCCTCAGGGTCAGCGTCCTTCCCCCCCCCCATGCCCAACAAGTGACAAATTCTGGGTGCGTGTCTAATTCTGTTTTAATCTGTTGCCTTCGTGATAGAAGGAAAATATGTGAATCCGTTACACAGCCAGACTTATGTAGGCGTGGAACTGTTGTTATGTTAAGATTTCAGTACGATATCTGTAACCCAATATTGTTCATGTAATTTGTATCCTTTTGATTAGCTCCAGGCAAACGTAATGTGAGCTTCATTATGGGAGGAGGCTGTGAAGCAGCGGAGGGAAGCATAATGTAAAAGGAACAAATTCAGGCCCGTAATGACGAACGTACGAGCATACATTAGACTACGTAGTTTCCTTGAGAATTTCATTAACCGTGTACGACTGGCTGACCTATATCTGTATATATCTCGCCGAACTTTGATGTGTTGACTGTGGATTTTCATTGTAAGTAAAAATGAAGTTTCGATTGCGTCGGTCTGTGACGTCACTGTACTGTTCCATGTCCATCCATCAGTGTCGGTGATCAGGTTTTAAAACTATACAGAACACGTGTCCATTTGGATGTGCCTTGTGTTTTGGACGTGCTGTTAGGAATTAGTTGGATTCTGCTTGGCATTTGTTTGTATGTTTGGGGACCGTCCGTCAAGCAGTGCATTAATAATGCTGTGAAAGAATCCCCGTTACTCGTGTTCAGCATGTCGGCGCTGCGAGCGCCAGGTGTGTGGCTGCTCTTGCTGTGAATGTTCTCTGGGTCACGAGACGGAGGGTGGAGCTGGTGAGTCTCACAGACTTTTTGCAATTTGGAATTAATGACATTCATTCCAAAATTGTGCTTTGTGGATTTTTGGATTTGCGCGAAGGGATGTGTAGGTCTGCAGGAAAAATTGGCTGATTGTGTTGTTTGTGTGTGTTGTTTTTTGTTGCGTGTATTTAATTCTTTGACGCCTGAATTCCATATGAATGATATTTAATTATTCTGGTTTAACTTCACAATAAACACATATTTATGCCTCACAGTGAACATAATGTCTCCGCCGCAGAGACTAACCGGTTAATGCTGTTCAGGGAGAGAACTGCAGTTTATTCAGCGGATCGTATGTAGTCACTCTTGGACAGGCATACAAAATGCATTGCTGAAATATCTCGTCATTTGCAGTTGAAGCTCAGTGCTCTACGGTTCTGAAGTGTCCCCGCAGATAAAAAGTTGAAGGATTATGTTTGGGCGAACGTGGGGGCTGTAACTCAAAAACTACGTGTTTGCTGGCATATGTTGGTATGAACTTTTTTCCTTGTTTTGGTGTGAGGAACTCATTCCTGAAGTCTGTCCAAGCATTTTAGATTGTATTGTACTCTACCCGTTGTTTTAATACGATTGAGGATTCTATGGGAAGGGGCTGCTCGCCGTTTAACACACCTGTTTGTCAGGTACACTATCCTCTCCACGTGTATACCTTAGTATTTTTAATTTACTTTCACTTTATTTTCAAATTTATGCCTTCCTTTCTCTAAGTATTTTACTAAATGTCTTAAATTCTTTTATTTGTGAATTTTATTGTTGTGTGTGTCTTAATTCCTCTTTCATATCCAGCCATTTTTACATAGAGATTACATTCTCCACATCCTTGTTTCTGAACTGTTTTGAGATGCTGGAGACGTGGTGCGTATAGTTACCACTGTGCTGTAAAGGTTCGGTTACGATGTCTGTGCCTCTCCTACCACGATTAGGATAGTGGTGATAATGATATCGTGTTATTGCGGTATTCTGTTTGTCTGAATGCTGTCCATGTTAGATGGTACTGAATATCTTCTACTAATGGTGAAACCAAACGAGCACCCATTGGAAGGACGGGTGAGTCTGAGGTAATGTAGTTATTGATGTTAATATTCACATCTGGGTTTGAGTTTGCATAATGACGCAGTCCCGTTCATTATGCCGCAACAGGAATCGCTTCAGAAGATGGGAATAGACGGTCCTAATTTATTTAATGACGGTTTCTCAGTTTCATATTTGAAATTACATAGAGAAAGACGTGGGTGATGGAATGGACAATATCTGGAAGGAAGGATTTGCGGGCTGAAGTAAAGTGTTAATTACTCCCATAAGGCGCGGTGCTACTTGATGTGGACCTACGATTTGTTCCAGCATTAAAAAGAAGTTTGCGCTTAACCCACACGGTGTATTTATGTGTTCAGCATGATCCTAGAAATAAACAGAGATTGTTTTCCTACACAGCATTAACCGTTGGGTCTTTGTAATTTGACACTAATTGCAATTTGACACCGAATTTGAAATTTAAGGCGTTATGCGTGGATAGACTCAGAGAAACGCCAGTGCAATACCTCAGTTTCTAGACGGAGCGTGTCGAATTTGTACATCGTTAGCAGTTGGTTACTTCAACCTCATTTGCGATGAATTTCTTTTATCGCCCCCTGTTTCAGTACCACAGGAACTCCTTTGGCGTTGTTTCAAACTAATTAATTACCGCTGAAAGTTGTCTGCGTTCGAGCGGTGTAGAGCGGCCATGCTGCGAAGTTGCTGGTTAGTTTCCTGCCCTCAAAGAAACGGAAATCTCCGATACTGTTCCGTATTCTGCTCAGATGTAAGTTCTGTGCTGCAGTGGAGCACCAAATTGAGTGAGAGGATTAAGTTTCTCTGTTAACTCTCCAAGGCCGATACAAGTGAGGCACATCGAAGCGATCAGAATACAGAAAACTTCTTTCGTGTCTCAATAACAGAGATTTTGTTTCTGATTAAAGCAGCAGCTCAAGAATTGTGATTTTCGCGCTTTTGTAATTTGTATACTATCGTAATATTTATGTGAAAAACTATAAGCCTATGTGTGATTCCTTGACTCGTGTTCGGAAACCCTGCACTGTCCTCC